>OZ022595.1:8115527-8718027 GCA_963669155.1 Arbacia lixula | reverse complement strand
AATTTAAAAAAATGTATGTACATGTGTACTCATTTAGAATAAATGCCAAAGGGCATGTTGCTTTAACTTTGTGATTTTCACCACACGTTCACTGAAGTACCTCTAATGTCACCACATGAAAACAAACAAAGTTTTAGGTCAACAGAATCATGATTGGGAAGCACTTGACTGATTTGCGGTGGGGCCGTGTAACAAAATTCAGGACTTTGTGGGGGGGGGTGAGGGTATTTTTTGGGGGAGGGGGTGGGGGCTTACAACCTCCTCTTTCGAACGTCGACCTCTCACGTGAATGGTTTTATTCATTTTATCTCTTTTCTTGGTTATTTGTTCTGCATTTCACTCCTTCCTTCCCCAGTTTTTTCAATCTTTTCAGGCGAGAGTTTCTCAGTGGGGGAATGCATCTTGCTCCATCTTCTTATTGTAGCCTGCCCATACTTTATTCGACTCCTACCTCTTCTCCTCCTAATGGTGGTTTCCCTCAAGATGTTTTTTTTTTTTTATTGTACGAATAGTTAACGAAAATGTGAACCTAATACTTGAAATTTGAAGTTAACCACTTGAAAAGAGTCGTCTTCTTGTTCTTATTACTCCTTTCCAGACTCGTAGACATTATCGCTCTCAGTATTGCCCCGCCCCCCCTCCCTTCTCCTCCCCCTTCTCAGGTTCTCCATTCCATCTTATTCGTCCCCTGTGCTATTCCTCCCTCTTTTTATCTTCCCATTCCTTTTTAACTGTCACTTACACCCCCATGTAAAAAACACCCTAGAGATTCCCATGTTCTACCCAAGCTTAACCACACATGTCCGGTTACGGGAATTTACTATATAAGCACACACCCTAATAGGGCACCCGTGCGAAATTTAGACCAAATCCTCCATTTGATGAGTTGGATCTTCTCCACCCCATTGTTATCTTTACATTGTTTGTTTCACCGCATCGTCACGCGATGTAAATATTAGTAGTAATACAACCGTATTCCAAGGGGAAATGTAAGTCAGTCTGCTTCAACGTGTTCAAGGAATGGTGACATAGCGACCTTCCCCAAAAGACCACTATCTACGAAGACCACCTGTTTGAAAAGACCACTCAATTTAAAGGAATTCAGATCATTCTCTTTAATGTAATCCTACATGTCCTTAAAGAGCGCTGCGCTGCTTCTTTTTGTGCGTTCTTTATAAGCCGCTTTCACACACACGGAGAAAAGTACAATTTGACAATCGATTTTGGATCTCGCTCAACTTTTCAACATGACCGTGTGTGTGAATGCCCCTATTGATACGCTTGTCTTTACTTTAAATATTTATATAAAACAGAAAAAATTTCCAGCTTGAGTAGGATGCGACCACATAAAAATAAGCCATGTTGGTAATGTATGCACAATTTCCCCCTTGACTGCGGCTCGCTGCGTTCGTACCGCGGTATGGACATTCACCTGTATTTCGTGGTTCAGTTTCAATAATCCATTTCGTAATGTATTCACAACTTTCCCCCTAACTGCATAATAACGCGTTATGACATTCACTGATTCAGTTTCAACAAGCCGTTTTCTTAATGTATTCGCAATTTTCCCCTAACTGCCTAGTGACGTATAATTACATTCACTTGTATTTCGTGATTCACTTTCAATAGATGGAAGGCACTTTGAATATATTAGTTGTTGCTACTTGGACGAACCTCGCGCAAGCTTTGGGGTTACCATTAGATACGTATTATTTGAAGGACGTGAATAAAATTTGCATACATAACGAAAATGGTCTATTGGTGGAATGACTCTGAATCGGGTAATAATTCGACTTTGTCTATGCATTTTTTAGTGGCGTCTGCTACATCTCATCATTCCTCTTGAGACGAATTCGCCCATTTACAGTTTGTATGGCTTGTCATGACTTGTCGCAGGGGTATGGTTCCAAAGTGGTTTATTAATTAACTTTTCTCACCATCGCCGTTAGACAGACCAGGGATGTGTTATGGAAGGATATGAAGCAACTTTCTTCCTTTGAACCCATGTGCCAAGCCGCTGAAAAGTTATGTGTTCTCAACAGGTGCTGTTCAGGTGTTTGAACAATTATGAATATGATTGTGTGGCAACGGCTTCTCGGAGAGGACAAAAGAAATTTACAGTCTCATTTCGCTTGTCCCGTTCTGTTAATACTTCCATGAGCATAACAGGTATCAGCAAACACAAATAAACAAGTTTTTCAAGTGAAATATCTCTGTTTCACGCAAACACACACAAACGCCGTTAATGATAATACACAGCTTAATATATCATTTTGAGAGTGGTTGAATCCCCCAGATGCACAAGTTGTCGGAAAGTGAAGAAATTGGCCAATTTTGTAAGTAATAAAAATAGCTTATATGTCCGATTTTTAATGATTCCTCAATACTTTTCGAAACAAAAGCAGAGTAAAGGATCTGTCATTATCTGCCGTTAACTTCCTTAAAGTTTGCAAACAAATTTGTCAAAAACAAAACGTCTACAGACAAATGGAAAATTAAAGAAATTTCTTTTCAAGTTGACATCAGCTAAATGTCGGCACGGCACATGGAACATCAAAGCATTGTCATGATTATGGAATGCTTTTGGCATTCATGAGCACGCTTTAGAACCCATACAGATGTTTGAATATATTATGCTCGAGTTTCTACTCCTTCGTAACACCTCCCTGGACAGACTGCTTATCTCTGCACACGAAGAAGTGTGATCACCATGCGTAGACCACTTCAGTAATCATATTTATCTTCCGTAGTCGAGTTTCAGGAGAATTCGTGAATTATTCTTCTCATAGATTAGGCCTGGACATGTATTTTGCCATTTAAATTTGTGTTTGAAAAGAAATTATAGGCAAACACCCAGTTGTAAGGATATTGTGCTCTGTTGTGTAAATGAATGAAATTTACCCCAGAAAGCCCTTCTATCTAGACGCATGTTTGTTTGTCCTTTAAAACCGAAGTTCAAGGTCACGTCGCTCGTGCGTATGATGTATTACTTCTGGCTCTTTATCACCGATTGTCTCGGAAGGTGCGTTAGTCACGACGATTCCAGGTAAGCAGACGGCAATCTTACCTCTCTCTGCACCCCTCTCTTCCCCCGCTAACTCTACCACGCGTGCCGCAAGGGGCAACCTCACGACCAAGGCGTCACCAAGAAGTTGACATGCCTTGTTAACATTGTGGGCGGAGGGAGGAAGCGAGTATCGCCCCGTGCAAACAGAGGTCTACTCAGTTTTCTCGGAACGGCCGAGTTTAACCCATTGAGTTATTCATTCATACATGCACAGGATGTATAGAGAGGGTGTTTATCAACACCGCAATTCCACCGAGAGAGGCCGCGCTAAGAAAAGGGGGAACCGGGGGAGGGGGAGAGAGGGGGGGGGGGGAAGTCATCATGTTTGTTTGGAACGCCCTTTTTTTCTCACCAAGACGTGACCAGCATGACCAAGGAGTAATAGTTAAAGTCCTTTATCTTAAAAATGATGAAGTGATTGCGGTGGGCAATAGCTCATATTGGACAACTTGTCTAAGGTTCAATAACCACGTCAGGAAACTGAATTGGGATGGGTGGATGCGATGTGATAGCGATATCTATTCGGCCACCAATCCACTGTAAAGACGTGTATTTTTTATGATCGTTGTAATATCATGTATCATGTACTGTATCATGCTTAATACGAACACATTCGGATTAGGATATCGGCGGAGTAAAATTATCGCCTGTTTCTACCGAAGTATAAAATGGTAATTCTATTTTTATACATGAGCTATACTTCTTAACACAAACATAGACACACACTCATAAACACTATAATTATGCTCTCAATATATATGAACCCGCAAATAGGCCTACATATACTTACATCATGCATGCATTTTATTTACTTTGCTTTTATTAATCATTTCGTCCAAGGAATATTGCATATACTTAGTACACACCCGCACACACGCACACACAGACACACACAGACACACACAAACACACACACACATAGACACACACACACGCACACACACACATACTCGAACACGCGTACATGAATGTACACACATACTCACACGGACACAGAGGTAGAGAGAGATATATAGAGGACTGGAGTGTGAATTCTTGTTCACATCTAGCTAAAATAATCATGATGTCAGAACGACTTTGTTATTGAAAGTGATGACAAACAGGGCTGTTATTAATAGTAGGGGAAACTACATACCGCCACATGTTGAAATAGGCAATGACACTGTTTTACATTGGTATATTTTCGTAGCATACCTCGCAAATTTAATGTGACGTCAATCTTTGCATTCCACTGCGTTCATATCGAGTCAGTACGGAATGCGTGCTTGCAAAAATGACGTCACAAAAACGATCCACTATAATCAAACTCCATAAAAAAAACACGTGTGTTTGCATCTTAACTGATTTGGGTTCTGTGTGGGCGATCAGTTTGTTCGAAAATCACGATCGTTGTTTTCCCTTTTTAAGGGTCCACCGATTTTCAGGTTGTACTGATTATTAATAGGAGTGGGGAACTGTAATAACTAGGTGGTGATTGATGTGACACAATCGGTGCATACTAAATACATCATGTACATGTACATGCTGAAAATGGGATGGCTTTCATCATTGTTTTAAGTGATGGCGGCATCCATTTAAAGCTATTTCCTTCCATCATATCAATAACTGGTACTTATCATTTTTATATTCTCATATCAGAGATATTGGGTTAAGGTAATTGTAATGGAAAGTGTCAGGCCTGGTTTAAAGTCTGGATTGGCCCAGTGTTAAACATTGATTGTTGAGCGGTAGAAATGTATGCAAATAACATGCGTATCTTAGAGAGATACAAGACGGAGAGAGAAGGGAAGTTAGAATGGACAGGGGGGGGGGTGTGTATGTGTGTGTGTGAGGGGGAAAAGTGATATAAATATATATATATAGAGAGAGAGAGAGAGAGAGAGAGAGAGAGAGAGAGAGAGAGAGAGGGGGGGGGGTGTAAAGAACGAAAGCGAGTTAACAGTTAAAACTCATCGATACTCTGATAATGTGAAATATGTCGATTACCTCAGCTACGCGTCATCGTCATGGTTGGAAATTCTCTTGGCGGAAGGAGGGGAAATTATTAGAAATCTATATTCATCCTCCCTTTGATCCCAGTGGAGCATTCCTTCATCCGTGCTTCCGATATTTACTTCCTATCCAGAGCAATGTAGTGTCTTCTGTGCAGCGGCCAAGTCTGGTAGCAACTATTCATAGTTAGGGGGGGGGGGGGGCGGGGGCAGGTGGCGTGGGGAGATAGGAAAGGGGGTGGGGATCATACAATTTGGTTTGTTAATCGACATTATTTTATTGACTTTGAAGAAAAAAACGCTTAGATTTCTTTGAATTTCTTCGACATCTCTTCCCCTCTACTCTCTCCCTCCACCTCCCCTCCTCTCACTCTCTCTCTCTCTCTCTCTCCATCTCCTCTCCCGTTCTCTCTCTCTCTCTCTCTCTCTCTCTCTCTCTCTCTCTCTCTTTCTCTCTCTTCTCTATACTTTTCCTCACTATCTTCACTTTCCCTCGTCTTTACACCACTTCCTATATGCCCCTCTCTCCTCCATGCACGTTCAACCCCACGATAACCTTTTAATAAGATAGAGAACGATTCCTTTGTGATTATTTAACCTGTATTGAAAACCTAAATACCTTCTCGCATTCCCAGCGGTCTGGTGCCTCTCTTTCTTTCTATAAAAATCCTTAACAAGCCCACTTTTCGTTCTGAAAACCCACTTCTTAGTCTGGCGGTGAGTTCGGTCAGTATTGTGTTCAACGCAGAGAAAATAAACCTTCTTAATGCGCGAACAATATAGTCCAGCGGCATAGCTTGACAATATTGACCAAATTGTTCACTTCCGTCTACCATGTCTGCAACCTCAGCGATCGGTCTGTTAGCTCAGTCGGTAGAGCGTCGTGCTGATAACGCGAAGGTCGTGAGTTCGAGCCTCACATAGACCATACACTCTCATTTTTACAATTTGCTATCATTTTGCTACCTTGCTTTCTGTTATAAATCTATGCGTACCTTGTGACAACATTGATACGTACGTAAAGGATAGCTCACCCTGAAAGTAATTTGGTTTCAAGACAAGGGGACACATGAAAAAAAGACATAAGTGGAGGTTTGGCGAAAATCGGTCTAAGGAAAAGAAAGTTATTTGATTTTAAAGTTTTTATTTTGTGAAGTCACGTGCGAGGTGCTCTCCCATATACATGTCCATTTTTTTCTCGAAAATGTGCATTTTCTTTTAAAGATATGCATCCTTTTACCTGTGCATTTCATACATCATTAGAAATACGTTTTTACAGACATACCATATTAGTAGGCCTATTAATAGTTTTTGTCACAATAGATTGTAAATGGCTTCTAGGAATTGCCTCACTGATTAGCGTTGAGATATATCTTTCAGAGGGAATATCCTGTACTGGGAAGACAAAAAGCCTTCAAAAAGATGACCGTGATCAATCTCCTTGCCAATGATCTTAAATGCATTTAATGACCATTTTAGAAACTTGCTGAAAGTCATTTGCACTGAAATGGTCCAAATGTGATTAAATCACAAATCCTCATTGTGATCGGGCCGAACATTTTGAGGATTTGTGATTTAATCACTGATCATTTGCTGATTACTCCAAATGTGGATCATCGAGGGCAAATAACTTTCAGCAAGTTTTTAAAATGGACTATACATGAATTTGAGACCATTGGCAAGAATAATGCTCACGATCACCCTTTTGAAGGCTGTTTGTCTTCGTAGCACAGTATATTCCCTTTAAAGACAGGGTAGCCCTTTTGCGGGTCAAAAATATAGATTGTGTAAAAAAAAAAACACGAAGAACATACTGTATCAGAATTTCGCAACCCAATCATGCCAATTATAGAACTGCAAACTGACGTAAAGCGAATAGCGATCAGCAGATTTTGCGGAGGTTTTGGGCTGGTTCGTCCGAAACCTATAGCCAAGAGACCGGAGACCGATGTGCGCTATGGTCCGCTCAACGGTGAATGCGTGCAATGGGAGCAACTGTTCGCATCGTGCGCTGAGAGGGACAATACGATTATGAATGTAGACTATGTTCGCTGCGGTTCAAACGTAAAACAAGGACAGTTTTTAACTTTTCCTGAAAAAATGTTAGTGAAGCTATGACTGTGAAATTTCATACACGTTATTGTTATGGTATACTGCTGATTCCTACCTAGCTCCATGAAATTTGCAAATGGGACACCCTTTTTTAAGAGAAGGATAAGTTAGTGTGTAAACAGTAGAGAATTTTAGCGAGGCTTGGACACCGTCTTTTAAACAGTTAGATTGATTGTACGTTACAATCGCGGTCACAGTCGCAGACGTAACAATCTAAAGCCATTTTCTAAACTCTTGGACAGTGCTCGAATTACCTGAAATATCACAAAGAACGCCAAACTGTGAACAGGGGGCGTCCCACCACGATGGGCAGAACCCTCTCTCTCACAACGCTCTAGTTGTGACTTCCGGTAAAGCCTACCTTGTGACGTCATTGTACTTTTCTCTTTTAGTGACTGGGACCAGCTTTTGTTTGACGACGCGCTCTTAATGAAAAATACGTAAGTGTATACCTGTTCTTCACAATCGTTGAAATGCAAGTAGTAGGGATTACTTTATGTTTGTCCATGGGGTTTATACACACGTACAGTGTACCTGAAAAGTGACCAAGCATTCAATCATTTGGGGCTGATATAGACCCCTCCCCCCTCTTCCCCAATAAAAAACGACAACTTTATATCCATATTTCTACCCCCGCGTTAACAGTGATGACTTAACAGTAATTGTACGTGAAGGAGGCATGGAAACGGCAATCACGCGATCGAATAGCTGGTGACAGAATCGCCCCGAAGTGGGGTCATTTTTGGACCCGATAATTATATACCCGGTGAGGGATCCCGTCACACCAGTGCTCAAAATGAGACCCACGTTTTTTATATTTTGCCATTGACACGGATAACCTATGTCAATTTCCCGTATACGTCTGTACCTCAGGTGATTGGCGAAATAAAGCAGATTGGATGCGTGATTTTACAAAACCATTTTAACTATTTGAGGGCCATTGAAGCATGTTTGCATGATTTATACACACATTAGTCCAGCGGCATAGCTGAATAATGGTTCACTTTTATCTGAAAGCATCAAATTCGGCACATATGTAGAATTAAATTATCTAAGCAAATTTGGAATTTTGAGCTCTCTTCAATTTTACCCACGGAGGCAATGGCGCCCATTTATCAAAATAGCAGCCATTCAAAATTTGAATGGAATATACGTTTTCATCATATAAGGTATCTTATTAAAGCTAATCAAATTCTTTATAAGATGGTACCAAATTTGGCCTTTGGGGTAATTTTCATTAAACGCTTGGGCAACAGGTACACTTGTGCGTAACAAGCCAATGGGGTTTGCATAGCTTGGTGCTGAGATGGTCAGCCTTTTCAGTTAAACAAGTAGACTTGTGTGGAACAAACCAATGGGGTTTTCATAGCTTGGTACTAGAACGGTCAAACTTCTCAGTCCAACAGGTAGACTCGTGTGTAACAAACCAAGTTTTTTTTTTTTTATAGCTTGCAGGTACTAAGAGGATATAATCATTGAGCATATGGCCTATGGATTGAGTAGGTAATGGGTGATTATTGTATATGACACAATTTTGATCACTTCGTGGTGTGCTTTTCATGACCCTATCTGACCATGAAATCTTGTTTATGAACTAAAGAAGGAAACACCCATCACGGATAATAAAACTCATCGCGTGTAGATAAACACGATGCGACCACATTCCCATTGGTTACCCCGTAATCAACGTACTGTCGTCTAGACCAGAAATAACAATTAAAACACTCAAAAAGTTCGGCCGACCACAGCCCAAAAAGGTCTTCGTCCGTATGTGTAATTTACTAGCTTAACTCGTTTTCTAGATATCATCAATTTCTATTTCTGAGAATAAACTAGTAAGGTTAATATTATCTTTATGGAGGGTGTACGTCAGCGCAACGTATTCATTTAGGTTTCCTTGCACTTGAACTTGAACTCGAAAAGCTGTTATATATAACTTCCTTTCCAGGCAAAAGGGAAATGATGTAAAAACACATGGAAAAATAAATGTATAGCATGTTCATTTACTGGTTAACTGCCTGACTGATTGATTGATTGGTTGATTTTTTGATTGGTCGATTGATTTTTTTAATTATTTGATTGATTGATATTTGATTGATTGATTGATTGGTTGACTGAGTGTTCGGTATTATTGAAAACGCCAAAATATTACGGAGGGGGGAAATTTTGTTGAGGGGCGGGGGGGGGGGGAGGAGTCACTCAAATCCATATAGTACATTATCTTCATACATGTATTCGAAAATAAGGTGCCTTAATCATTGCACAGCTGTTCTTCTTCCTAAAAATATAAATATTAATGATATCCTGCTCAAACAAAAGACCGATGCCAAAGTAAGACGCCAAACAGTATGACTGATACATTACTGCACGTATCCTGCACATTTGAAAATTAAACCTATATGTATTCAGTTCTGTGTGCTCCAAGTTGCAGTCGGAATTATTGGCATGATTGAAGGATCGATTCTCGGCATTGACAAATAACATCACTCGAAGTCTGTTGACGCTTATAATCAGTTAACTCATTGATTGCTGAAAGCCCAATGTATGTGACTACATAAATGTATGCTGTAAATGTAAGACAAACAGGACACACAGGTTGGACTCGGAGACTGCTTTACACGTGTTATAACAGATAAATGCTGTGATAGCCATGTTGTCAGGAATTCCGAACTGGCTATACAGACACCATGATTATGATAGGAATCGATACATAACATTTTCTTTACCTTTTCCTTTGTCTTTGTGACATTATGTGACATGCACATACGAAATGCACATGTAAAGTATTTTGGTGTTGTTACGTTTATCGGACCTTCAGTCATGTCAGTGCACCGTCAAAATAGACCGGCTTACTAATGTATTCAAATTTATGGATGTTTCTTCGTTCCCTTGGGAGACCCACTTATTTTGACCAATGCTCTTTGAATAGAACCTTCACATTGCCGTCGTACTATTATTGACCTTTACTAACCACCGTGACCAATGAACCAAGAAAGTGGATATGCATGAAGGATCCTTCTTTTCATCTCATCCCTTTTGGGTAGATATTGACTGGCTTTTTCCTCGTACACTTCATTGGGCCTCAATACAAGATCCAGTAGCAGTAAGGTTGGATGGATATTTCGTCTTTTTGCCAAAGACAGCTACATGCGTAGTTGGAACGGAAGGAAGCAATGACAGGTGCTGTGTGGTATCATTTACCGAGTAAGAAAACAACTAACAAACAGACAAAGAAACAGCAAACAAAAGATAAACAAATAGAGCAACATTAACAAGTTATGTTTGTAATGTCAATCAACCTTTACGCCATACAATGAAAAGGGAACTCCACCCTCTCCTTACACGCTTACCAACACAACAATATTACTTTTCAAAATCTGTTCCCGTTCCAGTTCCAGTTCTGACAATACATCATACATCCTTGGTTTACACGTATTATTTCACACATCTGCGCGCTAACAAAACAGCATCAGCCAATTATCACCATGATTATTGGCTACATTTCAACCGAATGAATAAATAGGAACTTAGTCAATTTCTCGTCTCAGCTTATTCAACTGATTTCGTCTAGACTCTAGAGTATATAACCCAACCATGACATAATTAGGAAGGTCGCCGTCAGGACCGCAGTCGATCGTGGCGAAATCTTAACATCCGCTCCTTCTTTAAAATGATTATTTTGCCACCTCTGAACATGACCCTTTGACATAAGAGGAGCGAGGTCATAACATGTTTGCTTTGCGTCTTGATGGATTCTTGAAGAGAGGCCACTAATTAACTATATGAACCACATCCATGTCATACCATCCCACATTTTACGTCACCTCAAGGACGAACCTCAAGCAAAGTTTTGCCACTTGACTTGCAGAAAGGACAAAGAAACAATAATATGAATGACAGGTAAAGATTAACTCTTTCCCGTATGATATTTCACCCTCTTACCCACTATTTCCGATCCAGTGATTACAATGTTATAGCATAGTCCGTCTCGTGGTGTATTTTTATTTTTGAATTAACTTGTGTTAGATATGAGGACAATGATGTAGCTAGCTAGTTGGTTGATAGGTAAATGAGTTACTACAGCTTCTTAATTATAATACACACATTGTTACATTGTTTCATCAACACCAAAATCATGAAATCTTATACCTCTACAAGTTGCACATGCCGTAACCCCCACCCGTCTCTCTGCCTCACTTTAAAGCGGCCAGCCACTTGTGATTCATGTATTCGAGAGCAATTCGCTTTCTCCGGATTGCAGCGAAATTGAACACTGAACGAACGTGTGACAACTCATAGACTGGATAGTAACTTACTTTATGTTCTCGTATTGATGTATATTGCTCATATGTGCGTACATTTGTAAGCGGTATTTGTCACTCTTTTGCATATTGTAGGACTTCTGCAAGGAGTTCCCTGAAAACATGCTCATGTGAAATTGCAAATTGCTGAAAAAATTGAGTTAATGTCGTACTGACCGGTGAGTGCATGGTTTAAGAAGCGTACGATTTTGTATCTACAGTGTATACACATGTATCATTATTTAATTGTTGAAAGCGATATAAAGCTAGAGCAAGCATAATGATGAAAAGAATATGATTCTACACAATATATATATTTGTGCTCTTTAATCAGGAAGAGACATAGTTAATTGCTGATTTCAAATGTAAATGTCTTATTTTCTTTTTTGTTTACTTTGAATTAGATTACCCTTGATTGCAAAAGGTAAACATGCATTATTGATTGATTGTATGTATACTTTGTCATTACTATACAGAGGCTATTGGGGCCCTATTGATTGATCGTATGTATACTTTGTCATTACTATACAGAGGCTATTGGGGCCCTATTGACTGATTGTATGTATACTTTGTCATTACTACTATATAAAGAGGCTGTTTTTTGGTTTTCTGAAGACGACAATTAAAAAAGCGCGAAACCTCAACTCTGGTGTCCTTCTTTGTCGTGGTGTCATCGGCATGAACCCTTTCAAAATCGAAACTGTTTTCTTTTCTTTCTTTTCTTTTCCTTAGAGAAAACATATGTGTATATCATAAATTGCATTGTACTAGTTACTATGCATTTCTCATACCTCGAAAAGGGTCGACAGAAATGATAAAAAAAAACCCTTCAAACTTCATCACCGCACCGCCATCACAATGTTTGTAAACTGTCGCGAGACAAAATCGCAATGGCCATGTAGGTTTGGCACGGGCAGCGTGATGAATCGACTGAAATATCGGTGGGAAAGAACGAAGTTCTTGTAAATCGTCATGCAAAACAAACTAAAATAAGATTTGAAAAAAGGAAAGAAAAGTGTTTTCGTGCATGGTTACGGTTTTTACCGTCTTCGTATCTTCTCACTCTCAGTATGCATGCGTACAGCCTGGGGCGCGCACATATGCCGTAGGAGTAATTAGTCTAATGTCTCGAGACTGTGAGCAACTTTGATATGCGGATATTTTTCACACAGTGGATTTTCCGTGGACTCGAAGAGCCTGACTTTCCTCATATTTGGACTTTGTGGTATGTTTTGCTGGGGTTTGGATATTGACATTATCTCTGTTAGTTTTTAATTTCACGATTTGTTCCGTAAGGAAAGTGTCAACAGAGATCTAATCCGTAGTGTTCCATACGTTCAGAAATTTGTGTGGAAATGTGGGAGGATCTTTTGAAATGTTTGTAGAACAAGACTAACACGACGTAGGGAAAAAGCGCACACATTTTCAACACTCTCCATCCCTTCGACCACATGGTCATCATGGAGTCTGGAACAACGAAGCGATTTTTCCATGACATGCAATATTCGGGTTTTATCAACACACAGTGAATTTCATGACAAATATGGGCATGTTAGAGATATGTGAAAGCATGCCAAAATGTCATTTGAGTCTTGCAAAATATGAATAAAAAACTGCTGTATCAACATTGTGTCAAATATGTTCACAATACACAAGCATATACCTCCACGATTACAGTGAATGCCATTGCTAAACAGTAAATGCACTCTTGTTACATTTTGAAAATATTTGGTTTTATACAGTACTGTTTATGGATTATTTGTCCTTGGTTAATACAGAGTTTGGAAGTAGTTTATGATTTCCAGTACTCAACCATTCTCAATGATATAAGAGGGCAGAGGGGAGAGTTGGAAAATTATCGCCCTCTTATCACTTATTCAAGCTTAGATTTGGCGTACTTTATTGAAACGAGAAGGAAGGGGAACCCTGCAGAAAAAGGCGGTTATCAAATCACCTTAAGCCCCGATCAGCGCAGGTTTTTTGGAATACTTCGATAACATGAAAGCAGACCATAATGTGGTCAGGAGAGCTCACACATGTGATACCAATGTGTTCCTTGGACCATGTCTGTACTGCATTCATTAAACAGGTGAAGCGGGTGTGTCTTTAGCGTAAGCCTTTTTTTTTTTTTTATAGAAGAAATGTTATTTGTTCTCTTCTTTTTTTTTTTTTTTTTTTTTTTTTTTACATATCACTTATTTTGTAAGTGTATATTCAAACTAAATCTGGTGCTGTATAAGTTATTCTTTTAACCGTGTGATGGATGCATGAGTGTTGCAACTCAACATACACATTTCTTAACAACTTAATGTACATATACATGTATTACTTTGTGTCTGGAGATGTTTTTAAGAAGAAATTGAAGGAAAAATACATCAATATGTTGACATCCATTATCACAAAGCATCTGTTTATCTAATGTGTTGTGTATATTCTGTTAATGTCAAGTACTAAATGTGTGTGCACACTGGGTTTGCTGGTCTGAGGCATACCCATTTTGAGATGGACAAGATCCTTTTTATAATAGCAGTACCTACTCAATGTCTTTGTGTATATTATCGTTCAAAAGCATTGTTGTTGCATATTGTTATCTGGTAGAGCATAATATTCTAGAATAATTAGTATCACATCTGAAGTATAACCTCGCTAATGCATGATATCATTTTTATTGCAAAAAAAAAATCACACATGTATCCAATCTTTTGTATTGTGCTGAAATACAAGTATTTGAACTTTTCATATGTCCAGCAGGCTTGGAAGTCACATTAGTTAAAGCATTAATTGTGAACTTTGCATACAGACATTTTTATGAAAAAGTAAGTCAGCAGAGTGCACGCATGTTTATTGTTTATGAGGATATCTGGATTTTTAAGTCTAAGAGAATTGGGGTATTTATTTGCAAGAAATTCGAAGCCTACCCCCTCCCCCTGTCAGAATTAGGCTTACATAGCGTGAACATTCTCTGTGCACAGTCTGTATACTAAAGCAAATAATGGTACCCAAGAAGTAAATTCTGCAGTACTAGCAATGTGATGCTTTATATGTGGCAAAGTTGTCTCTTTAAATTGATTTAAAGTTAAACATAACCATTGAAGATTAATGTTTTTCAAAACTTCTCGTTCTGCCCATTTCAATAAAAAAAGGTTGCATCATATAAACTATATTATTGGCTTAAACGAGAAGGTATCCTCTTATTCTCCATTTTTCCTTCTCAATTGAACGATTGCAGAATATCAGTCGTTTTGTCATTAATCTCTTACTCAAAGATGTACTCCAGGCAAACATTTATTTTGTTTACTTCTCCATATGGGCCGCTGTTTTCTGTGCCTCATTGAAAATTACACAGACTTCATGTAAATGGCGGTTTCATCTATTGTGCTCAGAATTATCAAATTAATTTCTTACTCAAATTTATTTACTGATATTTATTTCTAACTGAATAAAACAATTGCTGACTTTCAGTCCCTTCCCCTTTGATAATTTACTCGAAAATCTACTCCAGGCAAATATATAGTTTGTTTACTTCTCCTTTCGGGTTGCTGGTGTTTTTTTTTTTCCTCATTTATAAAATACATGGACTTCATGTGGGAAATATGATACTATTTGACCCTGATCAATTATTGGTCAGATTTGAACTTGTGTGTATGAGATAATTAATTCAGAGCACGACAACCACCATTGTGCACCACACATGTGAGCCCACGTGGTATTTCTGCCAGAAGCATCATGTATTAATATTATTATTATTTACACTTTGATGTCAGTTCCAGGAGGATGTTGCATATAGGTTTTCAATTATTGTAACTTAAATGTAGTGGTAGCTACTAAGAAAACATATCTCCAACATGGCCCTGATCTCTGATATCATCCAAACTTTCTATTCATAAGCATCTCAAGTTTTGCATATGCAACTGAACAAAAGCGTAAGATTTATCGTCTCGCAAGCGTGACGATCTTGCCACCATTCTGTAAAAAAGAGACATATTTTGAGTCCTTCATATCTATTTTCCAAAACCATAAGGACTATCAACTTTACCCCTTCTCCTACGAGGTTTGATGTGACAGGATTGTGCTTTACTCATCATTTTGCAACTACGTGCACCACTTTTGATCATTAGATGATAGTGCTTCTCTTTCCCCGTTTTTTCTTCAATTCTATTTTTGCTTTTATGATTTTTTTCTTCACATAGATCTACTGTAATTTACATTTTTTCTTTGAATGAATCATAAAAATGAATATTCCCGCAGCAGCATCTACCCGTCGGAGCCCGTGTTAGTTGGTAGATTGGCTGCTCCATCTATCCATTGATTGATTCTATCCACCTTCGCTGTGGTCTGCCCTTCCTTCGCTTGCCTACCCGGTACGGTATGGTGGCCAGCTGTATGTACCGGAGAGGGAAAGAGAAAGTAAGAGGAATATGTAGTCGGAGAGAAGGTAAGAGAGATACACTGAACTCCAAAAGTTTAGGAACATCTGCATTCAGTGTGTTTTTCTATAATTGGTAAGCTTTACTGATATTCAGGCTCATAGCATAGTTCAAGTTTTGTTTAAAAGTGAATAGTATATAAGAATGTACATTTTATCCTTGATTCAAACAAAGTTATACTCTATTAAATGGCTGTCTACCAGTCAATATGGCATTTTCTCAAAATGCTAACCTTTTTATTACATTCGCGTAATCTAGATATCCAGAGCTTTTCACCCTTATACAGGGTTAAATGCGTAACTTCATTCATTTTTCCTTTTCCTAGTTAGAAGTCAAACACACAAATAAAATTAGACTTGTATGGAAGACTCTTATTTTTTATTCAAAAACATAAACGACAAGAAAGGGGATTGAAATCTCTACACTGGGGCGGCCAATCCATGATTGCCAGGACTTGTGTCTCTTCCTTTTTCTTCAAGTAGCCTTTGCATATTCTTTGAATAGTCTTGAAGTGTGCTTTGGGTCATTGTCCTACTGGAAAACGAACCCTCCTCCGATCAGGCGTTTCCCTGAAGGGAAGGCCTTCCGCTGTAGGATTGAATGATAGCCTTGCTGGTTGAGGATACCCTCTACTCTGTGCAAATAAGAAAGATTGGATGATATCAGAGATCAGGGCCATGTTGCGGATATGTTTTCTTGGTAGCTACCATTGATGGTAAGGTAGAATGATTTAAAACCTATATGCAACATGCTCCGGGAAAGTGTACCAAATCAATGGACAAAAAATGGGCAGAAAAATAAGAAGAGGAATATGGAATATTGAAAAACGAAACAAGAAAGATGATTAGGCTATATAATTGATTGTTGTCATCAGAGACAGAAGGAAAATTAAAGTGAATATTTAAAAAAAAACACAAAAGGTTAAGCGATGGTTGCCAGGAGTTCAGGTGTCGTGACTTCGGGCTTTCGCCCTTACCGACTACCATTAGTTCCCTTCTGGTATGGCGACCGGCCCATCGCGTATCCCTTCCTACCTCCTAAAAACTATAGCCCGAAGACTCTAACTCTTTAGGGGAGGAACAAGGGTGATCCCAATGCCTTTGCCGGGCCATCCGACAATCCTTGAACCTTGGCTTTGCAACCTTGGAGTTAGCGGGTTTCGAACCCGTGCTCGCTAGCACGAGTGTGAGGTAGTCCCGGCGCTTACCCTACCACTAGGCTATAAGACGTCGGTGGTTTTGCTTGGTGATTTTAGCGTATAGACTATTAGTTTCAAATCAACGAGAAAAAAACCAAAAGAGCATCTATGTCAGGAATCGAACTCACGACCTTCAGTTTATCAGTCTGACGCTCTACCAACTGAACCAACAGACCGATTGCTGATGTTGGTACCTTTTCAAAGAGTATTAAACATATATACTTGCAGATTGTCAACAAGTTTCTATTACTAAGGTAATTTTCTTTTCGATATAAAGAAATGAGCAATTTATGAAAAAAATCACATGCGGGAGGGGGGGGGGGGGATTTGTTGCCCAAAGGTGACCCGAGAGCCCTCTAAATCTGATACAATCTTGTAGTACCACGAACTATGATATGACATCTTATATGCTGTGAGATAATTGGCCATTGAAATGTTACTACTTTTCCATGGCGCTCACTTTTCTCTCCGTCTCTCTCTCCCAACCTCCTCTCTCTCCACCTCTCTCTCTCTCTCTCTCTCTCTCTCCCTCCTCCTCTCTCTCTCTCTCTACCCCTCCTCCCCCCCCCCCACCTCCCTTTCTCTAAAGCCATCTTCGTTGTTCTTTTCTCTTCCGATGCAAGCATTCTTTCATATAGAGTACCGAAGTGGTGTCGTCATATGAACATGTTGTCAAGACAAATTGGCTCTAAAAAAACTCACTCCACTGACAGGTTTACCTGTCCGATATTGTATATCGGGCTAGTGTCCGGCATTCTCAATTACATTCCCCGTTGTAATCACCGCTGCTTGTCTGACAATAATGCTCAAATGGCGTCACACTTCGGTACTCTATATTCAGATAAGCAGACGTAGACGGTTGCTTATTTTCCCCACAAATATATTTTTTATTCTTGAATGCATCAACATTTTCAAATTCATGACATATATCAATACGGTAATGATGAAACTGATCCATGTATGATCGTGTAAATGCCCATTGTTTTGATGAAGGAAACACTCAAATATCTATATTGTGGATGCAGAGAATTGTCCTAGTCAAAACTCAATTTAAACAGTGATGCAACACTTTGGCAATTGTCGACAAAAACTCTCCTCAATATAAAAATTGTCATGTTGTTTTCTTACATATTATTTGCTGGCTGAGCCTCCTCCCCACAAAAATACAACTCAAATCAGAGTAAGAAAGTAAAATAATTTATTACAATATGAAATTGAAAATGAGAATGAGGGGTATTAGGTGGGATATGTGACAAACATACATTTCATTTCAAGAACTAAAAATTAAAAATACATACCTGTTCTTTTATAGTGCTGTCTTTATTAAACGCTTAGAAGTATAACTTATTAAGTTCTTGTTTATTCTGTCCTTTAAAAGATAAGTACATTTATACCAGGATCCCTTATGCCATGGTCACAACCGGCCGTCCATGTTTTTCTACGTGGAGTTGGCAGCTTGTTTGTCAACTTCTACGATCCTTCCCTGCGTCGACCTTGCGTCCGACGCAAGGAGTTTCAGCTAAATCCGACGCAGACCACAAGCAGAGAGAAGCATATATGTATATGTGAAGGAACATCTCTGGGGAAATCGAGAAAAACTGAGCTGTGCACTCTAAAATGAAAAGAAGCTAAGCCATTAGAATCCCCAATTAGATACTTTACACACGCCAACACTGATTCTGATAACATGCATATATAGATATACAATGTACATGATGGATAGCTTATATCTTTGGAGATTCACATGCAATAGAATGTCATTTGAGAGAGAAATAGTTTGTTCAAACATTGCTTCTTATAGAGAATGAATTCCATGTCGTGTTCTTGCATCAATACTGTGCACTCACATGTTATTACTTGCCTCACGGGCGTGTGTGTGACGGGGATTTATGTCTAAGAATGATCCATGCCGCCGGTCTCTTAAACTAATGCATCATGGGACGACTTTCCCTTATATGTGCAGTATTGAGAATTCAACGTGCTTCACATAATCCTTTAATCCTAATACACACGGGGGTGCATTATCCCCCCCCCCGTCAATTTTTTGTCGGTACTTACAAGCACCTCAATATTTCGAAGCGAACATGATTTTTTTCTGATCCTTTCCGCACATTTTGATACCAAATTTATAACGATCGGACCTACCGTGCCGATATCAGATTACGTTTACCAAACACATGTCACTGAAATTTCGCTATTTTTCTATATGACTGAGCACAACCATATGGACAAAATCATGCAGGAAATTTCCCATTTTATGTAAATACTTTTCTAATAGGTAGTGTAAATAATTCCAACACACACAAACCCACATACACCCACATTCACACACATTTACACCCAAATCGCAAAATGCGCTTGACGAAAAACAATGAAATACGTGAGAAATAATTATCACAACCTATCCCTTTTTCAGGAATTCATGAGGGATTTATGAAAACATTTGTACCAGAAATTGATATTCCTGAGGCTTCATCTTGTGATTTCTTGCATAAATGAGCATACATTATTGAATTAAAAAAAATAAAGGCACTTTTGTAAATTTAGCTATACAGCATGTAGAGTACATAATTCTTGACCCTTACAAAAAAAAAACGGGAATCGGGCGGCCCATGGCCATAATGCTCCCCCCCCCCCCCCCCACCCTAACATGCTTTGAAATACCCCGGTAGTATTAGGGTTAAGAGAGGTGGTGTCATTCTTTGTTCAAAAGTATTCATGCATACAATCCAACTTTTCGTGAAATAATTAAACGACCATGATTTGCCTTGTGGTCTGTCCAAGCTATCTTGATAGTTAATATGACTGCTTGATATACTATCTCTCCCTCTCTCCCTCTCTCTGGGTGCTTTGTCGTGTGACGTAGGTGATCATGGAGTGCCACACGGTTCTCTGTACTGAGCTCTTTGTATCAATTTCATATCATGGTAAACCAGTCAGTCAGGATGCTTATCAACTAATAATCCTTCTTCCCATGCCCCATACCCCTGGTTCTTTTTCATCAATCCAAACTCTTTCAAGTCAACTTTACACAGTAAACGACGTACAAAATCTCAACCTTCAGATTCTTGGCTCACATATCAGTTTCATAATATACATACATGATAATGAAACATTCTTCTTTGTGTGACATAACACATACAGCTATGACTTGAGTCATATGTCACAAGTTAGGTAAATACTCCATCTAGGCATATCTGAATATGATCCACTATTACGGTGAACATGTTTATACTGACTGTCCAATGGGTGGATACAAAATACCTTTTGTAATTATAAACTAATGCTCAATGCCCCAAAGGAGATGCAGTCCACTGATTCAATAATGATGTGCGAGTTTTGGCATGTAAACAATTAAGTTTGGCGGTTATTTCTGACCAGTCAATCCTAAGGGTCGCAGCTTAATCAAGAAAGAGATGTGTATAGGACATGTGTGGAGTTACCCCGGTGTTCCTCTGTGGGAAAGTCCACCCTTCAATGACCTCTCCTTAAGGAGAGACGTAGCGTTGATTAGTTGAGCTACCTCTGCGCGTTCTCTTCAAATCGTTCCAAAGCCCATCCGTTAATTCATCGTGACCTTTATTTTAGGGAAAATTTAGAGTTGATTTGTTGCGCTAGCTCTGCGGGCTCTCTCACTCCCTTACCATTTTGTCAAGTTTCGCAAAAGTCCATCCTATAATGGCATCTCTGGTAGGAGAGATTTCTAGTTCATTTGTCAAGCTGGCTGCGCGGATTAATTATCTCCCTCATCCTTCGTTAAGTCGTGCAAAGTCCATCCTACAGTCTATAGTGACGACTCATTTAGGAAGATTTGGCCTAGTGTTCATTTGTTGAGCTCCGCGAGTTCTCGACAATCTCCCTCACTAATTCTACTTTAATTCGGCCTGCTTTGGCGCTTCCTGCAGTAGCGTCCCCGCCGCGACGGAATTCTTATGGAATTCTCGCTTTCCTTCATACATTAATGAATCATTATGAATCATGATTCCCCAAGATGTAAATTACTGCCGAGTTTCTCTGACTGGAACGTGCGGCAGCTCTGCAGTGTCAGCTTGCCCATAAAGCCTTAGATGCTCTCCTCCTACTCGTCAGTGTGCTTCGCAAAGTGGGGAGCTCTGCAACACCTGACGTCAAGGTCACTCTCCAGATGCTTGCGCCACTGCTCGACCAACTCGTCGTTTTCCTTGGCCGTGGCGATCGGGTCATCGCGAGAGAAGAGGTTCAGGGCGGGCGCCTTGACCGGGCGGCCAGTGAAGATCTCATTCACCTGAAGGACAATGCAGAACAATAGGACCGTTAATAAACTCTGCTTTGTTACTTTGGAAATTCTTATGGAATTCTCGCTTTCCTTCATACATTAATGAATCATTATGAATTATGATCGCCCAGATGTAAATCACTGCTGAGTTTATGCCTTGTAAAATGTTAGAAATATGTGGCTTGTTTGAGACCGAGTCTCCGCGAGACTAGACGGGTCTCCGAGAAGCCATCGTGAATTCGTATGTGTTTTTTTTTTCAAGTCTCCTGTAAGTCTCAGTAACTTATCTATGCTGTCCTTGCGACATGTCCACCAATGAGACGGACCTTTAACTCTTACATTACCATTCCCTGAAAAACACATTGGCTTACTACACATCTTCACGCCAATGCTCACGAGAGAGTTCACCCTTCAAGCTCACCTTGACGATGCTATCCATGGTGTATTTGTTGGTCAGCCAATAGTAGGTCTCTGCAACCCTCTTGATGACAAACTGCGTAAAGGAGTTGTTGGCGGCCTGCGAGTAGATACCCTCGTAGCTATCCCTGGAGAGAATACAACTGTACAGGATCTGATCAACGATGCGGTAACGCACCGACGCATAGGCCTAACGGCTACTCCGCTCTGCAGACGCGCGCTTCTCCTCCCTCTGATGCATCCATCAGGTCGAGCTTCTCGGCGTACACGTGGCTGTTGACGGAGAAGGCATGGACCAGGAGAGGGCGTGTGTCGCCGTCCGTGATATAATCCAGGATCTCCCGCGCGATCTCCTTGGCGTTGGCAGGCCAGGCAATGTCGATGGGTCGCGTCTCATCGAATCTAGAACAACTAAAGATAATATACAACATTGGAACATGTATTTCATCAACATATGACTTAACATAGGAAAATATAAATAGTGACTGATCGGCAATAGCGACGATTAATAAAAAGCAGCACAACATGATTATTGCAGAGATGTAAGTTTAAACAATGATTGTTTGATTGATTGTTTGATTGATTGATAAGAAATTAGCGACACTTGAGTATCATATAAGTGTCGAACAGTTCATCTAAAAAAAATATACAATTCAAGTTTCCCTAATGTGATTTACAGAATTTGAGCAGGATTATAAATCAGAAATAAATCAATATGTTAACTACTTCCTCGGGATAACTTCCCTACTCTTTATGAAAAGAGAAGCAGGTTTTTTAATTGTGTGACTCTCCTTTACACGGGACCGACGGTTTAAAGTCTCCTCCAAAATACTAGGCAATTGGAATAAAATACCTTGCCCAAGGGTATACCTGTTGTGATTGGGACACGAGCAGTTTCCCCACTTAAAATCTGGTGTAAAGATTGATCTTCTTTAGAAAGTTTATAACACATAATCGCGAAATATCTCTAAACAATGTCTTGAGGTCAGGACAATCAAAAATTTAGTACGAATATTTGCAAGTTCAACACATTCAAGGAGAATGTGTTTAATTGTTAGTGTATAATTACATGATATGCATTGAGGTGGATTTTCTACTGCAAATAAGTATGCATGAGTCAAATGAGAATGACCAATACGAGCACGGGTCAAGTATAAACAATGCAGATAAATAAAATAATTACACCAGGGAGCTCAAGCTGTTAACTTATTTTATTCTATGTTGCGCCAGGTAAAGAGTATTTAGAGAGGGGGAATGTTGTTTGTCACATTGTGGGGTTCTTCATAAATAAAATAAAGAATAAAAATCGGAACTAATGTTTATGTACTTTCAAAATGAAACTTAACTTATAAGGAATGCATGAAATAATCATATTAAAATTTCCGAACTAGAAGAAATCATTCAATTTGAAATGGTAATTTTCGTGTCAGAAATTGTTTGCATGTTCACTGTAGTTGAAGGCACTGATTTTTAGAAAGCCAAACTTCAATCTGAAAGACTTGCCTATACAGAAATTAAACAGTTGTAAAAACCCCCGCAAACTGGCATGTTTCAGACTTACAGTTATTTTGAAGAATTGAAGACCCTGTTGCCTGCCTCCCGGAGGAATTTGTGTCCACACGACGGCCGTCTGCACTTCCCGCTCATGACAGCAGAAACAGTGGCAGCTAGAGTTGGGGCGGATACATTCACTCTCATGCAGCAATAAGTCCCCAGACTTCCCCGACTCTCTACCGCACACAGGACTCCTCCCCGTGGGTGACAAAACAGGTCTTTCGTCAATCACAACAAAATAGCTTCTTACACTACTCCTTCAAGCTCATGTATCTCGGATCCTCGTTCCATCATACCAAAACAAAATCTACCAATCATGTTCTCCCATATGAGCTCACGTCACTTACTATTACATAATACCCTTAGGGCAAAATCAGGCAAACCGAAAAAACGCGGGTAACAATAAATTAGGCACGGCTCCAAGCTGCGAAAAGGATAGACAAAAGAATTAAGAATGCGATGCATCCAGTGCGCCACAGAGCCTAGGTTACCTGTATTATAAAACATATGGTATAAGGTCTTTTAGAAGATGAGTCGAATTAACATGTGGTGTTTAAAGATATTACAAAAGAAACACATTGCTGAGCAACAAGAGTAGAAGAAACCTTTTCAATTAAAATGGTATAATGATCTATGAGCTCCGTAGGGCCGCAACAGGGTACTCGATCTGGGTTAGATTGTTACTTCGTCTCTGCGCTGAAAAGTAATACCATGACTAGGTCTATTACTTTCAGTGGTGTGCTTACAGTCGTGACACGATGCTACTCATTTTGCCAGAGTTGTGTGTATTTTCAAACGGATTTGGGGATTAACATAGATTGCTTAGGACGTTTCATGAAGGGTGAAATCCGAAAATGAGAACATAAGAGAATATGCAGGGGTAGAAGGAAGTGTGAAGGAAAGGAAAAGAAGAGGAGAGGGTGAGAAGAGGAAGGGGAAGGGAAGGAAGGGAGAATAGATGGCGGAGGATCGAGATAAACCAATGTGAGATGGAGTAGATGAAGAAAAAGAAGAGATACGAGACAAGGAGAAGAAAACGCAAGAAAATACTAGTAATAATTATAATAATGATAAGACAAAGTAGAAGGAGAAAGAGAAGAAGTAGAAATGAAGAAGGAAAAGAAGAAGAAGAAGAAGAAGAAGAAGACAGGGAAGAAAAAGGAGAAGAGGGAGAAGAAGGATGAGAAGCAGAAGGAGAAGAAAAGGAAGAAGAAGAAGAAGAAGAAGAAGAAGAAGGAGAAACAAATCACAATATTACTAACGAGACCAAAGTGTACATTATGTTCAAATTCCTTCGTAACAGTTATAATGGAAAGGCCAGCCTTGTTTATGCCGTGTTCAAAACAAGGCATTGATGAGTTAAATAGTTCGCATGGAAACAGAGAAACCTGTTTTGCGAACAAATATCTAGCGTAAATCACAGAAAACAATGAAACCGACTGATTTACGCGTTCCGCTCTTTCGTATTTTCTTTGAAAGAAAATGTATTCAAAATCATTAATGTTTCACGCGCTGCTGGCATTCACAGAAAAGAAGAATGTTGTTTTGAAGTGCACTGTTGCACTAACATTCACTGTCGAACCACTTGCTCTCACATTGATACGACAAGCGTGACAGGCATTGGGCTTTGAGAAGAAAAACGTCAACAACAACAAAGTACTGTTGACAGTAACTTGGCTAGTAAAAAGAACGCGCGCGACATACAGACCAATGGTACAGGTTCGTAGTATTGAGTGTGCGCGCGTCGAGGGCTTCCCGCGAAGTTTCAGTCGCACCGTTTCACTGTCAACAAATTTTCGAAGCAGACGATAATTGCATCTGCGCTCGTGCCATTCCGTAGATCTGTGTGAGTGAGCCGGTGTGCTAACGAGGCTACGCGACGGCTTGTCATATTCCACCGGTGCTTGAACCCGGACGGGCTGCCTTACCTTTCCCTCCCCCCGGGCACTGCCGCAGAATTATTGCCCGAGCAGGAATTCGTGCCAGCTGATCACATCGCCCTCGTACAATCAATACAGGAATTTGCGGAATCAGGTGTTGAGTTTGCCTCGCAGGGCATACGAATGTTCTTCGTTCCCTCACGGATAAATACATGTGCTTTTTATTTCTAAGGCCAGGAGTACACAGACTAACGAAGTCATCATGAGACTTGTTTTGTGGAATTTAATCAATGCTGTCATGCTATGGACCAGTGGATGCATAGCTTTATCTGCAGGAGCCAAAGTCAAGGTTAGTTGCAAGCCAAAAGAGAATGTTTTCACGAGTGCTTGCTTTTGTTCTCTGTCTGTGTTTTGTCGTGTCTTGTTTGTGCGCGGATTTTTCAACAGACCACGGAATTCTGAACTATTGTCCCGGGCTTTTGTCCGGTGTGTGGGAAGATTATAACAGTTGACAGTTAGACGTCAGCGTGGTAATGAACCTCCCTGATACCTGTCATATCAGCTCATGTAACAATGTAGCTTAAAGACGTATGTTTTGTCAAAGATGGGTCGACTGATTTTGTTAGTAACGGCACATTAACCATGTTAACGGTGTAACTTAACGCTGGTTTCATTCCCTTTTTATGTTCATTTCGTTGTGTTCACGGCTTATATTGACAGGTTGATTTTCAGGTATTTAATCTTTCATCTATTCATCTATTTAATCGTTGATGTATGATGATAGAGATTCTAGATTTAGCGTAGTAACGTGGGCGTTTAGGATTTCGTGACATTTCGGCAACTCATTTCGTGTTTCATGCCCCCCCCCCTTCCCCCTATCCAAATATCTCTCTTCCTCTCTTTCTCTCTTCGTATCTCTGTCATTCTTTTATGTTTGCGTGCTCTACGAATAATAGCATTTAGAGTAGTTTACTGTAGACTATATATGTACTATTAGGCCTATCAATACATTTTGGAGTAGAAGTAGTAGAAATAGTAATAGAAGGAGAAGTATTGGTAGATCTAGAAGTAATAGTAGTAGTAGTAGTAGTAGTAGTAGTAGTAATAGTAGTAGTAGTAGTAGTAGTAGTAGTAGCAGTAGTAGTAGCAGTAGTAGCAGTAATAGTAGTAATAGTAGCAGCAGCAGCAGCAGTAGTAGCAGTAGTAGTAGTAGTAGTAGTAGCAGTAGTAGTAGTAGTAGTTGTAGTAGTAGTAGTAATAATAGTAGGAGTAGAAATAGTACATAAACATGCAATAGAATAGTACTGTAGTAGCTAGTGCCAGTGGCAACGCTAGTAACATGATTTCTCATTGCTATCCGGTTAATGATATGTTGAACGGAGTAGTATCAATATTTACTTTTCTTGTACTTGAATCCATCGATATTAGTACATTGTATTAGGAATGTGCTTGCTCGTCGATCGAGCGATGCAGCTGACCTTCAATCAAATTGTATGTTCTCATACGTCAGCATTTTTCTTACAACCGTAAAGAAAGCCATTGGTGTTATTCATGAGCTAAAAACAGATTTTAATTTTGCCCACCACATCCTTTGCACGCTTCCACCTGGCCATCCCCGAACACAAATTCCCAGTGAAGATTGTGAAGTTAACGTATCAAGGCCACCGAATACGACACAATCCGATCAGTCGTACGGCTCTGCGACCGGCTGAATCGCAGAACATGGTCATTGGATTTGTGCAAGAAAGTGACGTCACAATTTCCAGTTGTGGGCCCTTACGACTGCTGAATCGTGGCAAAATCATCTCTTCTGCGTTGGCTTTAAGACTTGACAAATATGACTCAAACCATCTAACATGGTAATCCTTTCTCTTGGCCGAATGTGAAATGAAATTGATGAACGGATTTAACGGAGATTGGTAACACATTTCGTGCCATCTCTGCCAAGCTGTCACATACCAAGTACATTACAATCCGAGCTGTAGAAGGGGGTGATTCACCGCACACAGCTGGCCGGAGCTATTTAAATATAGATAATTTAATGAACGCTTTGGGAGTATTACGATAGAGATATCACGAAGCAGAAAATACTGCAATTAGCACACTCACTTCATAACCATCTCAAAGAGATACTTAAATCATGTACACTACATCTCAAAGGAATTGACATGGGTAAAGGGAAAGGGAATAAAGGGAACGGGCCGCAGTTTTAAACCGCGGTATATTTTGTCCAGTTCAGCATGAAACACAATGCTTTAGCCTAAAATGCATTATGTGTCATGCTGAACTGGACAAAATATACCGCGGTTTAAAATTACGGCCCCTTCCCTTTCTTCCCTTTCCCTTTACCCTATGCCAATTCATTTGAGCTGTGGTGTACGTATATAAAGTACATGCCTATATCTCTTTGGACAGATATAATGTTTAATGGTCATGTGCCTTGCAACGCCAACTGTTGGTGCTCACTGTTGTGCTTCTTTTAGTATTAACAAATTATTAATTAACACTTATATAACTGGGCCTTGAAAACCCTATTGGCTTACTTTACATTATTCTTGCCAATGGTAATGAGAGAGCTGCTGCGTCTCACGTGAAAGCAAAGTAGATGTGTCACCGTAATGCTTATTATACAAATCTTAATGTAATAGTTGGCTTTACCTTATATACATTGATATCCCAATCTTTTAACTTAGTCGACCACTCTCCTCCCCCTCCCCCAACAAACAAAAAACACAACATGGCTCAGTTTGTTAATTTCTTGATGTCAAGACCCCTGAGTTACGATTGATCTGAATCAATCTGATAGCCAATCCCCTATCGCTAATATACAGTGTTGCGATCGATGTCACACTCGCAAATGAAGTTGCGATCAATCACAATTCTTTACAAGACAGGGCACATGTTCGAAATGTGACCCCCCGATAGAGCTTTAACCCTTTTACTCCACCACATAATCATTTACATGTATAAGCAAGGGCGTACGTAACGATTCATACATCCTTGATTTAAGTCAAGTGCCTGACGCACAAGTACCTGTCATCACGTGGTGCTCTCACCTTTCTGCTACCCTGTCTAAACATCCACGTAACAACACGCGACAGGAGCCATTGATAGCATTAATAACGTTTCCAGATTGACAATTAAAGGAATAGTTCACCCAGAAATTATTTTGGTTTTAATAACAGGAGACACATGAAAGAAAGATATTAGTGAAGGTTTGACGAAAATCCATCAAAGGAAAAGAAAGTTAGTTGATTTAAAGTCTTGATTTTGTGACGTCACGTGCGAGGTGCTCTCCCATGATTATGTTGTGTACAACTTTTTCCATAAATTGCCCTTTTTACATTCTTTTTGCCTTTTTTACATTCTTTTCATAGCGATATGTTTGTACAAAAATGTGTGTAATGATATATCAAACGAACAGGTTAAATGCTGGTAAATATCGTTTTGAGAAAATTGACATTTTCAAAAATAATGTGTACACAACATATGGGAGAGTACCTCGCATGTGACGTCACAAAATCAGTACTTTAAAATTAAATGACTTTCTTTTCCTTTGACCGATTTCCGCCAAGACTTCACTAATATGTTGCCCTATGTTTATGATTTTATTGAAACCAACTTATCTTCAGGGTGAATTATCCCTTTAAAGGTGCGTAATCCCTCGTGGTATGTCGTGCGCTGTAAGTGTATCAGCCGTGCGTCCTATCAGAGTGGTAATCAACTACGCTTCTCTTTGGCAAATAATGTAAGTCCTACCATGATAACAGTATTGTGATAGTAACACGGAATATCGCCTTATTTACCCGATGATAGCAGTGATAGGCCCAAGACTAGTTTAAGCTTTTGCCTACAATGAGGGCTTTTTTTATTGTGTGTACACAGAGTTTGGCCAACTAGATTTCAGAAGGTAGGAACATGGTGCATAAACTTTTGTTACCTGCTTGCCCAATACAGCAACACGCGCCATGTTGTATCCTATTGAAAACAAGTTGGTCAAACTCTGAGTACAGCTGGCTCTGATTACCACAGTCACTGAATCCATCGATTGTGTACCCGATCCCTATTTATTTCATATGTATTTAAGGAGCAGCTAATTGGATTGTAAGATTACGGATTATAATGGTCAAGATAACGGGATCCGTAATCACGTCTGAACCATTCTTCCCTCATTATTGCCATCACGAGTTTCGCTTGGTTTCAGTGATTTTTATGAATATTGAAATCATTCCTTCCTTTTATCTTGAAATCAAAGAAGAATTGAACCATTTGGACTCTGCATAATTGATCTTCCATTAGTGTTGGGGGGGGGGGGTTGCTTCACCAAGCTGTTCGTATGTTACGACTTAAAGAACGACTGGTTATCCCTTCTTGTGCTAAATCAGATTCTCAATGAACAAAGTGTGGTATCGCATTTAGCACAAGAAGGGATTACCAGTCGTTCGTAAACTCGTTCGTAATTGACGAACAGCTTGGTGAAACACCCCTCGGTACCTTTAACCCTGAATGTGTCAGACAAAATGTTGCTCTACGGGATTTGTGTGCATTAGAGGTAGAAAATACACATGTGCCACGTGTCACTTTACACATAAAGAGTTAAATGTCTCGACAAAAATGTCAGTTTAAACCCCTGTTCTCACCAGTGGAAATCAGTAGACCGATTAAAAAACAACATCACGGTACCTCACGATCATTCATAAGTATTAACTCCTTCTCTGCCAGGCTCCACACTGCCTCTATGGGAATGGTGTGTATTACCAGTGCAAAAAAAAAATGCCTCAATGATGCACAAAGAGTTAACTCCTTCACTGCCAGTTTCCATACTGCCCTACGGGAATGGTGTGTATTACCAGTGCAAAAAAAAAAGATGACTCAATGATGCACAAAGAGTTAACTCCTTCACTGCCAGTTTCCATACTGCCCTACGGGAATGGCGTGTATTACCAGGTCATAAAGGCCTCAATGGCGCATGAATTAACTCCTTCTCTGCCAGATTGTATACAGCTCTTTAATGGCGCGTATTATGAATGCAAAAATGTCTCAATGGCGCATAAAGAGTTAACTCCTCTGTCAGACTCCATACTGCCCCGTGTGAATGGCGTGTATTAGAAGTACAAAAAGACCTCAATGGTGCATAAAAAGTTCACCTAAAGAAACAGGAAATTAGTGTTTGTTTGCACATTTTACATGATTGTCACAAACACGTTACCCACTTTGTTTTCTTTTGTAGCGCTCTAATTTAAACGAATTGATAGCATGATGGCAATATCCAGGTCGTGTGGTAAGGTACTTGACTTAAGATCAGGGGGTTACGGGTTCACCTCCCGTAGTCAGCACGGCACTCAATGCATTTTGCAGTGACGATTCACATTACAAACGGTCATGATAATGGCAAAGGTAATGATCGCGAATGGGAGTAAACACGGTGATGTCAGAGCCCAACAGTCTGCCATGGGCTGAGCGCCTGTAACAGAGGGGGTACGATAGGGGGAGGGGTCCCCAAGGTGATGAAGATGGTGCACATACTGTATGCAAGCTTGAATTGCAGCTTATCACTGACATGACTGAGGATGGTACGTTGATTGTAAAGCGCTTTGATCATCACTGACGTATTGAAACAATTGATAGGTCAAAACAGGTATTGCCATTTTATCTTCCAAAGCCAGATCTCTTAAATTCCAATTCTCGCAATTCTGCCGACTTTGCTTATTAATGAATTAAAAAAATATACGTTTAGTACTTCGACAAAAAACACTGATCATCGGTTTAAACATGTTTAAGGACAATGAAACTCTGATGAAGGATATGGAAATTTAATTGAATTAAAAAAGGGTGAATTTGTGAGAATTACAATGACTAGTACTGAATTATGTTCACGAACCTTCATGGACAACTCCATGTATTTACATACTGCACGGCATTGTCATTTTTCTTGCGTACCATGCGTAAACAAACCAAAACCCAGATCATCAGTAATTGTATCCACTTGGATTTACTGAGCAAAATTAAAGGGGTAATGATTGAAACCTTAAACGCACAAAACAGTATCCTCATCAATATATCTTGACCTTTTTTCATAGTTTTGCAAATCTGTATCTCTGACTTTGTAATTTTGTAATTTAACATTTTCCACAGTAGATATAATAATACAAACATAACATCTGTTATGATTTAATTTAATTTTATCATCAGGGTTTTGTTCGCCTTTAATATGCATCGATGACGTCATGGCATGCAAACTGGATTGAGAGTTGACAGTCGTGTAAAGCGATACCCTGTTTTCATGTGACATGGATATCACTGGCAATGTATTCATTCATTCACGATACAGACCTCCTCCGGACCGTCACGAGAAAGTGTGTGTCTATGGTATAAGTCGGGCTATCCTTGAGCAAATTCGGGTTAAATGGTCCTAATCGAATTTCCGACGGGAGCGTCCAGAAAGCGGATTAGACATAATCCCAAAACACTGGAGGCCCTGAACTGAGACACACATATCGGCAATTTGCATGAAGCGCGTGAGATAGATGGGGGATTCGTAGTGACGAGGGTATACTTGTAAGCAGAAGAGGCATGGATATGTAACCATGTGATTCCTGCAACGGGGTCTAACGATTAAGTGGTAACATTCGCATCATGCATGTCGCAAAAAGAAGAGCTAACAAGATAGAGTTGCTAAGATCTTCTGAAGAAGTCCATTGTTATATAGATAGTTATTCTTTTTAATATGTTTATTTTGCCTCTTTATTCGTGTACATGTTAATCATGCCACATCAATAAGGAATCTAATCAACTCTTGCCTATATGTAAGTGTTTTATTTCTGATGCAAAACGATGGAATGGTTAAACAAGGCCATTCAAACAACGTCTGTAAATCATTCTAGGTTTAAGTGATGGCTCGTAACAAAAAACGAGAAGTTGTACCAAGACAGTGTGGCAAGTCATGGGGGGGGGGGGGGGGGGTGGGCAGGGTATGAGTGTGTGTGTGTGGGGGGGGGGGGGGCTGTAGAGTAAAGACATTATATACATTTATAGCTGTAAACTGCGGCATGATTTGAGGGAGGCGTGATGTAATGATACCCAACAGCTCCAACACAATGGTACTTCAACTGTAACTTTGGCACACAGATGTTACACAGGAAATGGACGATGTACGAATGAGATATGACATCTGATAGTGTGACAGGTGCGTGAAAGGCAGATTCGAAAGTGTCGTAATAGGAGAAGGGGGTGTCGGATGGAGGGCCGAGATGGGGCGCTATAGTTCTCTGATTAACCCTATTAATTTGTTGCTTTATGGGATTTGTGTGTATTACTTGTGCCAACCGAGTCTTACCGCAAGGGAAACAACCGAAAGCTGAAGAGGGCCTCCGTCTTGAGCTGTTGTATTAGCAGTTGCGATTGATTGAAGCGATCGCAAGTCAAGTTCCCTATCTTTAATGTACAGAGTTACGATTAATATCAATCGCAAATCTGTATGAGACAGGCCCGTTAACATCCTTGTGTGTTGTTGACCATGAGGCTCTGCGAGAACTAGGGGGCCGGGTCTCCACCGCCCCCCCCCCCCCCCCTCCCCCCACCAGCAAGACAAAAAAGGATCAAGAATTACGTAGTGGTAATAGTAGTAAACGTGTAATATTCTTCTGCGGGGCGAATCTTTGTCTCTTTAGGAAATTGCCGATATAACTTGATTATGCATAATGAACATGATGAAAGATTGGCGCTTATTCCTTGTCGAATGATTATTATGGTTGTCTACAATGGTGATCAATATCATGCTTTTATATCATGCAATTGTACACACTTGAGTTGGAGCAGAAGAAATCAATGGCAACAAGGAGAAGGAGTTAGTGAAGAAGGAGAAGAAGAGGGAGACGGAAAGGGGGAGGGGCAAGGGGGGAGGGGGTGAAGGAGGAATAGACAAGGCAAGACATTATTACGTGACCAAATGGGTCCCATCATCTTACCACTGTTCCACGAACCCAACATGGTTGGAGGAATGCCCTGTGATGATGATGAGGAGGAGGAGTATCCCGTGCTGCTGTGCATGCTGGGAAGGGTAAAAAGGGCGGGAGCACTGGGGGAGTGGATGCCCGGCTAATTTTGGACAAACAGTCCCGATTTCCGTAAGTTACACTACCCCCCAATATCCGCCGAGTCTAGGGGCCTGAGGCCACGCAGTGGGTAGGTATACTGGACTGACAGCTTTGCTGAGGAGGGGGGAGCTCAGAAATTACCGAGATGAAAGATGCATCTTTCAAGCAAGACATTCTCCTCTCAAGCAGGTAATGTTGATCTGGGTTGACGTTTGTCTGAAAAAACCAGTCCCCAAGCAATCGCACTTGTTACACTTGTTTCGTTTCATTCGTATAAAGCTCGAACAGCGAGACAAAGATCTGAGTTAGTTGACCTAAATCCTGTGTCCAAACAGGAATAGCTCTTTAAAATTAGAGATCGCCGAAGCAATCGTAGAAATTCAAAAGCATAATGTATTCCTTTGGGATTTGTTTCACTTCAACCTAGGCAGGAACAACCGTCTCATGCTGGGGCTTTCTTTTATCAAAACGATTCTTTTGACATATACACCCCTCCCCCCCCCCCCCCCTCACCCCCATACCCCATAGAGGGTCTAGCTCCAATCTCGGTGGATCCAATGGTATAACCGAGACTAATTGTGCAGTCTATCGTCAACTATGCTTAGACACTAATATTGACGTGTCATCAAGACCATTCATCATCCTTTAATATTCATCAGATAATCAGATTTATTTCAATCATTACCATGAGTATATCAATAATCCTTGACTCTATTATCTCTCCATTGTATGAGAACACTGTCATGCTTACTGAATGTATCAATTAAATGTTAACTGTGTAAACAGAGCGTAACTCCATTTCGTCGAGGTGAAATTAGCGGTGATTTAGCAGAAAATGTGATTTGTGAGTAAACTACTCTTAACTTCCATTCAGAGTTTAACGCTAATTACATTAGGGAGTAATGATTGGTCGTCGCGTCACTTCATGGTCGGTTATCATCGTTAAGGGCGGGAAATTAATGTTCAGGGAATAACAACTGGCAACATTCCATACGATGGGGGCGTGATTAGCATAATTAGGTTGAACGGAGTGTGTGCCAGTTACATTGTGCACACGGTATCAAATATGATTGATTAATTGGTACTGCGTGGAACAATATTTTTTTACAATTTTGAAAAATTATTTTCAACTCAAATTTAGCTTAATTTGTTTTTGTTTTTGTTTTAACACATAATATATAGTTATGCATGGCTCTTTGGATAGCGAGGTGGAGAAAGTAAGAGGGGAGGATGGGGTAGTATCAACACACAACGGAAATGGGAATGAGAAGAAATGGGAAATTTTGAGAGGAATATCTAAAAAATTATATAAAAAATAAAGAAGCTGCAGTGGTGATAGAAATGTGAATGTAGGCCTTAATAAAAAAAAATGATTAAGGAATATGGCCGAAATATTAAGTAGACTATTTTTCTCCGCCTTGTTCATTACCTTATACATGTTCTTTAGATACTTTAAATACACATAAGTGTACATGATTGTAAATATGTGTATATCTTCAAAAGAGATAGAGAGGGGGAGGGTAAATGGATAGGGAATATAAAGAGAGTGGGAAAATGTGATATAGGACGAGAGAGAGAGAGGGAGAGAGAAAGAGAGAGGATAGGCGAAAGCTGTCATACTTGACTAATCAACCTGTACATCTGCTTTACCATAGTACCTGTTTTCATGGCTATCCAATTGTGCCTATTTTGTCAATACAAGAAAAGCAATGGAATCCAGAGAGTAGACCTTCGGTTTGCAAAACATGTTTATTTGACAGGTGTTTCTATTACATTACATTTTGCGCTTTATGACCAATATAATGATACATTGCGACGAGTACAACATGATTCACATTATATTTATGTCGATCTGTTTTGTTTGTGTTTATGTCTAGGTCTAGACTTGTGAGGTGACGACATCCATTGTAGGATGTGTTGATAATTGTGAAAAGATCATAACTGATGCAAACAATTTGTGTGTCACAATCAACCGACCAACCAACCAACCAATCAAGCATTATCGAAACTATTAGCTCGTTTACCTCTTCATATCAAGACAACTTTAACTAGTTTTGCCTGGTTGGCGCAATATTGCAAGTAATGGACACACAGTGATAATGTGTGGAATGCCATCTAATTGTGATTGGTGGGTAGACCTAACAAAAGCTTGATTTCACGAGAGATACATGAAGAGACCTGTACAAAACATGCCTATCCTAGTAATCGAATTGGTCCATCAGGTCTATAGGAATGTTTCTTTACTCGAAAACTGTACAGTGTATTAGTAAGTATACGCGCGTGTAATTTCAATAGGCTCCTTGGAAATGTAATACCACTTCTATTCATACATATAACTTCGGGAGCAGAATGGAGAATCCGTTTCTGAAAAAGAGGATTGGATAATCCCTCCTTAATCCTCTTAAACGTGATTAACCTGAGGGGACACTAACAGAAGATGAGCAAACGAAAAAAAAAATCACAATACAAAGCGTAAGTGGTAGACAGATGTACCGCAGTAATACTGCGTATAGACTGTAGTTTGGGTTGCAAATTAGAACGACCCAGAACCAATGTATGATTGGTACGATTGGACTGTTGTTGATACTGTATGAGGTCCATGTTTGTTAATACATGTACGTAGAATGCCTGTGAAAGAGAGAGGACGCAAAATTACACATATTTGTGTATATATATATATATATATATATATGTGCGTATGTGTATATGTACTCATAATGTGTATGTGTGTGTATGTGCAGAGTTCGTGAGATTTTGACGACCCGTCCAAAACGTACAATTAATCTAGCAATCAATATACTACCGCTCAAAGTCAGTTCCCAGTTTTATTACTGTGAGATACATGTAAGTTCTTACAGTATTTTCTTCCATTTTCCATGTGTTTTTTTACTGGAATTTGTTTGATCTGCAAAAGGGTTTCCCTGTCTTTAACGTATTGTACAGGTAAGGGAAGAGGGGGGGGGGGGGCGATGGCCCCCAGAATGCTCCCACGCTGGTTTGGCCTTGGGCGAGGGCGTCTAGGGCAGATTTCTGATAGGGAAGGGATGGGTGTGGATCGAGGCAGCTCTTCCTGTAGCTATTTTTGACGACAGTAGATCACCCAGTATGTACGGCATTATCACCTTATTAAAAAGTGGATTAAAAACGGAGAATTTCATGAAACTGAAGCAGTATTTTACAAAGAAAAAAAATATTCAGTATTTGTATAGCTTCTACTATGAAACAGTAGCATTTCAAGGCGCTTTACAATACTATTATAAAGTATCAAGTCATTGGATGATTAAAAGTCTTTGTCGTCACACCCTGTCCAATCCCTGTAGCATTTATAAGCGCTTTACAATACTATTACAAAGTATCAAGTCATTGGAAGCTTCAAAGTCTTTATCACGCCCTGTCCAATCCCAATGGATCATTTAGCACCATGGCAGCCAATAAGGTGCACTTATTCCATTCCTACCGGATGCCCAATTATACACTTTGATGTGATAGAGAGCAGCAATTTTGATAAAGTATCTTGCTGAAGGACAACAAGTGCCATGGATGGGCTTGAACCTGGGAAATCGAGATCTTCAGTCGCAGTACTTAATCACTCTACCCCTTCGACTGTTCGATGTGTCATCTTAGCTTTTAATCATATCATGTCGTTATATTTTACATGAAGCGTGCGAAAATAAGTTAATATCATGGATATTAAAGCACCCGCCACGTGTATATGATACAAACAACTTGTTACAATTCAGACATGCAGGTGCACCTATCGTGTAATATGTTTATATTCGTTAAAACAACATCTACAGCAGGTAACCAAAATAGATCCCTTCGCTGTCAAACTCCATTTCCTTGCAATTCACGCTTCGTGTCTTACGGTTATAACTATAGGCACGAACCGCAACATTAATATATCACGTTGTCTATTTTAAAGTCGAACATTTTGCGGTAAGGTTTACCGAGTGGAAATGATCGGAGTTCTAAAATTATCTGAGATTTTGGGTCTGTATGTTGTGCGTGATGCGATGGGGCGCATTAAGACGTTACTTAACTCGCGAGGATAGGTTTTTTGTGGAAATACAAGATGGAAATTCTTATCAGAGAAGACATACTTGTAAAATATTTCGTTTATAGTGCTGATGAACACGGTATGATTTATGAAATATACCATTCGTTGAATTTAGTGTATAATCGATCCTAATCTATCTATCCATCTTCCTCTCGCCCTCTCTATGTTGTAATTAGATCCATCTGTACATCGATATGTACAATTATTCAATTATTCTATTCAATTATTTATATATATATATATGAATCTATCAATCAATCTATCGATCTATCTATCTATCTATCTATCAATATATCTATCTATCTATTTATCTATATATTTATCTATCTACCTCACTCCCTGCCTACGTATTCACTTACCTATTCACGCTGGCCGATCTGTTCATACCTGTATCGTATGTTAACCCGCACCGCATACGCCCCGGCCACACCCTTCCCTCTCGAAACCTAAGCGAGACAGTTTCAAGCATGTATAAGGAACTCCTAGCAACCCCCAGAACCCCCCAGGAAGGACCAAGGGGGAGATAACCGCCCTCATGTCGGCCAATTACCGGGGAGATGGCTCTATCTAGTCCTCGATGAGTGAGAGATCGACTGGAGGAGGGGATCTTAAAGATCCACTCCCTCTTCTGTGCGAGTTACACTCCATGATTGCGTTTTTGCACTTTTTTTAGATCCTATCATGACTTCAGACCGTGCACAGAGATGGGTAATGTATGTGGGGAGGCACGCGTCCACACGGTCTCAATCAATATCATCTTTCCATTGTTGAAAATTGTGCTGATTCGATTGTTCAAGGAGAGGGACATTTACATTAAACGCCATCCAAACTTGGCAATGAAACAAGTACGATCAAAGATAAAGGAAAAATAAATAAATAAAGCTACCCATGAACAAACAAACACTGATTGATATCAACTTCGATTGTGAACTCAACTATCTGTTCGATTGTTGAAAATTGGGGGAAATTGACATCAAATGCCAACCAAACATAGGAACGATGCGATTATGGTTATAGGTAAGGAAAAATACAAGATACACAATAACGAGAAAAAAAACCCATCACTCATTAATATCAACTTTCTATCATGTCTATTCTGAACGTATGTGCTGGTTCGTTCGTTGAAAATTGAGAGGAAATAGACGTTTAGTGGGTAATGTTATCTTTTGAGGGGAAAGAGGAAAAAAAGAACAATAATGATATTTGGCAGGTGACCGAAACTCACTCTCGCGAAGAAGTCGTCGGTAAATTTGAGACAGATGTGGGTATCTCTTGCACCAAAAAGGTTTGGTTATTGTGACGATGCCCTGCCTTGAAACTGGGCCGTGCCATGTATGACGTCCTTACTTTAATGAATTAGTGATGAAAGAAATGATGATCCGTACTTAATGGTGATACACGATAAAGATTACCTTACTGGGGGTGGAGGTGATTATGCAAGGAAAGGCAGGCACATGAGGAAAAGAAAAACAGAAGGAAGCGAGGAAGAAGAAGAAGAAGAAGAAGAAGAAGAAGAAGAAGAAATAGGAGAGAAAGAAGAAGGAGAAGAAGAAGAAGAAGAAGAAGAAGAAGATGATGATGATGATGACTGTAAAAGACGTAGAGGAAGGAAAAGGGAGAGAAATAATAAATAGATGATAAGTACAGTATGACAAAAGTGTCATCAAAACCTGGGGAAGGGGTACTTAATAGTCTAAACATTCCTCGTTTTGTGTTTTCATTGAAAATAATAATTTATGTAATTGATTTCTTTATCACATTTCCTACTTTTACACCTCGTGGTATAAAGCATCTATCTTCTTTTTACACTACATAAAAAAAAATATTTGAATGATAAGTACGATGGTGATTTTGCGTCAGTTTCCCCTTTAATGAATCTGCGCATCAAAATAGCCGATTCATGTCCATGATTCATAGAGTTTAATGCACCGAAGAAGGAGATCTGGAAGAAGACCGCCACAACAAGCCTCTTGTGGCTTAACAGGCTTAAAGAGTCGTTCTCACTTACGACCTGCAGCATATACCTCAGATGACTAATGTTTCCGTCTTATTAATATTATACAGCTATTATCATTTCCATGTGAAAATTTAAGTCCATTAACTTCTTAAAATGTGCCTACTTTTCCCCCAAGATATATATATATCACGACAATGAAATATTGATTTCACGTCAATAGCTTTTTTCACCTTAAATGGCATAAATGTATATAAAGCGAATTGTAAAGAAAGTTAGGTGGTACATGTCGACAAGAGTATTGAATTGATTTGAGTGTAAACTTTCTTGGTGTGAACAGATCACCACGGCATGATCGAGAGTGATTTTCGCTGAACACATTCGCCGTTTAAAAAAGTACAACACCTCGCCAGAATGTACACAAGACTTATGTGAATGTACGAGGTTTAGTAACCTTTCGAGCATTCGTCTTAACCTTTTGAATACCATGGCCACATAAGTCTGCCTGGACTGACTGGCAGTGTTTGGGCCTGGCTCTGAGAAGATCGAAACCCGACTTTGGGATGATGCCATAGATAGCTCAGAGTGGATGATCGATTGTAAGCAAGGGAGGAAGTTGTGAATCTTTTTGTCCAACCGCTCAGGAAATGCGGGTTTGAAGCTGAACGTCTTTGGCATCAGTGGCTTTATGCTTTCTGACGCTCCTGACACTTTGACATGCTCTGCTACGGGAAGCAATCGCTCCTTGACTATCTGTTTTATTTGACTGTTATGGACCGTCTTCAGGATATTTTGACCGTATTTTTGTTAAGATGTTGGCTAAGAATACGAAGTTTTGGCTTATGCTCTTATAGTTCAGTTGCTAGACAACAACAAAGTGATATACCCATTAAACCGAATAGATATTGCATTATGTATGTATTGTCTTGTTTATTCATGACGTCAAATGGTATGTTGCCGTTTGAAACAGGGAGAGCGTGAGTGAAGGGAAGGCGCGGGGGGGGGGGGGGTAGATGGAGAGACTTTGACGGCGAGCGGGGATGGGGGGATGGGTGGCGAAGGAAGTCATTATGTGAATGTTTGAGAAATCTGAAAGTACATGAAGCATGAAGTATGAATATTTATCTATATATCTATCTTTCTATCTATCCATCTATCTATCTATATATCTGTTTGTCTGTCTATCTATTTATCTATCCATAAACCTATCTATCTATCTATCCATCTATCTATATATGTCTGTCTATCTGTCTATCTATCTTTCTATCTATATATCTATCTATCTATATATCTGTATCTATCTATCTATATATCTATCCAACTATCCATCTATCTATATATCTGTTTATCTGTCAGTGTATCTATATATCTATCTATCTATCTATCTATCTATCTATCTATCTATATATATATCTGTCTATCTGTCAGTCTATCTATCTATATATCTGTATATATCTATCAATCTATCTACCAATCTATCCATATATCGATATATCTGTCTGCCTATCTATCTATCTATCTGTATCTATCTATTTATCTATCTATCTATCTATCTATCTAGCCTATATCTCTTCAGTGAATAAGGAAGGCTTCTACATTACCATTCACTGAGGTTTATAGCAGCAGTAAAAAGACTCTTTTCACAAATTTGTCTATTACTCTACTTTTCTCGTGCGTGTTGAGTGTGGTAAGAGTTGGTAGGATATGCTTTCGATTATTTGTAAGGCGTTTTAAACGGTAAAAGCAATAGTATCCATGGCAACATCTGTGAATACTTGTCTCCATTTAGTCTATCATCATGGTTTAAATGTCAAGGCGCCACTCAATAATGTAGCATATTTATTTTAAGCACACCAATACCACTTAAAAATATAAAGGATCAGAAATCAACAAATACGCGTTCATTTGAACCTGTTGAAGAAGAAAAAGAAAAAAAGAACTCAACGAGTAGAATAACAACCCTCGCCTCATTTTTTCCGCTCGGAGAAAGTAAAAAAAAACCTGAGTGCTTTTACCGTCCGGCAATCATATTCATTCAAGCCTGCTTTATATAGAGAGAAACTACAATTATACTGTAGATGTTGGTTTTTATTTTCGCTTTTAAATCGTTGGGGAGAAAAGAGGCAGGTTTCGCGTCACGGGGTTGGAGAAACATGTTGAGAGGTTAAATGGAAAAGCCAGGCCAAGGAGACAAACAGTTATCTTTAAGAGCTCTTCTTTTCTTATCCTCCTCCCTCTTCTCCTTCTTCTACTACTTACTACTATAATTTCGACTCCTCCTTTTACTGTCGTAGTATTATTGTCATACTTGTTGATCTTCATTAATGTCATAATTGTATGATTGGAACACAGTTGCCAATCAAATTTTATACCTTCCACATGGTAAACAGCCCGTACCCACTTCCCAACTAGGGAATGATATATATTAATGTAATAATGCATGGAGAATGTTACGCCCTTAAACATACAGTACCTATCATCATGGACAGTGAATCGCACGCATTACGCTATAAGCAAAAGGGGTTGTGCACGGGCGCAGAGCGAACATGCCTTGTACCTTTTGATTATCTTCACATTAGCTGCATGAATCAGACAGCTAATTCTCACTTGCTAGGGCTGCCATGTAAATCATGATGGGGAGGTGGGGAGAGCTGTAGATTGAAATAGGTTCAGATGATGGAATTGCGTTGCACGGAGATGGTGATGGGATGTGTGTGTGTGTGTGTGGGGGGGGGGGGGGGTTCCCCTGTTCCAGGTCTAGACCTCTTGATAGCCAAACATGTTTACATACTCCCCACCTGACGCACTGATCGATTCTCCATTTGAACTAATGTGTTAATAGACCGAGTGGTTGTGCACGCAGTGTGAATCAAGCTCTTCCAGAGGTAAAACAGTCACGCTGTTGCATGTCTTTCGACTGTAGCCGTCTTCCGTGACAACTAATTTGTCTAGAATACCATCGTGGCGGGTGAGATGAGAATAGATGTGTTCGGATCCACGGAAGTAATTCCAAAGATAAAGGCCATCAATGTAGCCTGCTAAGATATTACTCGCTCAGTGAAAAAAAAAAGTATTCATGAACTCTTAAACCGTCACAGTTTTTGATTCATGAATATGTTATACAGTATGTAGAGATTTAATATGTGTACCATGTTTACATATATTATGCAGATGTGTGTGAATCTGGTGATGTATATGCCTGTGTGTATATATTATGTGTTTGTTTGTTTCATTGTATGCAATACACATGTGTATGTGTGCATGCGTTCAGGTGTTTGCTAGAGTAACATGACTATTGGCACGTGACCGCATTACATTATGCATTGGAGGACAATACTTTTCTGTTTATACACCTAATGTGTGTTCAGTTGTGATGGTGTTCTTGTTTACTTTTAATTTAAATTTGTTATATTGGTCACGTCTCTGTTTTACCAAGCCTCATTTTCCTAAGAACGCATGTGCTTTCTACGTGGTCCTCCAACTGATATTTGCGAATAATTTGTTTGCGCTTAGAACTCCCATGTGTCTTAACCCTAACGTGCCACATGTGGATTATTTCAATATTGATACACACACAATCCCATAAAGCAGCATTTGACCAGGCACTCATCGGGTTAACGGAATATCAATTGACTGAACCACATTCAAATTCTTTTCATTGTGTTAGTTGAAGGAAAGAAAGACATATTTTATGGCCAACCTTGTGTGAACTATCAACAGCAAAAAATCATTGAGATGTGGAAACGGAGTCACCACTGTATTTAGATTCTAAAAAAACGCAGAGAGAGGCACAAACCTTGTGTATGTTGTTGCACCTGTTGCATCCATTTGATCAACTTTTTATGAAGTTTAGGTGCCTCGTCAATAAACAAGGGTGGATGAAAGACATCCTTGCAATAAAGTTGTAACTTGAACATGTTGAATCGATTCGTGATGAAATTTTAAATCGCTAATTCAAGTGTTTCCTCTATGTGTTTTTGCCCCATTTCATCCCCTTCCTTCACCATGGGTGTTGATTCCTCGTTAAAAGATTCATCTTTCATTTACTTGGGGTCGGAGTGTGTGAAAACGGTTGAACTGAAGGGGAGGGTGGTGATGAGGGGGGGGGGGGGTAACATAGACTATGGTCTAGGGTGTGGTTTTCCTTTTATATCAAAAGCACTGTAATGTGTAATTGCCAGGGAAGATATGAGGGCACATCACCGAACTCAGGGAATCCCTCGTTATTACCACCGTCACCTTACCACTACCAGCATCAACGTCTGTTCTATTACCATCTTTAGAAATATTACATTTCAATAAAGAAATCATATAATTGTCAGCGTCCGGCGCGCAGAATATTACCGACCTCATTCCGCCTACGTATGTGATTGACAATGTCTGTCTTTTCATCGGTGGCATCCCATTGTATTCGGATTCGCCACTGCGCTTATAATGCTGAAACCCAATGCTATGTGCGTGCAACACAGTAATTGGCGTTTGACATTATACGTTCATGTTCAAAATTAAGGAATTTCCATAGCAACTAAGAAGAAGACAGCGTATGTACTGACACCGCTTACAGATTGACGAAATGTCAAGGAAACTGTCTTGTAGCTTAAAGGCCATCTTTGTTGTTCTTATGATATCCATAAGCCCGTCTCAGTATATTCCAAATTACTCCCATGATTTCCATGTTAATCATCTAAACAAAAAACATATAAGCATCAAATGTTTTAAGAGCAGATTTAACTGTTGTCAACGTACAACAACACTCATACAAATATGTACAACGTGCGTGGCCTTATTTTACCCGTTCAATAACATTTCGTATATTGCTCCCTTTCCATCTTAAAATGACAGTTCTGTTTCGAGTGTTCAGGCAAGAAACGATAGCACCTTTAATTCTTTACGCGCCTTTGAGGCGTTTTTGCACTTTAATATACAATATTGTCATAGGACAGTGTGGAGTCTGGCAGAGAAAGAGTTAAGTCTGAAAATCTATGACGGCGCAAGCTCAAGGCCAAGAGACGAAGGGGGGTCGAAAATAGCCATGGTGAAGAAATTAGATCATAACCATGACAACAATGTCCAGCTCTCTATATTTTCGGCCTCTCCGGGCATATTACTGACAGGAGCGTGGAGATTTAACTTGTCGAGGAAGAGATAGACATGAAAGGAAACGCACGCTGATGGGAAATTAGGTCGCCTGTTCAGACGTCTTTTTACGGGAGTATCACTCATTGAGTGTGATGGTACATGTTACGTGATTGATGTTAGGGTTTAGATGACACGGAAAGTGTGGTGCTAAGGGTTGGAGAGTTAAAAGAGAAATGTAGAAAATCTGCCTATTGAAACAAGTACCAAAAATGGTAAGAGTAAATAAGCATGTGCGTGCATTATTTTTTTGCAAATGGGTAATCCTATCTTTAAATTGACGAAGGACCCGTTCATTATGTGGGAGATCTCGTGTTCGTGGTTTAGCCGGCGGTAAGACAACATTTACTTGAACCCTTACCTGGATCCCACCATACCCTTGATCGAGATGACGTAATCATGACTTAACTGAGCCAAGTCACTCGTTTAGCTGTCATTAACTCTTCCCGGGGATGACTCAAAGTTTACACTTTGGCAACTTAGTACGAGGTGCGGCAGCTTTCAAACTTACTTTCCACACAATATTGTTTAAACAGTTTTTAGATGTGAAATAAACGTGTCAATTGAGGTTGAATGTGCGCCAGTAAGCCCAACGACTCAATACAAACTAGTATATGTACATGTACACTGTAGCGTTGATATACGAAAATACAACCGTGAAGGTTGTTTGAATGAGAGTAAGAGAAACTTCTATTCTTACTTTGCGGTGTATACATGATACCATAATGCTGTTATTACCATTGCACGGGGGATTGACTATTTAAAATCATGAGTTGAAACATCAGTTGTTGTCTTTTCTGTATGACCAGAGACTATGAGCATTCTCTACAAATCATCCATGTATTATACACCGATAAGTTACAAGGGATATCCGTGCATGTAGTCTGCTGCAAAGAAAGTACATTTCATAACATAATATCTTGGCTACTGACATGACTGAATGGCCGTGTGTTTTTTAATGCCTTTTATCATGTACCTCATGTATGTCTGAGTTGAAGTTGGCAACCGTCCCAACAAGCCCATTACAAGCCCAGACACTAATCCACTGACCCCATAGGTATCCTACGAGGGGTGTGATTAACCCCCATCTAAATGAATCCGGAGCTTATCCACTGATTAACCGAAAGGAAAATTATTGAATTGTCAAACCACGGCGCACGTACAGCACATTGAGGATAGGATTAGAAAGGTATATCTTTCTGCTTAGAGCAGATTAACTCGACGAGATTATGTTGATCTGTCATTCTTTGGTATAAGCTTCAGAGCTACATCTGGAATCTGTATATTTATGCAACTGTCGTCGCACTTAGTACTTAGTATTTTTTCAAACCAGCAATTTTTTTCTTCCTGTCTTTCTGTCTTTCTGTCTATGAATGTCCCTTCTCCACTATATCTGTCTCTGTCTCTCTATGTCTCCCTATCTTTCTCAGCCTTTGTTTCTGTCTATGTCTGTCTGTCTGTTTGTCTCTCTCTGTCTGTCTCTCTGCCTGGGTCTCTCTGCCTCTCTCTCTCTCGCTCGTTCCATATCTGTCTGCATGTCTGTCCATCTTTGTGCGTCTCTCTATCTCTCTTTATATTTGTATACTGTCATTATGTATCGTCATATTCTCATGTATCTGTATGCCAGTGTCGCCCTATTATGATCATCTGCTATGTCTAAAATATCTAGCTATTACTAAATGATGTCTACATATATCCATCTAGCAATAATTGTTTCCATCAGTCAATCACTATATCTATATCATACGTCACTTTGCCTTGCTTTGTAGTTACATGTACGTTATAACCAGATTACAACCTTGATATACATTTGAATTGCCCGAAATCTTTCCCAATTTCCCGCAACTCGACTAGACGTACTCTTAACTCGATTTGCTTCGATACATACTGGGACAAGAAGAATGGAAATAAGAACAATATGTCCACTTCAAGGAATTAAATGCTTTCCTGAACACTGATCGATATAATTCTATTTGTTTTGTACTTTACAGTCCTTAACCTCCCGTAAGATCCCGACATAGCTCATAGATTCTTGACTTTTCAAAATGTGGTTTTATGTTCTGTTTTCATATCATATGACATGGATTTATTCCAATTGAGTTGATTAGATTTGATATTTTTGTGAGAGACAATTAGATAAGGCCAGAGGAACATTTGAGAGGACCAAAACTATTATTGTTTTCAATTTAAGAGATATAATGCTATGCTGTTGGTCTCATTGAACGAGTGAATGGTTGTTGTGGTGGTGATGGTGGTGAGTGTGTGAGTTGGGGGGGGGGGCGGCGTACAAGGAAAATCTACTTTTGGTTTTGATTTAAAAGAAGTAAAGGGCATATGATACAAAGCAAAGTCATATACAATACAATACAAGCAAATACAATTGCTTTCAATTTAGGGGAATAATAGTTAATATACTGTTGTTTTCTTTGTATGACGATAGGGTAGGGAAGGGGGGAGGGGCTTACAAAGACAAAGTGAGACAAGAACGAATATTGCCTTCCATTTAAGGGAAATAATGCGATGTTGTTGTTTTTATTGATTTAAGGTGGGGTTGGAAGTTGATGTGACACGAGGACAAAGTGAGCTACAAAGCGAATTTTCTTTTCATTCCTTAATTTTTTCATGGAAGGAGAGCGGGGGGGGGGGGCGTACAACGCGAGACAAAGATTGTAATTGCTTTCCATTTAAGGGATATTTTTATTGAATGAGGGCTTGGGGAGTGGTCGGTGGGGGGGGGGGGGGGAGGGCGGAGTACAAGGACGGACCTCAGGACTTTGAACTAAGGTCTAAGCCCAAGGATTGGGGGAACAGCTGGTGCATAATTTCCATCATGATTGCGGCGCTATCGTACAAAGGGGCGCAGACAGAGGCATGTTCATGGTGTTTGGAAAGAACTTTCATCCTGTGGTAGAAAATGTTCAATGTTACTGTCATATGAGAGGCCTGTATAGTGATTAATTCACATTGTACTTATTTGTCTGATATTAGAAACCTCTAGTAATGTTCGGCTTATTTCTTTCTACATCATATAATTTCTGAAGCCCTAGGATTACAGACAGGCATGTTCATGGTGTCTAATCTAACAATCTAACTTTAACAACGAAGTCTTTTATGAAATTTTGTATGCATTCGACTCGGCACTGCCTTTTCGGACGTCACTTGGAGGTGTACGTATTATTAAATTTTCGTTAAAATGAGACTTTATTGCGGCAAACAAATGTGAAATTCATTTTAGTGGATAATTTTACATCTTTCTAAACATCGCCAGGTATGAGCTGGTCTATGACTAAACCCGTGCATTTAGGGATATTCCTCGTGATGCGAACTTACCGGAGCACAGGTTCACACAAACTGTATTCGGTAACATAGGCATCACATTTAGTTGAGTCATGAACATTCATGATGTTTATGAAGATAAGAAATTAGTCACTATATAAACTATGCGTGTAGTATCAATTAAATCGACTCTAAAAGCATTATGCTTGCTCTATTTTACATTCAGGCAAATTATTGCGATTTTGATTGATTTGTCGTTTTGCTTCTTTTTTTAAACATTTTTTAATGACACCAATTTCCATGCTTCTCAAGATTCAATAACTTGATTGTCCATGGCGAATGAAATCCACTAGCCTATGAGTTAAGGAACTAATCGTTGGTACACACCATGACCTTCAGTGCGTTTATCGCCTATCAATTTGCCTATTCACAGGAATCTAATTGTACTTTTCACAAACTGTACGTAGATGACACACATTTTCGCAGACGTAGATTGTTGACCCGATTTCAGTATTGACAATAGGAAAACGACAATAAAATCCTCGATAATATGGTCGTTTTGCTTTAAGTCTAGGTCTTATATTTTGTGAATTACGTCTCGTGCTCTCTCGCATTGTACACACGCCCACAATAATATGCAATATCCAGTTTTTGAATGCAACCCACACGAACCAAATTGAGCAAATCCGCTCGCTCTTTTGTTCGCTCAATTGATATTAAATGATGATCATGTGATATATTTCAAACTTGTGGCGTCATGAACAGATAACATATTCATTTAGCATTCCCTCTCCATTTGTACATCTGGTGGTCTTGGATTTAAGTTCCATTGGAATGAACAGAGTATACTATTTTGACAAATACGTACCTATTCAAAGCTATCTGGGCGCTGTATCAGAAAGAATGACTTGCTCTAATGCAACTTGCCGTATCACAAAGCATCATCAATCGTATTCATGATTTTGCAATCAGTCGTGTAGTTACGATTTGTCTACACAAGCTACAATCAATATCAATCATAGGTTCTTTGTGACGCGTATTCACGATCGATACCAATTGAACGATCAATAGAATAGTCCTTCGATTGATACTGGCCCCTGTTTTTACAGCTTCTATAAATGATCAGTAAGCCGTGCTAGAAAAGTTAGGGTTGTATGAAGCTCGCTTAACACAACCTTGATTAGACGACCTAAACAAATAAGTGTTAATGTTTCAAGAACGTCACGCTTGTAACATTGAAATGAAGAATACTAACAGTCGTCATGATCCAAAAGAAAAGTATAATTTGTTAAAAGTCATGTCTTATTACATGGACCGTAAGCCGTGTTTGAAATTCCCACGCAATTGTGATGATTCCAATGAGGTAGGGATGTTTGGATCTTTCAAGGATGTCATGCTTGTGACATTGAAATCAAGAATACTAAGAATCGCCGTAACCTGAAAAAAAAAGCTTTTTATTGGAAGTTGAACGTTATTTACATTGCTTAAGCCGTGCAGTGAGCCATGTGAGCCGTGAGGGAAAATTTCACGGACTTGTGATTAAATGAATCACACACGTTTGGATTTTTCAAGAATGGTATACCCGTGACATTGAAATGAAGAATAACGTGATATGATCTCTCAGCAGATACGTAGCCTCTGTTCACATAGTCACGTGACAAGCAAACTTCAGGATTGTATATGGCATGTGTCAGTGTATGAACTGAATGCTTTTCAAAAGGAAGCGTTCATGAAACTATGTGTTTTATTTCTTGCCATTTTTTAAGCAGCCTGAATTAGCTGAATGTGGAGCTAAAAGGTTTGACATGGACATTTGGAGATTCTTACACGCTTGGTAAAGAAAGCCATTAGAATCTCAAAAGACGCCAAAAGAAGGGTCAAATTGGCATAAAAGTTGCGCTGGGAGAAAATCGCCGCGTTGCAAAAAAGTAATAGTAGTAATATCAAATTGAAAATACAAGGTTCGTTAAGTTAAAAGCACCGTGAAGAACTCGCGCCTTTCTTCAAAGGACTAGCTGCTCTCTCGCAAACTTGTCTCAAGACGAAAGAAAATTAACCCCGGATGAAGAATAAAAACAAAAACTGCAAACCAGACAGGGTTCTCGTGGGACGCTATGGCAATGTGAAATGCGATATTACAAATCGAAAAACGCAGTCTGCGATTCAGGCGATGACTGTAAATGTTTTATCAACTACCACGACCACGGATCGCTGCTTGCGAGATGGTTTGGTCAAGGACTTGAGGTGAGAACAAAAGCACCGCGGGTCTAGACTCAAGACCCCCGTGCCTCTCCGCTCGGTTCAGGGTCCTCTCTCTTTACTTTACATTCTCACCCATCATACCCGTGTATCACTCCTCCCTTCTTATGTCTGTCTGTCTGTCAGTCTGTCTATATGTATATATGTATGTGCATGTGTGTCTATCCTTCCTTTATCAAATGAAATATACTGTATACAATCCAGCTCAGTTCAGAGTCATCTCTCTTTACTTTACATTCTCACCCATCATACCCGTGTATTACTCCTTCCTTCTTCTGTCTGTCTGTCTGTCTGTACGTATGTATGTATGTGTGTGTATGTGTGTGTGCTTGTCCTTCTGTTATCAAATGAAATATGATATATACAATGCAGCTTAGTTCAGAGTCCTCTCTCTTTACTTTACATTCTCACCCATCATACCTGTGTATCACTCCTCCCTTCTTATGTCTGTCTGTCTGTCTGTCTATATGTATGTATGTATGTATGTGCATGTGTACTTATCCTTTTTTTTTATCAAATGATATATACTTTATACAATCCAGCTCAGTTCAGAGTCCTCTCTCTTTACTCTACATTCTCACCCATCATGCCCGTGTATCACTCCTCCCTTCGTATGTATGTCTGTCTGTCCATCTATCTATATGTATGTATGTATGTGTATGTGTGTGTGCTTGCCCTTCCGTTATCAAATGAAATATACTGTATACAATCCAGCTTAGTTCGGAGTCCTCTTTCTTTATTTTATGTTGTCGCCCATCATACTCGTGTAGCACTTATTCTTTGATATGTCTGTCTGTCTGTCTGTCTGTCTATCTGTATGTTAGTTTTTGTGCTCATTCTCCTTTATCAAAGTGTACTGTGTATAATTCAGCCAAGTTCAGAGTCCTCTCTTTTTACTTTACATTCTCACCCATCTTGAGTTTCGTGCGGCACAACAAGTTACAAAAGAGTTGTCTGATGTTTTTCGTCAGACTTTGAGCAGACTGAAAACGTTCTCTTACTCATCAAATTGTACTGTCATCAAATTAACCGACTTTTTGCAAATCGACAGTAAATTGATTTGCGCGTCTACTTGTCCTTGTCAACGCTGACACAGAGCGATGCTTGAAAGCTGTGATTTGGATTTTCCTAAAATGTCAAAAGAACCTGTATTATTCTTCATGAAAAAAGGAAAAGTAAAGGGAATGGTGATGCATAATTATATGTTCTCTCCCCCTTTCTCCACCCCTCTGTATCTATGTCTCCCCCTCTCGATATATATATAAAAAAAAGTCTTTGTATAGATCACTTATGATATTAATAAGTTGTAATTATGGTAAATACAAACATTTGATAGCAATGCAAAAATAGATTTATGATTTTTTAAGACAAGTTTCAAGCGGAGAATCATGAATAATTATACATGTATGTACATGATTTTAATATCTTTTAACGTTCGATTAAATTCATACGAGTAATTCAGAATGTAAAAAAAATGATAGCCAGCAAATGATCGTGGTATGCATTATTGAGGGTAGAGTGTACCAAACAAGGGGCCGTGAGAAAATAATCGACAGTGGTTCTTAGACATGTTAGATCAGTTGGAACATTGAAATATAATATACTTTACCTGTCCTGTATCTTACCTTTCCTTATTTTGCTAAGGTTCCGACTACGAAAGTGTTCTGGTATGTTAAGTACCAGCAAATTACCGTTCCTGCTTGCCTTTCTTAAACGCTGTAAAAGGATTCTTTACAAAAGCCGTTCTCCACACTTGACCAAAACTGGACAATTGTGACAAAATCTTTTAAAATTCTTGCTTGGATTTCCGAGAGAATTACTGATCTATAAACATCTTAAGTGCCTGTGATCAACCTATGATATGGGGTTGTTATACTCTCAGTACATCGCTTTAAAAGAGTTCGAAGAAACCCCTCGATTTGAGTGATTTCACCTTTTCCGTTTATTTTGAAGCCTTGTTGAGACTCGACGGAGCCGCAAGTAGAGAGTAAGACGCACTGTAGACCTGAGTGTGGTTACGTAATTAGTCGACAATTCTGCGCCATTCGAATAGAAATATCCGATGTCTTAGTCCAGATAGGATGCATCAAGTTTCGATCTACTTTTACCCTTCCTGTGTGAGTTTAATGTCTGCTCAATGAGATATGAACACGCGCGGCATACACAAGTTCTGTATTATCATTTTGTATGTCATTCTAAATGCCTGTTTGATACCGTTTGTAGGCTAAAAAGCCTTCTGGAGCGAACCACGAGGGGTCTGCATCTCTCACCCGTTTTCCGGTTCTTTCCCCTCAAACAGGTTTTCACCCTGCTCTTAATCGAGACATGATGTGAGGTCTTTAGCGTGCATTTTCTTAACACGTGACCTCCATTTAACGTCTTATCCGAGGATCGGATAAACAGAGTTATTGGATCATTTCCTAAAGATGTTGGCGATCGGTACCGGAAGAAAATAAATGTTTAGATTATCGTCCGATTAAGATGGTGCCAAAAAGTCCGTCCTTCATGAAAAATAAAATTGTGTCCCTTGGTGAGGCAATGACCCAGATCACTAAATCCCAGATTATCCCATTCGATTAGTAAATACTTTGAATTCTAGCCATTTGAGATGCATGGCGACAGGGCTGCGAATGTAGGTTTAAGAGTGTGGATTTAAAGACCGTTTAAAAAGTATTTTGATGCGGGGATGTGACTATGAATGAGGATTTTAAATCAATCAAGAAAGTAAAATTTAGAGAAGGGAATACTAATCCAGGGGCAACATCGCACACCCATGCGCCTACACATGCACATATGAGCACATACATGCAGGCATTTACCTCGGAAAATACACACATACACACGCACACACTCTAACACACGTGCTCGCATATAACAGATACACATTCGTCCGAAGGGGAGGTTCTTTCAACTTCTATGTAACCTGGATGTACAGTAATGTAACAATAAACTTTCGTTCCAGGGCCCCGTAACATAAAGGTTAGTGATCAATCGTGAAATAGCTATGGCCAATCAACGCCATTGTTGAATCCGATTTTTGTTCAAAAGACTGACCAGTAACCAATTACAATTCGTCTTTCACATTTGCAATCAATCGCAAACCTGTATGTTACGGAGCCCTGTATCCAGGACGTGAGGGGTTTAAATGCAACCTAACCGGATCAACATTTTAGAACCCGATCATAACATGATATAGATGACGTCATCTTTATAAAAAGTCACCCCGATTTCCGGGGTTTCCCCAAATGATCACGTGGAAATGTAACCCTGCCAGATACATGACTGTGTGCGCGGCCCAGGCTGAAAAATCATGTACATGTATACATTTGCCTTGAGTGTGTGTTGCTTGCGTGCTTGTATGGTAGTTTGGGTAAGCTGTGTACTATCGTAGCTATATACTGTATACATATAAGTTTAAAACGCATCCATATCTTCATATGATTGTTTTGCGTGTTTTCTGTTTGTGTGTATCTATATACATGCGACGGCATGTAATAAAACCTGTCCAAGGGAAAGAGAAAAGACGGTACTAACTGGCAAGTAATTTGTATAGACAGGTCGTTTCCCTGACAGTTGTTTAACCGTTATATTTTACTCTGAAGTTACAATTTTCGAAATGATGTTGGCTATCGCAAATCGTTTGCCTTCTGGCATGGGATTTTAAAATATTTTTTGCTTTCAAATCTGGCATCTATGTAACATCGGAAAATGAAATACACGTTGTGGGTTGTTTAGTTTTAACCATTTAAATGTTTGCTATGAAAGTAGAACAAACGTTTATAACCTTTCAATTTGAATATATATTCACTCTTAACTGTTATGATTAAAGTCATCATAAGAAATCACATAGTAATGAGCAATATTTTCTTTCTTCTGTGTTTCAGAGACGGGCTAATTTATTAGACGACGAACTAAGTATATACACCAATCACCAACATATAGATGGTAAGTATTTTTCTATGCTCTATATTTGCATCTGTACATACATCTGCTACCGAATTACCGACCTTTGCTCATTCACGTAAATCTCCCTTATCTCGCTCTATATCTCACTCACCTATCTCTCACCCCCCTCTCTCACTTGCTTTCTGCATGATTGTACTGTATATAGCTATTTTAAGTAAATTTCGATATACATGTATCTATTTATATTTTCGTTAATAGATATTCATTTTTCTAACTTAAACTTTTAAAGTGAGCTTTGAGCTAATATATCATATTGAAATATTAAACTGCCTCTCCCTCCATATACCTGAATTTATTCCAAGAAAAGGAGCTATTTTGGGCAACAAAAACATATGACTAAACTGTCCGGAAGATCTAAAATGTCTCCACTGATTGTAGCAGTTGGGATATAACCGCTTGTTTTCCTTAAGCCGTTGAGTGATTGGTAAAAGTGACCACTTCCTTTTCTAAATTCGTTCAAGTTTTTCTCACCCTTTCCCCCGCTGTCCACTGAACCGTTGACTCGTCTTAAAGGACAACGCAACCCCGATGAAGTTTTGGGTACATTTATGTAACGAAGAGCGCTCTGTATCTGAAAATACAGGTTCATATTTAAACCTTTTTTAAGCTCTTTAGGGAATGTTCAAAATGCAAAGGCTTCACATGTTATGTACGGACACTGCGGATCAATGGAGACGCCTTTACTGATCACGACTACGTGGTAGCAATAATGATTTTCAAACGCAAATAACTTCCTTAAAATATTTTAGATATGTCTCATGTCCTATTATCCATTACGGTAATGTTAACAATTTTTCACTTTTTTTTTTACTTCCACCACGCTCATCTCATTACAAGGTTGACATTTCCCTTTGATATATTTAGGTAAAAGCGGATGTTATTAATTCTTAAAATATCCATATCTGTCAATACAGGAATGCGTATTATTAAATGTAACTCGGTGTGATTTTCTTCCCGCTTAGCAGGAATTGCAGAATAATATTCTTCGTTTCCGTTTGTGGCTGATTGCAGTTAACACGGTTGTCAGCGAGACGGAAAGTAACTAAAACTCTAAGCATTTTGCTGTTGACAGACATATAATACGTAAAACGAACAGCACGAATAATCGTTAACGGATTTCGTCACAATTATCGCCCAACAAGAAAAAGTTTATATCTCCTTGCAAATGCCTTAGAAAAGTGTCATGCAATAATAATGATTAGAGGACTACTTCTATATATCGAAACGAATAAAAGAATAGTAATCCACCTATCCCGTTTATTTGGTGAAACAGACAGACAGAGAAGAGGGCTTGGGGGGGGGGTGAGAGTGGTTGAGGGAAAGAAAGAGTGAGTGAGTAAGAGAGGGAGAGAGAGAGGCGGGATTTGGGGGGATGGTAGAGGTATAAATAGGGGGAGACAAAAAGAGAAATAAAGAAAGGGGGAGGGAGAAAGACAGAGGACGAAAGAGAAGGAGAAGGAGGAAGTGGAAAAGAAGGGTAAATGTGGGCAGATATATAGACATAATAGAGATGGGTTGGGGATGGGGAGAAGTATTCAAAGGGGGTGGGGTAATTATGGAGGGGGTGCGGCTGAAGGGGGGCCCCATGTATGTGCTGCTCCATCTTGCCCCTCGCGTGTTACAGACTAGATCAGAACTCAATCAAATCCTCGTTAGCTCGCCTGCAACCTGCCTAATCCATGAATCTATACCCATTACCGAATGAGTCCCGGGCTGTGAGTCACTGCACCTATTTAAAGGCAAACCTAAGAACGAGTCAAGTCGCATTAATCCAGGAAAGAATCCTGGAAGCTTATTCTCAATCGTTTGAGGAAAATGAGACAAATGATAAGAAAGTTTCGGCATTTTTTAAATTCACAATTGTACAAGCCCCAAATCTTGATAATAAACCTTCATGATCGGCTGAACGGGTCCATGCATGATGTGAGTTTATGGACTTTTATTGGTTGATTGGTTCTGGTACAATACATACAATACAAAATGAACAGACATCCAAAACGTAGCTTGAGCATAGAACATATTCAGAGCAAGATTTTGGAGGCACTGATTAGGGCTTAAAAGATTAATATGAAAATATGTCATACCTGTCTGAAAACTGTCGTCATTTTGTTACTGGAAATTCATATCTAATATTGATATCAAATAACATTCAGGCTCTCATTCCCCTTTAACCAATCCCATTCATGACGTCACAATTAGCGTCTAGGGCAGTTTGACCATTGGTTACCATGCCAAGTTGATCAGCATTAAGATTCGGTCGTCTATATACCGTGTAGTGAATCTATGAATAAACCAGCGTGACAGTCGCCACCGAATTGGCAATATATCCCTGGTTTACGAGCGGGTATTCACAACCTCGTCTGACTCATCTTTAATTCTCGCCTTGCAAATTAAGGTATTGATTTGTTAATTTCTCGCGCTTGACCTCTACCCTCTCATTATGAAGTTAATAAAAAAAATAAAAGAAGTACTTAAGTGATCCAAATTATGTAGGTATCGCTGAAGTTTTATGCAGCATACAGCAAAAGCTATATTGGGAAGTAAATCGCTCTGAGACCGTCATGACCGTCATGGCGCTCTTTTGGGATTAGTGTACTGTACATTGCTAGTGAAAATGCGACAGTGGCAGATGACCAGCCAGTGGTTAACGTTGAAAATAAATAAACATCTTCGTCATTTTGCGTCATGTCATTCCGCGTCATATCACGTCACGCCCACAAGGTGATTCAACTATATTGTAAAACAGAGCTAACTTGCCCCCCCCCCCCCGCGCCTCCATAATGTAAGCACCAATATCAATGGATCGTACTGGATTATATACGAATATCTATATCCTGTATTATATTAATTTCTCTTTTATGGAGTCAATTACCTTATTTCTCGGCAGTCCTTACGGTTGGTTCAACATTTACCCTCTGTGAAAATAAAGTTACTGACGAAATCCCCGATTGAAACAAAAAGTAGTTTAAGCAAACTAGATCACGCTTTGAGGTTGAGGGAATATTGTTCGCTCAAGGATCCAAATGTTTGTTATACGTGTCTATAGCTGAATGATCCTTAAATATAAAATGATTTCTAGCTCTGTTTTCTAGCCGAACAAATTGCTTTTAACGTAAGTATATTTACTCAACTTCAGCTGATTCGAGTCAGTTGCAAAAACTCATTATGTTCATTGATGTTTTACCGCACGCGTCATTGAGTGAAAAGTAATGTTGGGTTTAAAAAAAGTTCTTATTTCTGCAATTATTCATTTATTTTAGTTCTCCTTTACCGGTTTAGTCTGTTGATGATCGTCGCGATACAATTGTGAAGTATTTGTTACATTGAAAATCAAACTGTTTTTTATTGAAATTATTAATGAAATTAACAAGCACTTTGCAACAATTAAATTTGATCAGGAGGGGCGAATTTTCCCACCAGAAGTCTAGTAAGATTCAGTTCAATTCAGTAGAGCTCAATTTGTTTTAGCACGGTGACCCACTTCAGCCATAGGCTGTTCTTCAGGGGGATCGTGCAAATACACATGAACGATATGTTTGATTTTCAAAAGACGTTGCAATTCCTTCTGATGCTTGACAGAAACAGGCACCACCAATGCTATTTTAAATGAAGGCGTACGTGACATGTATTTTTTAGCAGTTATTGCTCTGTGCGTTTGCTATAACATGATTGGAATGACTCTTTTAATTCATCTTGAATTAAAGCCTACGTGTGATTTTTTCAGCAGTAGATATTAAATAGGTTGGCACGAGTAACGAAAAAAACCCGATTGTTATTTTGAGATATATTTTCTTCTTTTACCTTCAGATTACGACATAGTATCTCCAATAATTCTACAAGACACATCACCGGGAAGACACAAACGAAGTATAGACTCTTTACCAGCCGATGAAAGCAAACGAGAAGTAAAATTTAACGCTTTCGGCGATGACTACCATATACAATTGAGAAGAAACGTGTGGCTCCAGAGGCAGGCGTTAACAATAGATAGACTTGGTGAAGATGGAGTGATAAGGAGAGAAAGAGTCGCGGATGGAAAGTGTCACTATCATGGACATCTGCTATCGCATGAAGGAGAGTCGAATGGAGCTATCAGTACTTGCAACGGATTGGTAAGTTTCTCATATCCATATTTATGTAAAACCATACTCAAAATCTTATTCATTTTAGAACCATTGTTACCACTTGAGCGGCAAAATATATTGACAAAGCAGAATGTTCTTGCAACTACTGTTTAGAATATTTTTTGACAAAGTGCACTTGTAAGGATCTTCTTCACACGCACAATTAAGGCCCAATAAGTATTCCTAAATGTAATGAAGTGGAAAATTGACTCGATATTTTTCTTTCATTGAGTGTAACATCCACAATGTAACTGAATTAAGATGCATGTACTCAGGAAGGTTTTAGAACTGGAGTCGGCACGAAGAGTAATTTATTCCTACACCAGTTGCGTTCATTGATAGCACAATGAAATATTTGACGCGTTTGGTTCTTTGATCGAGGAGTTCCGCCGCCAAATATGCAAGACACATTTTGGATGCATTTAGAGGAATATATATTCTGCATGTGCAATAGTAGAACATCGTGTAATGATACGATTCTGTGAATTTCAGATTATATTGTTGCTTCGGGGTTTTTTTTTATAAATCGAGAACACTGTCGAAAATATTTCCATCGAACAGTTTGTGATTTTGTTAAATACATACTGTAGTGTGTTGCATCAACATAAGTCAACATACATTTTCATGTCAGGGGACCTTTAATGGTTGCTATCAGAAATGTTACTCTGATCACAAATTCGTGTAACATTCATCTGCCTACTTTGGTAAAACAAACATTTGTTTTTATGTTTTCACCTTCAATAGTTATGAGTAAGTATTCTAAGAAGCGCCAGATATGCCCACACCTGAACAGACTGAATTATCATGACAATCGGATTAGTGTTTCCCGCGATTCATAATCCAATCCAAATTTACTCCTGAACTCTCTTAAGGTCACCTCCGTGCCCTGTATTTAGTCCCCGCAGTTTTCCTCTTCGAACGCTTCTTCCCGCATTTATCAAGAGCTAAATATACTCTATAATCGTTCAAGGGCAAGTGGGGATAGCAGTCGCATTTCTGTGGGATTAAAAAACTGTCACATGGCTCTCTAAAAGTACGGAAAGGGTGCGATTTTGTGGCGAAAAATCATGTGGACTAACTTGAAAATGAGTCTGATTACAGCCCGATAGGTTATTAACAAGTCGCCAAGTTGTATTACTTTGATTAGCGACATTTGCTTCTTATTTTATCCTAATCTGATTTTCCGGTCTGATGTTGAAGACCCGTATGGACTACTTAAACACTTCAAACGAACTGCAAACTGTGATTGTAATGTGATTTTAAGTGCGACTGATATGGGGTATCTCGAAACAGCAACTCAACATGTTGATGTTGTTTGTATTGATAACATAAGGTACATTCCACAAGGTTGGTCCTTGAAAACTGATAAGCACGTTGCGAACTAGATGTAATGTGTACTGCGAAGTTTTATGACTAATACAAAGTCATGTGCCAAAATCATCACTGATCGTAGTTAGGTTTGATGCCAGGGTATTATGCCCCCCCCCCTCTCTCCCTCTCCCTCTCTCTCGTTCTCTCTATCTTCCTCTCTCTTTCTCCCCTTCCACTCTCTCTCTTCTATTCCCACTCTCTGTACATCTCTCGTGCGCTATCTCACTCCTTCTCTATCTCTTATCCTCCTCTTCACTCTCCCCCTTTTCTCCCCCCTTTCACCCTCTCTCACTTCCCCCTCCCTCCCTTTCTCTCCCCTCTCACCCCTCTCTCTCCACCCCTGCCCTCTCACCCCTGTCCCCCTGTCCCCCTCTCCCCCTGTCCCCCTCTCCCCCTCTCCCCCTCTCCCCCTCTCCCCCTTTCCTCCCTCTCCTCCCTCTCCCCCCTCTCCCCCCTCCCCCCTCTCCCCCCTCTCCCCCCCTCTCCCCCTCCCCCCTCTCCCCCTCTCCCCTCCTCTCCCCTTTTCCCCCCCTTCCCCCTTCCCCCTCTGCCCCTCTGCCCCTCTGCCCCTCTGCCCCCTCTCCCCCTCTCCGCCTCTTCCCCCTCTCCACCTCTGCCCCCTCTTCCCCCTTTCCCCCTATCCCCTCTCCCCCCCCCCCCCCCCCCTCTACCAACTTTCTCCCTTTTCCTCTACCCTGGCTGTAATGTCGACCTCAAGAAAACCTGTAAATGAAGTGAGAACCTGACTATAAATGGAATGACGGGGGCCACGACGGAGTTTGGGTGGGGTAGGATGGGGTTGAATGTTTCATCTCAAAAATTCAACCCTCCATTCTTTTGAGAGCTGCGGCTTGAAACGTTCTTCATTGTGATTGTAACAAAAGAAGTACCAACATACTAGTTTCCTTCACGTATGATATGTACCTCGCGGGGAACATTATGACTACCCAGAGACATGGATACTTTCTAGGTATCTAGTCACGGAGGAAATCGAAACCAGGTGGCAGGTTTCGAATCGGGAGAGTGAAAGCGATGGATTCCTTAAACGTTTTCGAGGTGCGTTGTGATGCTGCCTTCAGCTGTTTATTGTATTATTTGCAGGACAGCATCCGGAAGAATCCAAGCCATGAAGAAGAGTCACAATTCATCATACCGCATCGCCAAAATGGATGAGAATGATTTATTTCTTGTAAATTAACTCCCGATGTTGCAATTCTGAAAAGGAAACAATGAAATATCATATTTTTTTTTAATCCCTTCTAAGATTGCAATAGCAGAAACATATTCCAGTATGTTTATTAATGTTAAGTCCTAATAAACAACACTATTCTTTTAATTTATGGAAAGATATAAACTCTCATGAGTCTGGCAACATACAATAAAAGTTGTTTTATTTTTTTTTTTTATTGTTTTATCTCTATTCGCAGACTGGTAGCCGTGTCGCGTATATGATGACTACTCTGAAATCATCCGTATTCAAATTTATTGTTTTTACATTGTTCACTCTTGTCTCGTCTGCTAGGTTTCTGTTTTCTCGTGCAGCATTTTCGTAAACAGTGACAGTCTGTCGAGGATTACTTTGTAGGGAGATGCGATGCTCAGTCGGAAATAGAAGCATTAATGTCTACTTTCTATTTAATGGACATTAAAAGAACGTGAAATGGTCGAAACTGAACTTCAATCCGAATCACGTGTCACATTGATCACCGCCGTGCAATAGCTCATACTATTCTTAATTGTCACAATGTGTTTATTGTGCCTTTTTTTCTTCTTTTTGTTTATACTTGAGACTTTTATGATTGCAAAATGTGTCTGTCTGGATTGAACGACGAACATGAACGAAACACTTCTTTATTGATCATTTACTGACTCTCATACATTCTAACGCACATCAATCAATAGTTTGTGAGAAACCGGGTGGTCTATGTGTTTAGACTGTGGAATTAAACTATCTAGGAGTTAACGGGTTAATGTGAAACAAGATTTAATGAGTTATTTCACTATTCATTTGGGCTCGTCATTTGTACAGGGGTGAGTTGGGTATAACCCCTCCCCGTCACCTAGCAAAGTGACATAGAGTTCAGTGCACGAAGTTCATGCACACATACACACACACACACACACACACGCACTCACATACACCCACATAATACACAAACACATGATGTTTAAATGATATGTATGTTGGCAATGAAGATTTTCACTTAAATGTTACGCAAATTAAGATATCACTCACTTCATGTGTTCACGGACTCGCGGAAGAACAGTAGTTTGGCGAGGCGAGTACGCCGTGATTAAATAAAGAAATCAAATGAAATCAAATAAAGTAACAGGTGTTTTAGGGGCGGTTTGAGCCGATAAACACCAACCTTCTTCATCGCGTTTTATATAACTATCTCACCCTGCCTTCATCTCCATCTCCAAACATGTCCATACTTCACATAATTACTCAAACGTGAATGTTGCAAGGTTAAGGAACGAATGTTAAGACGAGATAGCAATTACTCGGGGGAAGATAAGGACATGTCTCATTTCAATGACCGAACATGTCAAGATGAATTATTGGCTCTGAAATTGACAAGTGAGTTCAAATGTACCGTGATAGATCATTCAGATTTCATCATTACTATTAAAACCAATGTGTTCTATATCTAATGTGACATGTTATTTCTGTTAAAGGCTTCTCTGAACTTTTTAGGGGCAATATGCTTTTGATATGAATTAAAATGTAACAAGATCATATAACATGCAGGGAAAGTAACAAGGACATATCTTAGAATGAAAATGTCACATCGAATGAGCTAATCTCAAGATTTTAAATGTACAAGTCTATAAAACTGTTTATTTTTTTTTTGGTGGGAAGTTAGGGTACACGTATGTTCTTCTATGTACCACGGTTTTTATACAACTGTTATTAGTCCAGCAAAATGGGCACACCACCTTTAACACGAAAGCCAGATTTAACAGGGGGAACACTTTTAACTCATCAGCGTTCTTCAGGTTTTATTAGCGGAAGAGGGTACAGGGGCACTCGAGAGAAGACGTTGATTATTTTCGTGATCTTCACTTCGAACCGTGCTGATAGGAGCTGAATGGTTATGACCAAAGTTTAGTCAAATTTCCGTAAATGATTAGATGTAAGCGATACTGAAGAATCGATGCTGATGCGTTGTTAATGCAGCGTTTAAGGACATTCAATGTATTTTTCAACGCAGTGTTGGGAAGTATTTGGGGGCATGCTGTTTAGATCGAGGAGCAACCTATTCATGTACAGGGGCATATATTTTGAAATGGGGTATATACTTTGTAATTTTGTATATAGTTTGAAATTGGGCAGATTGGGCTTGTAGTTTGGAATGGGTAAATTATTATGAAGGCATATAGTTATGAAGGGGAGGTATAATTGAGATGGGTACATAGCTTTGAGGGAGGACATCGTTTGAAATGGGCATAATTACATTGTGGTTTGAAGTTAAGCACATACATGGAATGGGGCATATAGTTCTAAATGAGGCGTATTGTTAGAATTGGGCATTATAGTTCGAGATGGAGCATAATTTGCAACAATATTTAACCCTTGTTGTATCGACATGGGTGATATTGTTGTGGGTGCAGCACCTACGCCGACATTCTCTACGTAAAAACAATGTACTGGCGAATGGAAAACAGAATATGTATTCTATGTTGTAATCAAGCATGTATAACTAATAAACCTAGTTTCTTTTTCAATTCGCTTAGTATTCTTAATTTAATACTGGTTTTAAAATAATATTTGTGACTTTTGCCCTAGTTTGAGTGAGAGTGACATTGGAGCAGTTAATCGAAACCAGGGTTGTCTTTTCGGTAAATTAATTTTCCTTGAGGGGATTTCCCTTTTCAATTAACTCGCCCTTCCAGCACGTTCAGACACCCTACTAAGACTGATTTACTACAGCAAGATGATTTGCAACCTGATAGACGGCTCTTGGGCACGTGCTAGCTGTCATGCGCACAAGTTTTTATTAAAGGAAACGGAAAGTCCCTTGGTGTATTCCTGGTTGATGTGGGGGACTCCAATTTTGCATATTCCAATTCCATCTATCAGCTTAAAGTAATCTTTATTACGTTGAGGTAAATGGTTGACATAACTACAATGAGAAACTAAGAGTCCAAACCACGGACCGTTAAGTAAACATCCCTGCAATAATGGCAAACTGAGGGACAACACACCATCAAAAAACGACTTCTTGTTATGGTATAACAAGCTGATATTGTAGTAGATTTAGGGCAAGGAATGATAAGAATTGGAGTAGACCTTGGGTGCAGCGTTCGGGATTTGGTTTAAGTTAACTGAATTTTGAAAGGTGATTTAATGTTGTGCTCGGAGGAGAAAAGTGTTAGGGATTCGGGATTTGAAAATATTAGGAAAATATTAGGAAAGTAGGAAAGTGACTTGTGCGAAAAGAGGAGTATAACAGATGGCCATCAATCCATATCCTTCACGATTTTTATCAGAACACTCGAATTGTGATCACTTGTACTTATAGATGATTTACCCTCCTCTTTTTTAATTAAGGGGCGTATGCGAACTGTTGTCAGCGAAAGAAACGGGATCCTCTTTTCGCTTATGCAAGCTACACGCAGCGTAAATGCCTCAAGCTGAAACCTAGCAAAATGTGTCAGCTAAACCGTGGATAATGACATGGAGACTTTATATGCCTCGCCATATCTATGGGCAAGGAAATTCAGCTAAGAACGGATATCACCATCGAAGTTTCACACTGATATCAAATTAGGCAGAACCACCGTTTAACACCCCTGTTTTTTAACCTACTCCCGGAATGCTGAACATCTGTATCTATAACTACTTTTATCATTCAGATAGGATTTTATGAATTTCGACAGTAATGCCATCCATATCAAAATTACTTGTCGAGACACAGTTTCCCCAACACCTTCCTCAAACGATTCAAGTAGTGAGAACACGTCTTACTTTTGACATAATTGCTAGTTGATTAGACAAGGAAGTCGCAGTTCAGATGTTTCCACGGGCGGTAAGATTTATGGCGTGTTCCTCTGATTTGATAGAATCGATGTTCCTGTTCACCAGCGTCTTAAGTTCAGCTGACTAATACATCCGCGGTTCACGTTTCAGGAGTTACATGGCATCTTTTAGACCAGAAACATCTTCAAGCCTCATAAATTGTCCTCTTTTGTCCTCGTTGGTTATGCATCAACTGCTGAACCATATTTTCGGGTCAGTCATTTTGCTTTAAAAGTTATACCAAATGTGCCGTTTTCCCCACGATTTAAAAACGGAATGAGAAAAATATTAAAGTCTATCATGTCTATATCCTTGTATCTGAACCTGGGGGTCGACCCATTACGCATGCCACTACCAGCATGTCAGGAGGTGTAAATACCGTTACTTCGATTAAAATGAAATCAATCTTTCCATGTGCATGCTGAACCAAGAGAATAAAAGATGCTCATTCAAACATGTATCAATGAATGTTCTTTGATTTTAAAGATGCATGCAATCAAACTTAAAGGTTGAATTTTATCAGTAATTTCTCTCTAATACATGTTATGATACAAATTGATAGGAAGTTATATTCAATCGAATATTTAAAAAAAAACTGTTTTCATCTCGGTTTTTTTTTCAGAGAGGCGTCATCAGTCGTGGGAATCAGGATATATTTATCGAGCCTCTCAAACAGCATCACGTGACCAGAGTTAGGAGAGATGCAACTATACCGCACGAGGATGATCTCCACATCGTCTTTAAACGAAGTGTCCCCGATTTGCAATCCACGGCACCCAGAGAACGAGCTGAACCGGAGTTTTGTGCGTCGGAAGATGGTGAGTATTTTATCTATTAATTTATAAATTTACCTCCTTTTTAAATTTTTTTCATTAGTCACGATGACCTCTTCAACCATTTAGGCTATTAAAGTTTAACTCCTTCTCTGCCAGCCTCCATAATTTCCCTAAGGGAATTGTGTGAATAAGCAGTGAAAAATGCCTTAATGTCGCATAAAAAATTTATCATGATTTATACAATGATATAAATCGTTTTCCAGATCATTGTTAGAGTTGTTATTTGATATCGATGATATGTTACAATGAGATATAAGTATCATCGTTAAAAGGGTAACACATTCCTCATGAAGAGCAGAAAAGCAAAGATAAGATGCCAACGTTCCCTTTGTCAGGTCAGATCTTATTCGGTCAAGTTAAGAACAAGTGATCACCATCTTTATGAAACTCACGATGAATATTACCACATTTATATTGTTTTCAAAATTGCTTTGGATATTACAAGGAAATGCGGGGAGGGGGTAAGAACTACGGATGATCGCTTTAAGATGAGAGTAACAGTTCTTGATAGAGTAACCACGACATGTTAACCAAGCCGTATGATAGCCCAAGAGTGAGAGCATTTAATACGGCCATTATAGGTTATCAGAAGTTAACTGTCCCAATCGCAGAGGCGTTGAGCGGGGGTGCGCATCTGCCCCTAGTTGCAATGAAGATGATATATTGTGACATGGTATTGAGGGGCTCAAAATTAACCGCCCACGTGGAGATATATTTTGCCCAGTCCGAAAGGCACTAGCTCTGTATTATGTTGATAAAACTCCCAGCTGAGTATAGTCATGAGAATATAGTATTTACTTTTATGTTCGATATTGAGGTATCTTTCTCGCCAGTAATACACACAAATGCCAAAGAAAAGCATTTCATCTGGCACTGAAGGGGTCAAGGAACGAAACATATTCGATTAAACTACACGTGGAAACCAATACATCAAGGTTAGTGGTCTGACTCGCCCTTCTCTATAAACATGGACCCCCCCCCCCCCCCCCCCCCCTCCCTCCTGCTCCGGACATGCCAAAGAACCCTCGCGTTTTTGTATGCCATAAGATATGAAAAGGTACGGGGCGGATGAAATCATACAGAGGGGTGGATGGGATGTTGAGCAGTTGAGGGAAGCTTTCTATGAGTTGCCATAGCGACACTTTTCAACACTCAGAGACATGACAGGTGTATCCCAGGGGCATTCCCATACATGTATTCCATCTGATGTCATATCAGATTTCAACTCAACGGACACGGTGTCCAATTCTCCTATTTCCAAAACATGATCCTTACTTCAATAGCCAAAAACTACCGCTGCTTCTTCGAATCTTCTTATCGCATTTCCGGTCTGCATTTCTTCTTTTCCTCTTGTTTTGTTGGAGCGCGTCTCTTGGACATATCGTTCCTCATTAGTCATCATACATAACCATAACATGAAAACAGACAAATTGGGTCACGAAGGATGTTAGTGTTGGCCTGATGCCCATGAAGCATTGGCCATAGTCCGGTTATGTCTATTACAAAGCGAGAGACCGAAACAGTTTGCCAATCGTAGGTTTTACGGATCCTTGTTATGAGCCTGTGCAGCTTTAATAATTTTGGCCCTTGCATTCTTTATAGAAGCTATCATAGTATAAGCACATTGCATCTCAACCATGTTTGAATGTTCTTTGCCCTGTCTTTTGCGATCAATCGCAGCTATATACAGTCGAGATAGTGAATTGGACATGCAATCGATTTAGATCAATCACAACCTTGTTTGACGAGGCCCTGCCTGCGCAACCAACGCATGCATCATCGACGACAATACAGCATCTATTATCGTCGTCATTGTCAATATCGGCATCCCAACATTCCTCAGGTCAAAAGCATTTTACATGTTACATACTCAGGTACTTTTTGATATCCATTGAGCCGTCATAATTAACGATGGCGTCACTGATCAAACGGTCGACATATGAAGGGGTGGAATTTAGACATAACACGACATTCTTCGCTTATAGTTCATAGTCTCATTGTAAGTTCAGAATGTACAACGTCATGATATAGATTGTGAAAGTGAAATGTTCTAATGAAAAGATTAAAGACACAGACGAATTATATTAATTATATATCTTTGAATTGTCACTTGAAATTGTAATTACTATACAATCTTCGCATTTCTTACAAGCTCCCTCCACGATTACAACCATGTTTCAGTTCTCGTGCAATGACTTTGTGTCATCAAAAGTGCACTTTTTTTTACGTTCAAGCACTATATCTGAACACAATCATTGCACTTATCTTTATCATTTAAACATTTTGCTGAAAATTCCGTGGAAGAGAGGATAAATTCAAATTGATTAAATTCAAGCATTTTGATGAAGTTTATTCGCCTTTAACTTTAACTTTAACAGTATCACGTTTTGAACAATATATTACTTACTACAAGTCACTACAAGTGACAATGGTAGTGAGAGGGTTAAACTTAACTTCATATCTCACAGTAACGCGACGTTCTGGCAATGTAACCTCACGATCAGACAGACCACCACATTTATCTCAAGTGCCAAGTCAGAAGCCTCATCGGTAATTAGCTAATCACGACAAATAACCGCCCATCTTGGCTTGACAGGCGGGTAGTTTCAAGGAACCCTCTCCCTCACTTCCTGGGATGGGATGTTCGCGGGGGAGTTCTGATTCTCGGTGATCTGGATATCTTGTCTAGCATGTCTAGGGTGTTTGTGGCCGCCGTTGATATCCTGGGACAACCCTCGATCATATCCGATCAATCTGGTGATGGGTTTACGAGTGGTTACAATTAGAGGAGGAGACATTTTAGGACTAGCAACCAGGACTTCATCATTGATGACGCGTGGCCCAATTGCCAGCACTTGATCATATCTGATAAAGTAGATATTGGGTTTACGAGTGGTGACAATTTGAGGAGGAGACTTGCCTAATTTTATGGGGAAGAAAATGATGTTGGAATTCAAGGACTAGCGACCGTAACCGTTTTTTATTGAATTCATCTTTAATGACGCGTAGACGAATTGCCAACAGTTGATCACATCCGATCGAATCTGTGTTGGGTTTACGAGCAGTGAACTGCTGGAGGGAATACTAGTATATAAACAAAAATATTACATTGGAATTTTAGGAGAAGCGACTATTTCTATTGTTTTGATTGACTACATCATTGGGTTCACGAGTGGTGAAACGTTAGAGGGCAGAAGTGCCTAGTTTAAGCCAAAAAAAAATGTTTTAATATTATGACTAGCATCCATGAACATGTCTGATTGACAACCTCATTAATGACGCATGGGCAACTTGGCAGCACTTGATCCCATCCGATCAAACGAACGGTGAGGAATAGAGGGGGAAGACTCGCTTCGTTTATGAAAGATGATACGTTTTGAAATTCCAAGAATAGCGACCATAACCATATGCAGTGAATGATGTCATCTTCAATATGATTTCATGTCATATACAGTGATTGTTCTCTGCACTTGTTTCTTTACAATCATAGGGCGCAAAATAAAGGTAGATCATAGTTTGCTCAATAACTCTATTAATAAGACAATAATGACTCGTCAAAATAAACCAAGATGGACATTCTCCGGCAAACACAAACTAATCAGAATTCTCTACTCGCATATACTTTGAAATTAGCTTTATAATAACAAGTAAGTCTGTGCGATAGTGTTTCAAAACCAGTACATTCTTTGCTGACATCACGTAGATTGTTGCCTTTAAGTTGCGAATGCGATAGAAGTGGTTTCTAGTCCCTTTAAGAATGCATTACCTTCGTGTGCCAGACACATTTCTGCTCTTTGAAATTTGTTTATATAATAGTGTAGACATTCAGAGACATAAAGAGTTGAAAGAATACTTCTATTCGGAGATGAGCCACCCCAGAAAACAGTAACACGATAGGTTTACAGGGAATCCTAAAAGGACACACATCTCAGCCAAGTATGAAATCCGGGGATGTTGCCACACCTAGCAACGGTGAGTGAAGCCATCTCAAATTGCTCACATTGCCGTACATAGGTTTATCATGGTCCTAGCGATGCAAAGAGTTGTCGTACTTTTGTCTTGTCTCCCTCTCTCCTTTTCTCCCTTTAATATTCATGGAAATTTTTTATTCTTGATTACATTGATAATTGGGTATATATTCTTTTTTGGTATAACCAGAGCTGCCAAGTCTCCCTGATTTCACAGGGGACTCCCTGAAAATAGACCTATATTACTGCTTTGGATTTCATCAAAGCACGCTATCTCCCTGATTATTGATAGATAATTGTCATTAGCTTGTACGCATTTGATAGACATCTCCCTGATTTCTGGTGAAATTTCCTGAAATCTTCCTGATTGTTGAATTCCAATGTTGGTAGCTCTGTAACGTGAGCTAGTTCATCTCTTTTCAAATCAAACCAGATGCGAAAAAGGTATTGTCTCTCAAAGTCAAGCTTTAGATGATGAGTCTTCCTGACGTGTGTTATCTTTTCTTCATAAGCAAAGATTGTTAACTCTCTAGGCAACACCGATGCTTTCTGGCACAAGTCAGACATTCAAATACTTTAGAGCAGCAGCTTGTGTAGCACAAAAAGGTTTTTAAAAACGGGATGATCGGTTTTTACGTGTCTCTTGCGCTTTCAGATTTCGCGACAGTTTATGCCATGGATCAATCAAGCATAATTTAATCCTTTGTGTGCCAGGCAGAATGTCGCTTTGTGTAATTTAAGTGTGTTATCTGTGCAAACATGCATCAGTGACACAAGAAGAGTTGAACCATCCTACAGTGTCTGCACAAGTTTCAACGTCAAAAAGACAGCGGAAGTACGCTTTTTCTTCCTTTTCCAGCACCTTCGCTATTGTTCGATGTCCACCCTCATCCTCCCCTATCCCCTTATGGGATTATATCCTCGTCACCCTTCAGTCGGGGAAGACAAGCTGTCATCAGAGGTGCTAGGTTCCATCGTTTGATAGATATTCGTCGGTGTATCAACGAGTGTTGAGAGAAGGTGACTGGTCGCACACAATTTACAAACAAACCCGATAGATCTGTGGATCACTCTGACCTTTTCGATGTAGCTCCCCTTTTTTTCATCCTGGCACTCAAAACCGCTTGGATCAGTCTTCATTAATGTCACCAATACTACTTACAACGAATGAAAAGACAGCATTTATAATTCAAACTACCTGTTATGTCTTCGTCCTTTCCCTGAGGACGAGGCGTAGACACAGGTGTTTTTTCCTGGTTCAACGAAATGTTTTGATTTTTTCAAGCAACGCACTGATGGTTATAGAGATATGGAATCATCTTTGATTTTTATGTGGCAAATTAAGTTTACTTTGGTTTTGATTTGAATGCGCCGGAAAGAAATATGTGAGTAACTCTTGATGAAAACAACGCATCTCGAAGAAAGTCGAGGTGGAAGGGAAATCTCATTTCTTACTTCCTTACCCACCCTTTGCATCCATCAAGGCATCTTGTGGTTTATCACGTTCTCATGTATCTCCTGGATACGGAGTGGTATTGAAAGCGAAGTGTTCTGCTTGGCAATGTTAGCGCAACGTAACGTTACCACAGGGAACTTTTGAACTCCCAAAGACCGTGTGCAAACTCTTGGAATAGAATACAATGTGCCTATTATCTTTGTAAACAAAACCCTAATAGTGACAGAATGATTAGCTTTGCTTAAAAGCTGTTGGACATATGTACTTCAAACTCATTTTTGTAGTACATCCGGGTATCATAGTTTGAACATGATTTGTCAGTATCCTTTCCCCCCACATTCGCTGAGGTGGAAAAAGAACTGGAAAATAATTAGTTTACTTCATCCTAAACAGAAGTAGTCCGTTTAATATTGATTATTAATGTCCAACCGCCTGGAAGCTAGGCTAAGGACCGATGAGAGAAGAAGACCAATGACTGTCCCCAGTGATGAAGCGACGATGAGCAATCCTGTATGTTCGACTTTCTCGCCCTCACCGAGGGAGGAAGCGTCCCTATGGCAAGCCGTTTTAACATTTATTCCTATTTCTTGATATCGCGAATTCAATTTCTTGATATCAAGAAATGGTTTGTGTAGTAAAGCAATGGCAATTTTTGATATCAAGAAATCGAATTCGTGATATCAAGAAATAGGAATAAATGTTAAAACGGCTTGCCATACGTCCCTCGGAGGAGAAGAGATCCTGTTTTTTTCGACCGGGCACGAAGATCACAAACTGTGTTTCATGGACATTACTTCTCTGTCACGGTGTATATTAAATATCTAGTCACCTTCCACTCCCAGGGAAGGCTGAATTAGTGGGCTTAACGATTTAATCTTTACTGCCCATTGTTAAAATCGTGAAAGCGAACGGCGCGTAACGGTTAACTGTTTCTCTTTCGGTTAGAGGGATTAACGATTTTATTCCGTGAATTGATCAAGCTATCAAAGCACCAGTTAGTCTCCCATGCGAATGGCAGGAGTCCATGATCAAAACATGGTAAATGACTAGATATGTGGAATGTTAATGTGATGTGGCCTTCTGTTTCTTCTCTTCTTATTCTTCGTCGCCTTCTTCGTTTTTCCATTTTCATCTTATTGCTCTTCGTCTTGCTTTATGACATATTTCTTCTCTTTGTTTTCTTCTTCGTTGACACTTCGTCTTTGCACACGCCCTTAGTGTTCTGATTAGCCTCATCCCCATTCCCTACCCTGTGGTAGAGTAAGGGCACTGTTGTATGCTGGTGAGAGTTCTTGACTCTTCTAGAGATCCTGGGTTCGAGCCCAGCCCGGTGCGTATATCTTTGGAGAAGGTGGTTTGCTCATGTTTGTACCTCTCAACCCAGGTGTAGTAAATTAATATAATATTCCTGATTTCATTCGATCAAATAGCTTCTAGCGCGGTTTTGCTAAAGCCAGGGTAATAACTGAGCGCTTTGGCTAGTGCTTCATACTGGTGAAGCGCTATAAAACTGATAATTATCATTATTATCATCCCTTCTCGCTTTTTTATCCCCACCTGTCGCTTACCCCTGCAGCCATATCTGCGAACTCCGAGGTGGGCAACCACACGCGAGGGGCACCTGCCGCTGTCATGGCCCCGGTGGAAGACGTGTACGTTGGCCAGAGGTACATGGAATTCCTTGTCATGGTCGACAAGAGCATGGCCGCGTTCCACGGGGATGACGTCATCAACTACACCATGACGCTCATGAATATTGTAAGTAGTCTTGATGATTCTTCACTTATAGTTGATTAGATTCACAATTTATTGCGAATATATTGTTTGCCGTTTTACATTTTACGATGTAAATTTATACTCTGAAGTAATAATTTGTATTTTACTTATGCATTCTCTATCTTTGAAAGATATGCAAAATACATGGTCTGAACTTTCTTTTAAAGACATATTCAAAAACTATACTGTTATCTCCTCGTGGTTCATGAAATATTTTGAAGATGTTTGCCATGTCTGAAGAGAGGTACATTACCTGTAATCGTTCATAGTCTTTCACACTTGTTCGTAACCATCATTTCTCAGGTGTCCCGAAGATTTGCAGAGCCCACGTTAGGAGTCAGCATGCGACTATCGATAACCAAGTTCCTCCTGCTAGAGACAGACACACCTGTAGTAAGTCACTTCTCATGAGTTGTACCCTATTTTGCGAAAGTCAAATCTTACATAATCAGGTATTATTTAAAAAAAAATTGAGGAAAAAAAACGGTTTCACTTTAAAGATAATGTACTAGACAGTACTATAATTATGTAATGTAACAGTGTTTTTATGTTCATAATATTTTTTTCTAAAACAAAAATTCTTTTTTGAAATGGAAAAATAAAAGCGCCTTGGACATGTTGGAGGGAAAACAGACTTTGAAAAAAGAGTTCTCATGGGTTATGCTTATTCAATTCAGTCAAATATAAAAGCGAGGTTTGAAAATAATCAGCTTATGCTGTAAATAGTGCTTTTACCATGGCAAGCTCCTTAAAGCTTCATGATCTAAGGTACCCATCTACTACACCAGTAATGGTTACCCGTAATCATGACATAATCGTTAGAGTTCAGGATTCAATCATCTCAGCCAGGTATACACTTGTTGAAATTGAACGCTGTCAGAACATATTTCTGTTTTGGATACGTGACCATACTCATACCCATTATTCTTACTACCACGACCCCTTACCTCACCTTAATCAGGGATATGGGAACATTACAGTGTTTACACTGCGCTAAATAACGGTTTATCCATACACATGTCTTGTGGCTGGGAGCTGAATTGTACGTGTACATTTTCAAACATTTACAAATATTTCAAATATTTAAATTGCATGTATTTGGCTAAACAGTGTTTCTTTTGAAAATAACAAAACATTCACACAGTCACGTCTATTTTTACTTTCCAAAGTGGCTGGGAATTGTACAACTACACACATGACGTTAATATAGAAATAGGCTAAACACACATTTGACTTGGAATCTCGTGATAGGAACAAAGCCGTAAGAGAACGTTTATTTTAGAAGAGTGGCCATGAAAAAGCGCTTAAATGGAAGTGAAATTGCCTCGCTAATTTCCCATCAATATCCTACAGGTTCACCTAAAGGTCTTCTGCCGTTGCGCTCGCTCCATTCACTTAAGAATTCTGCCGTATTATTCGTTGTCATATACATGGCCATCAAAACAATTGACGAGATTATGTAACCTGGCACTTTGGTGAATAACAAGCTGTTGCCATTTTAATGATCGTAACCCTTCCTCTGTCAGACCAAGACCTGATTTATGGGATTTACGTGTGTAACCGGTGCAAAAATGCCACACTGGTCGTGCTGGTGGAGAAAGGGGTAAATTGAGTGAAGAATACCAGCTGCAATTTGTTATTGCTGCGACGACTTGGATTAGTTCAATGGAGAGCTAGGGAGCATTTTAAGTGGGACAATTGTTCACCAGTCATACATCTCACATGCCTTATTGACAAAGAGGAAACTTCACATGGGATATGAAAGCTTTGTATCGGAAATCGTGAGTACACTTTCACTTCACTCACTAAGTTGTATACATACAATGGATATCAAAATCAACTGTCAAATTTGATGATTACCTTTGTTTTTCTTTTTATCTGTTAGTAACTGTGATTTAAAATCAAATTAAAGGAATTTTTCATTCTCCTCTACCAATTCTATATTAACCTGTTAACGACTATTTATTAAAAGCGAAGCGGTATCCAAAACTTTGAAGCACCCATAATCTCTGCCATTGAACCAAAATCAAGAAGCAAGCTATTAAGACTCTTTCGGAGACCTTGTACAGACTGAGTGGCGCCCTCTAAGTTGAAGGATCATACTGGAATTCCGTGCGGATGGGACTTCATAACCTTGCCAAACAACACGCTCGGCGCAGGAGACAAGTGATAGGTCACGTATTGTCACACCCACCCTCAAGAGTATTCAGAAAGTGCGACGATGATCGGACGTTCTGTCGAGTATGGTCGACAGGGTCTAGACAGCAGACACTTAATTATTATTGAGTTGTTCCTCTTCACAAGAGGGGCACGGACGCATTTGATGGTGTTTGCATGTGCGTAAGAAGCCCTTTGATTGAATGTTTCCAACTTAGCAGCGGATCATTCATCGCTTCCATGACATTTGCTCCGACGACGATAACTGCTCCTCGCTCAGTTTCTTACGCTAGTCTAAGACATTAACATTAACCGTGAAACCAGAGCTACATCTAACCACGAGGAAATGATTAAGAACTCAATCGCAACCCTCCCCCTTCTCTTATATCGTTTGTCAACAAAGTCCGGAAGTAATGTCGAGTCACTTATACATCACATCAGCAATCAGTCACATGAGGTGTGGACAAACACAATCAAGCTGGTTTATACGTGATCTGTATTCGATTTCTATTTTTCGCTTCATTTCAAGACTGACGGAACTTTTTAGTGGAGAAGGAACTTCCCAGTGTCCGTGAAGAAACAACATCATTAAAAAAAGAAAATAACAAAATGGAGTTAAAACAACCATTACTGGACTGTAGAGTTCGTCATTTTCATTGACTGACAGTTCAACTTTTGCTGCTTTTGTTGTCGCATTGTTATATTTGCTTCACGCAAACACAACGTGTTTCCATTGGTTAAATATGTAACTTGCAGTCAGCAATGATGAGCTCTCTTTGTAAAACATATGGGATTTGAGACACAGAATATAAGTAATTGATGTGAACACAGGATAGGCTGGAACGAGCTTCGCCAATTATATTTCTTGTCTACCGTATTTAAAATATACCTTCATACGTATACGCTCCTTACGCTTTTTAGGAAAGGCCTTTGCTTTTTCACGTTTAGTTTGCACTTCAAGAACTCAGGGGATCTGTACGGAATGGCCAGTGTGCTTGAATTCCTCAAGATAGACAGACAGATTTACATCTGAACCCGTGTCAATTCAGACAAAGTGCTATTCTGCGTGAGTTTGTGTGCATTATCGGCGCAAAGCACGCATTAACATCCCCGTCAGAGTTAACAATATATGTTGACGACCTGTCAATCATCGAACATATTTCCTGCTCGTTGGGCTGAGGTTTCACTCAACGCCACTTTCTCACTCGGCATGAATGGAAGGTTTGAAAGGTCAAAGAGAACTCAATCCGAACAGAGCACTGGTCTTGGAGAAAAGCGTGATAGATAATACATATTATTAAGAGAAAATCTCGAGAAAATCTCGAGATCACAAATTACACTTATGAATATGTTGACTGAAATACGTTGACTGTGATCCCATGAAATCGTAAGTAACTCTAATATATCTAAAAGGAAGCATCTACTTTGAGTTAGACACTGTGGTAAAAGAAGTTCCTTTGAGGGTTTTCCATTTTTATTTATTAATTGTTTCACTCATTCAAAGAGTTTGTTTGATTCATAGGATATTAATATTTTCACAGGATACAAACGATGTTATAGCGGGATGTATGCCATCTCCGCCCGTCTGTCAGAAATATACTAAATATAATATTCAAAATATTGAAATGTACAGAAGTATGTGGTAAATTTTTCTTTTTAAAAGAATCTTTGATTAAACCATGTCACACCTTTCAAGTTTAATCAAAGCGTAATTATGTCCAGCATTAAACAGCAGCGAAAGTCCATTTTTGATCATTTTATTTGCATAAGTAGATCCACAATAACATGCATAAGGCCATTCTCTTGACCCTCTCATAACCATTGACATAAATATGTGAAGTAAGCCAATGGGGTCTTCAAGGCTTGGTAATAAAAGGGTTAAACCCGGTTTAAGTTAACGAGTAATATTTGTTGGATGATTGGACCCATCCATCCATCATCACGGTAGAGCCTTTCTGCCGTGAGCTTTGTTCACGTCTCCATCGCCTCTAGATCATGTAGATGATAATAGTCGTTATCTGAAATCTTGAAATCAAACAAGAATGGGCCCCTTGCCCGCGGCAGAACGATCAAGTCAGGATGACAGGTGCCATCATCTAACCATGCTGCATATTCTGTTTAACCCCTTTTGTGCCATATGAGTATTTTTCAAGAGTAATACACACGAATGCCGTCGAGAAGTAGTGAATCTGGCATCCGAAGGGTTAAGGTAGAGCACTCCTATAAACTTTGCCCGAGGTGCGGAGGTATGGGGGAGTTTGTCATTTGTCTTCGTTCATAAGTGGCCTTTATATTTTGACAAAGTTGTTCGATTGGGTCCCCAGTTGGCAGTGACCTAGAAAGACTTCTCAGCTCGGACGTGTTGACCTAGTTATTGTGATTTGGGTCGGTTTGACTGACAGACATCTCGAAGGAAAGGTCTGGTGACAGCGGGCTGACCTTTCTTCGTTGTTGTCAACATTTAGGATGCTAGGCTAGTTGCTTTTGTTTGGGTGCCTGTATATCACCCTCAAACGAACACAGACCAGCCAAAGGTTATATATGCTACTTCAATGTAACATGATATCTTAACTGATAAAGATGTAACATTAATGGTTTGTTCATGAATATTTCCCCTTCACTTTCTCCCTGTCACATTCTCTGATTCTGTCCCTCCGCCCCCCCCCCCTTGCATCTCTCCCTCTCTTTCACTCCTTCTTATTCTTCTGTTCTACTCTCTCCGCTCACTCCTCCTCTTTATAAATGTATTTCCCCCTCCTCCTCACCCACCTCCCTTATTTTTACTTCCCCTTCTTCTTCTTCTTCCCCTCCTCCTTTTCCACATCTATGTCTGCTCTCCCCTTCCATCTTCATTTCTTCGACTCGCTCCTTTTCCCTCCTCCCACCTACTCTCCTCCTCCTCATACACTTCCTGTCTGCTCTTCTCCTCATTCTCTTCTTTCTTTAACTCCTCATCCACCTGCTTGTCTGTTATTTACCCCCTCCTCTTTTTTTCTCGCCCATCCCCTTCCCATACCCGCTCGTCCTCCCATACCCTCTCCCCTGCCTCTATTCTCTCCTCCTCCCCTACCCCCTCCTCCTCCCCTACCCCCTCCTCCTCCCCTACCCCTCCTCCTTCTCTTCCCCTACCCTCCCCTCCGCCCCTTCCCTCTCCTCCCCCGTAACCCTCTCCTCCCATAACCTTTTCTCCTCTCCTAACTTCTCCTCCCCTACCCTCTCCTCCCCCCTACCCTCTCCTCCGCCCCTACCCTCTCCTCCTCATCTACCCTCTCCTCCTCCCCTTCCCTCTCCTCCTCCCCTTCCCTCTCCTCCTCCCCTACTCCTCTTCGCCAATGGTAGATGCCGTCCATCGCGGGGCACAACATCACCCTGAACGTGCAGGCGAACGGCCCTCAGCTCTTGGAGGAGTTCTGCAGGTGGCAGGCCGGGTTTAACCCCCTCAACGACGCGCACCCTGAGCACTGGGACATAGCGACACTCATCACCAGGTGGGGTTGCATGGGTTAAACTTTTAGCTTTACCGATAACTGAGACAATGCGTGAATGAGTGAGTGAGTGAGTGAGTGAATCAATAAATAGATGATCTTACGAATCAATCACTAACTCAGTAAATAAATCAATCGATCCATCCTTACCAATGGATTAGTCAGTAAATCAGTTTGTCGATCAGTTAAGCAATCGATCAATCAGTCCTTGAAGCACACGATTTGTAAAGTAATCATTGAATGGAATTTATTGAGTGAACAAAATATATATCAGAAAGTGGCATTTGAAGTGATTGCCTGTAACTCATTCACATATTCAATTAATCAATCGACTAAACAATCAATGCATCAATCATTTAATCAACCATTCAATTAATCAATTAATAAACCGACCAATTAATGTATCAGACATTCTGATGATCAACCAACCGATCAATCAAAATAGTTTAACGATCGAACAAATGAATCAATCTTTCTTTCTAGGAAGAATCTGTTCAAGGTGTCTGGGACATACCACGACACCAACCTGCTGGCAGGGCTTTCATCAATCAATCAATAATCAGGCAATCAATTAATCCATCTTTCTTCTAGGAAGAATCTGTTCAAGGTGTCTGGGACATACCATGATACCAACCTGCTGGGCAGGGCTTACATCGGCACGGCCTGCCAGCGGTCCCTGCAGTGTTCCGTCAACCAGGACGATGGCCTCACCACGGGGTCCGTCATCGCGCACGAAACGGGCCACAAGTAAGCTTTCAGATACTCCAGTTCAATGCACCTTACTTAGCTCCCGGGCACCTGTAAGATGATAGATGGCGCTATTGCAAATAGAGCAATGCGCTTTGATGCCTTTGTAGTTATCACGATTAGCAAGATATGTTTGTCGACTCGCCAAGTCAAAGTGCGAAGAGGAAGTATAAAAAACAAAAATAAAGTGGGCAGTAAAGATAGTCACTGTATGCCTTTTAGTCTTATACATGTGAATATTTAGTCATATGTCATGTCATGTATTCATCAATTACATATGAATGATTTTGTTGAAGTGCAATGTTTTCCATACCCTGTAAAAGGTCTAATGTGCGCTTATAGTTCGATTTGAGCTTTACTAAAACTATATTATATTCGTACATAGAATTTTTGCAGCAAAGCAGAATAAGTTCATTTGGGGAACATGCTCTTCAATTCTAAACCAAGATAAATTTTGCCCTTTTCATGAATTCACTCATTTGCATTCTCTTTACCCAAAGTTTAAACCTGCACCACGACCCGGACTATGGGTGCTACAACGGACACCACGTCATGTCCTCCGCCAGACCTGTCGGCGTGGAGTCATTCAAGTGGTCCACCTGCAGCTCGCTGTATATCAAGCGCTATCTGAAGTAAGTCGAGTTCATTATCATACGGAAAATTGCGATTTAATGTGGAACAAGAGACACAGAGACATAGAGACAAAGAGAGAGAGACAAAGAGAGAGACAGAGGCAGACAGAGACAGAGGGAGTGAGAGAGATAGAGAGAGGGGTGGGGTGAAAGAGAGACAGAGAAATAGAGAGAGGGGAGTGCAGTGGTTTCACTTTTTCTCAAGAGAAGATCATGTATTATGTTGCTATTAGTACGTTAAACTTCACCTCATGTCACAATAGAAACAAACTATTTATACGTGTTTGCAACAAGCGTTCTCTAATTTCTGTTAAATTGTTGTCATTTATTTCACTCATTCTAATAAATAAATAGTTTATTTTCATGATTAAGATTTACAATCAGACGAAAAAGTCACACGACGCATTTTAGTAATCAGGATATCTTCGTCATTCCTACTTTAACAGCAGTCGGATGTCATCTTGTCTAAACGATGCGCCAGCGATCGAGGACCCGGAAGTAGAATTGATGCCGGTAGATGACCTTCCGGGGTTACGGTATGACCTTGCCGCCCAGTGCCACCTCGCCTATGGATACAGCTCCAGAGTCTGTTCGCAAACAGTACGAAATAATATGTTTTTCTGGTAATCCTTTGACAGCCAGAAAAAATGATGATTTAGTGCGTTTGTGTGCATTATTTGTGCGAAAGTGCACAAATGGCACACAGTGTTTACTCCTGATTAGCCAGTGATGACATACATATATGACAGAAAGGGGGTTAAAGAAGGAAAGTGATGACATGGGCTGGCAATGCAAATTTGCCAGAGAAAACATCACTGTAACCAGTATGCGACTTGAATAATGGATGAATAACTGTGTTGAGTCATGCTTGACTGAAAAAATGCAGTAAGGTTAAAAGAAAGAGACAAAATGTTCAAAAGATATTAAGCTAAAAAAGACATATAGTGTAAGAAAGAATGACGTATTGTTTTGTCGTTGCAGTTGTGCGGCAGCTTGGGATGTGAGGAGAATGGATTCTGCCACTATGCAGGCATCATGGTCATGGAGGGAACAACGTGCGGACCACAGAAGGTACAGTAATAATATCAAAATTGTTAACACTTTTCACAGATACAACTTGAATCAAACTGAAATGTACACATCATAAAGTCACATATTGTCAATCTGTTTAGTATATGGTCTCGTGATATTTTATGAATTATTATTTATGTAATAATATTTTGAGTATTTACAAAGATTTCAGTTTTGGAACAATGATGACCTATTTCTGTACATTGGACATGTTGGATAATACATTCAGAATACAACAATGCCTAATGCCTATCACACCTGGGAACCCACTGACAACTGTCATCGCTTCTTCTTTTTTTCATTTTCTCTAGCCGATTTGAGAGTTAGTCAGTTACTATTACATACAATGTACATGTAATTAGTGATATCATACCAAAAGTCTCAATCCTTTACTTAGACGTTTTCTTTTTTGGTGTTACCCCACCGCAGTGGTGCGTAGGCGGTGAGTGTGTGTCTTCAGCTGCCGGACTGCCGGGACCGCTGGACGGCGGGTGGTCGGCTTGGGACCCGCAGTTCAGCGCCTGCTCCAAATCGTGCGGGACGGGTGTGCGAGTGAGGAAGCGGTACTGCAACAACCCGCTCCCCATGTACGGCGGGCTGGCCTGCCCTGGCGATAGCCGCGAGGTGCGGCTCTGCAATATGATGGTTAGTGATCTCATGAAGTCGAACAGGCCAACCTATCTGAAACGCCGAGTAGAGTATCAGCTCCTTTCAGAGTTACTCCTAATGAAATCATATTTGAGTTGACACATAAAATTCTCCTGAATGAACAAAGCATCGGTCATTGTTCTATTTCAATCTTCAGACCTACTCAAATCATCCTTATTATTATGTAAAAGCTCATATCTGACTTCTAAAACTAATTTCAAGCCTGAAATATGAACTTGTACTAAATGAAATACAGGTATATCAAAGTAATAAACATGCATATGGCTTAAAAAATGTCACTTAACGGATAGATACAGAATTCAAAGTGTAGGCCTCACTATGAGAACACTACCTCCTTTCGAGAAACATCTACATTCTATATGTGCCTCAATACAATTATTACACTTTGCTTAAGTCATACTCACAACTCGTATAGGACAGTGTTTTGCTCAGGCAGGATGGATTATGTAGAAGGGGGTAATAGTGATACAAAGATCCCTGCCTTAATGGAGCGGCGTGTTCACACTTACAGAGTAGCATGGAGCGTGGAGTGTGCGAGATGAAGGGCATAAAAAAGTATAAGAGAATAAGTGAATATAAAATCAGTGTTCAAACACAGTGTTTGAATATATAAAGAAGGCACGGGGATATGGTAAACTTAATGACAAACTCAAACTATGCATATTGTGTTTTTTAAAGACAAACTAATGTCGGTGATCAGTGGTCAGCGGATATGGCAAAGGGATAGTTAGGGAACTTTTTGAGCAGGGCAAGGACAACTTGCGGGTCTGCGTTCATGTCATTATTATGTTTTTTGATAATTACACAAACGTTTTATTCCGATTTCGGCTTAGAATAGAGGTGACGTCAGGATAAAAGAATAATGTCAATATAAACAAAGTATGATATATAGAATATAATGTGACTTAGATAATTATGATGTAATAAAATATATTGTTATGCTTATATTTACAACGGATACGGATGTCGGTGAATCGATATTTGATACAAAATGTCTTAATTATTTTTTTTAGCCTTGCGACAACATCACCTCGGATGAGGACAAGCATCAACAGTGTGCTGCAACAAACAGATACCAGTTCAATAACCAGTACTACACGTGGAGGGCGTTTCTCTCTTCCATGTTGAAAGGTGAGCACCGAATGGGCTACGTTCTTAAAGGGAAGGAACAAGGATAAAACAAATAGGAGATGAGCACATTACTTACGAATAAATCATCAATTATATTTTGGAATGTAAGATTATCAAAATTATGTATGGATCTGATGGCCATGAGGGTTTCAAATGGTGTTGTAGTGTGACCGTGATTTTAACGATGATAATAATAATGACGATGATGACGGAAGAAGTTGTTATCATGGTTATAGAAACAGAAAATTAAAGAGCTTAATAACATTGAATAAAGCAAGTATTTTGTCACTATTTTTGTATTTTTTGTATGTACAATACAAGCAACACAATTTTTTAATGACATCATCATTACATTTCAGACACAAAACATTCACTTACAACAAAAATCATATATGAATAATTATATTTTCCCAATATCATTGCAGGTGACTCTGTCTGCAAGCTGCAGTGTATATCCAACGCGAACTTCTACGCCCTACGTGATCCGGGCGCCTACTCTGATGGGACGTTGTGCTGGCACGACGAGACAGAAGAGGGCGCTCTTACCAAGGCCTGTGTGGACGGGCTGTGTCGGGTATGATGTCATTGTATCACCCATTTTGTCCCCAATCATTTGTACAAATATCTGTCTGATTTGTTTAATATGGTTGTATCTAAATTTTACATTGCTGAACTATAACTTTCCATTTTTGTTAGCTCGCATTGTCCACGATTTGTAAGTTAATAGAAGACCACACTGATTGAGTAGCCTAACATATTCTCCCAAATTCCATTACAATATAGAAAATAATATCACCGCGGATTGCATACTTTACTGAAATATGATCTTTTTTCCACAGATCATCAATTGATGATGAATTTGTTGAAATGATTAAGTAAATTTAGATATGCTAAAAAAAACATAATGAGATGTTGCTTTCCTTGCAGGAGTTTGGTTGTGACGGGACGATGGACTCAGGGCGGGTGAAAGATGTGTGTGGGAAATGCGACGGGTCTGGACGGACGTGTAAGAGGCATACGGGACGGATCAGGAACGTGGGAGCCGTGCATGGTGAGTAATGCCCTCCATGAGATGGAAGAAGAGAATTACTAAGATATGAATTTAATAATCTACATATTTATGATGTAGCAAGATAATAAAACACGCCCATTCATTCATGTCTCAATGAATATTCTTTGTCTTTGATATAATAGATGCGTTCTCTTTAACATTTCTAGTTTTTCTCATATTATAGAGAGTTTTAGATTGCTACGGCTGTGACGTAGAATGTACATGTTTTATTGTAACAGTCAAGAGCAGTTGCTAGTCTCAGTCACAGCCACAGTTGTGGCAATTTAAAATGACGCTGGATGGATGGTCAATCGATTAGTGAGGGTATCGCTTGTAAGTTCTAAATGCATTTTTCATTGATTCATTGACTTGATGGTTACTAATTCATTTTAAATGGATTGCTGCGATCATGTAATTGTGTCTCGCAAATACTAATTTGATTCTTTCATTTTAATTTCAGATTTTAAAACATTCCTGAAGATTCCAGTTAATTCCACTGGCATCAGAATAATCAACCAAAACCTGCGATACACGCATATGTGTGAGTATATAACATAGCTGTTGCATTTGCGGTAAGATATCAAACCGATCTGACATTTTGCTGCAAAACTTAAACAAATATTTCATGATGATTGAATGAGAGTAGTATCATGATGATCGTGATGCTGTCAGAATAACACACTTTTGTCATTGCTTGTTTTAAACATGAGAGATAAAACAAAAAAAAGAGTAAAAACAAAAGACGTTAGATGAAATACTGATTATTTCAACTAAGCCTTTTCAGTAATTCGGGCATTACTCATTGCTGACTACTCTTCAATAATTGACCACTGATGACACCTCAAATAGCTCAAAACGAAAAAAAAAAGAATTATGCGTATCAGTGCCCTGAATGCAGTTTTTTTTTTAACCCTGGCTACTCATAATTTTTTTAGTTCTTCATAATGTTTGTTTTCTTCTAATTTTATCGTTTTTATCTATCTCCTCTGTTCTCATGTTTTTTTTTGCAACATATCTTTTCTCTTAACATCTATTTGAAATCAAATAACTTTAATTCAATGAAATCGAATGTTTTTTTTCTCCGCAGCCATAGAGGCAAACGGCGAGGTGGTGTTCCGCGGTGAGATGTTCATTCCACCTCTCAGCCAGCGATACAGCCACAGTGGCATGGTCATCAAATACCTCGCAGACGCCTTCCGCAATAAGGAGACCATCTGGGTGCTGTCCGGGCCTACCTCAGGGGTGCTGGAGGTGTCCGTTATCCTTCTTCACAACCCCAGGTTTCTGGGCAGCAGGGTCAAGCCGGATATCACGTGGGAGTACTACGCACCAGTCCAGGATCAAATCATTTACTAGTGAGAGAACACGTTCAGTTAGATTTCCTCTATACCACCTGCGTGACCTGTAAAGAATATATGTAAATAAAGACCACCTGTTTACAAAGACCACAACTGTTGTTCCCTTGAACCATGGTTCTCATTAAAACCTGTTTTAAACTGAAAGGAAACCGACGAATAAACAGCTAACACGATTGGAAATATTCAATATTCTAAGAAGCAATTACATTGAAAAGAAAAATTATCTATGCTGAATAGTGGCATATCCTCAAAGATGAAAAGACAAACTACCCGGCAATAGAACAGGCTTCTTTTTGCAATCTTCAGGTGTTTTTCAAAAGAAAAAGAGTGCATGTGTGTATCACCTTTGCCTAACTCATCCGTTTCTCACTTCTTGTCCTTTCCCTGAAGCTGGCGTCATGAAGCCGCATCGGGCTGCTCTGCTACGTGTGGAGGAGGGGTGAAAACTCGACGTGTGTTCTGTATAGAGGTAAGACCCAGGTTGACTTCCTCATTCACGTACCGAAGTGTTGTTCAAACAAGACGAAGTGGAGAAATGTCCGTTCGTTCCTGTCGTTTACGCAATATCGTGACAACCATTTTGTGAATTTGCTACATAATGTGTACTCTGTGGAATTAGGGTCCACTCTAACTCTAACCGAGGTCAAAGGTGAAAGCAGAAAGGTCAATGGACTCTGTAAAAAAAGATACCCAAGTTTGATTTGTTTTTCTACACAATATCTAATGACTATAAATCCAATTATTCAATGTTTACTTCGCACAACGATTAATTAATACACAGATATTATATTGATGACATCTGAGGTCACATCTATTTAGAGTTCAAAAATTGAGAGTCAATAAAACATTGCAAGAAAATTAATTCCAAAACTGTGTTTAGGAATAGGCGTTACTGTGAATTTGAATAAAATTTTCTTGTGCTTCTTCATCATGTTCATATTGGTAGGAGGTAGGCGGAGACGCAGCCGAAGTGAGTGACCTGTTCTGCCACGCCGCGACCAGACCAGCGGAGCAACGGTCTTGTCACACCCTGCCCTGCCCCACACCGGTCTGGGTGCCAGGCCGATGGAGTGAGGTAAAGCACTCGATGTTTGGGTCTCAGTTATATCAATAAATAGCCACCTTTGCCGAAATGGGTAGAAATGTCTGCAATCTTTGGATAAACAAAGGAATGCCCCACAATACCAAGGTTCAGTTCATTTTAATATAACTATCCCTAAATTTAAAGCAGTAAGTATGTAATTTTGATAAATATATGAAGTAATATACATACATGAATTGGCGGATGGATATTGTTGTTGCCAAGAGTATGGGCCGTTTCGGGTAAAGGGACCATAACGTAACAACTGAACCCACTGGGCGCTTTGTGGCCACCTCTTGAAAATTATGTAACATAGGTGACCCATAAAATGGTCATCGTCAATGTCATTGCCATCGACATTGTCATGGATATTGTCATTGACATCGTCACTGACATTGTCATACCCCATTTTTCTTCATATCTAGTGTTCATCATCGTGTGGGTTCGGCATGCGGAAACGCCCCGTGGAGTGCGCCCTCAACACGACGGGGGAACTCATGCCCGGGGCGTGTACTCCTGGTCAAAAGCCCGCTACTCAGGAGACCTGTCGCCTGCAACACTGCCCCGAACCTCCGGCGACGCGAGGTAAGGAGCGCCCGCTCATCGTGCTGCGTGCATCGGAGATGCATCGAGATTGCACGTTTTTTTTATTAAAGTTGCATTATATGTTCGCACTCTGCTTGAATGAAATGATTATAATCTTATAGCTAACTGTAAACTGCACTGCTTGCAATGAATTACAAATAAAAAAAATATTGAAAATATGATGTATTGAATATAATAATCCTTTCATTGACATTTTAATATTATTTTATATATATCAAGTTGTGGTATACCAAAGTTAAACATACTATGAAATGTATCTACTGGTCACTAGTTCTTGATTTCATGTTTTGTTTGAGCTGAAAGTTCTAATGCTGAAATGCTGGAAGCATTATACATTTGATAACTTGAAATCACAAAAATGGGATAAGTATTGAGTCCTATGGAAAACAGAGTTCTGAGAGGGAATTTTGTCCTGTGTATTTTTTAATATCTGTATAAGATATATATGTTCTGGCTAAAGATCAGCAGAAGTAATAGGTTAGAACACAATAATGTCTTTAATCGTATTTGATTTAGAAATTCATATTTAGAATAGCTTTGCAAGTGTTTTGTTTGAAGTGTAAACCATAACAACTAACACACACATTGTTAGGGAAGACATTCCTTCCTAGATTACATTATCCTTGCAGAAATCTTGGAAAAAATGCAGACGGATGCGTTTTGTCTTAACAATGACAATCGGTTCATTTCTGCATCGTCGTTAACCACACCTTTTACTCTTTATATGGTGTATTTGTGCAACGGTAATACACCCAAGTCCCGTAGGAAAGAAAATTGTCTGACGCCCAAAGCGTAAACGTGTATATGCCATTACATCGTTTATAGAGCACCGAAGTGGTGTCGTCATAAGAGCATGTTGTCAAGACAACTGGTTCTAAACAAACTCACTCCAGTGGGAGGTTTATCACAGTCCTATATTGTGTGGCTGGCTAAAGTAGGACATTCCCACTGAGAGTCAATCACCGCTGCTTGCTCTACCCACATAGTTTAGAACCAGTCGTCTTGACAATTGTGCTCTATACTCCAACAATGCATACCCATTCTGTAAAGAAACCAAGTTTTTCCCGGCACTTGACGAGTTGAAATATGGTTTTCATTTTCAACATATCGGGACGGAATGTCTTCTCTCTGAACAAAGAATCATACTGCATGCCGTGTGCATTTAACAAAAACTGCTCGCATATATTTTGCTTTTCTTGTGATACTTATCACCCCAGCACCTACTAGCACCTTTAACTGGTATCCCTCTACGAAATCAACGTCCCGATCATCAACGGTCTCGACCTCGGAGCTCGACGACCGATCCATTGCGACGTCGAGTTTTCATCCCGATACTACCGCCTACTCATCATCGGTGCCTTCCCAACAAATTAACGATACGCATGGCCTTTCTAACTTGCATGATATTTTAGACTCGATACCTATCACATCAGTCTTCGCAGACTACGGTGATGATGTCGACTCGCAAAGTACAGTGCTTCCGTCTTCCACGGCCACAGAAAAAAGACATTCTGAAAATAATGATTTCGAACCCATGGTCGATATTTTCTATGATGGACGCACATCGACTTCACCTACTACAATTTCCCCTATACCTTCTTCTTTAAGAGGAAAATCGTCAGAATCTGCCAGGTATTTTGCTACATCTACTTCCCCGTCGTTATACACGTTATCCTCATCGATTTCGGCAACCGGAACTACAGCAAATTCACAGCAAACCACCGTAAACAAGGAAGCAACAACAGCAAAACTTTCGACCCCAGTCACGTCAAATACTCTGTTATCATTGCTATCGTCTTTGCCATCATTAGCTTCCACCGCATCAACATCATCACCATCATCAGCACCATTAGCATCGTCGTCGTCGTCGTCGTCATCGTTTTCGTCACCGTCACCATCGGCAACTAACTCTCTATTTTCGTCCCCAGACGATGACGTCAATGGTAACGAGACGCACATACCTGAGCACGATTTCCCATCAAATCTTGCCGCCTTGGAGTCGTCATCACCCTCTTCTTCCCACGCATGCGCTCTCAGACATTCAGTAACAAAAATGGTTTACCACGCAACTCTGTGCGCATGTCTAGTATTTGCATTTAACATCACCATCTAGTAAACATCGACACCGCACCGTGCTTTGAACATTGCTACAACTTGCTTACATTCCTGAAATGCTGACACTTACATATTTTACACTAGAAAATATAGTTATTATATATCATTATAAACCAGGTTGCATCAACGAATCGGGACCTCTTGCAATATTGACAGACGCTGTTATGTGCTTTCGTCTTGACTTGATATTTGAGCATGTCTTCTTTCACGCACGACTTCATCTGCGCTTGACGATTTTCACAATAATGCTTGTTATATGCTGCACCAGTCATTTCAACGACGTCGTTCACTCCATGCGATTGTGTTTGCATGGTATATCTGCATGAACCAGCTACACGATCGCTCTGAGTAGGTATTCAATGATTTGTCTTTCTCTTACGTCACCCGCTCCCTTGCCTCAAAAAGAGTGAAATTAACATAATATTTGCATATTCAAAAACATCAATAAGTGAAATTAACATGATATTTGCATATGCAAAATATAAAAGATATTTGTAGTCATATGATATCTCATCATGTAAAGTCTATCTTGGATCAACTGTTTGTTTTTTTTTTCACTGTCTTTATGACTTTGTGATAAAGCGATTTTTTATAATCGATTATTTAGTTTCAGGAGAATCATAATTGTATTCATATTAAAATCTTACCAATCAACTTTTTTAAATATGAAATATAAAATAAGCATGATAATTTGAATGACGACAATTTTTTGGCTCGACATCAAGAATTATTATTTTTTTTAGAAAAGTATAGGATTTCATGTCATAACAAGTGATACGATTTGCGCTGGTGATTGCGATGCACATCGGAGAAAATGATGATTAAAGAGTGATTTCAATAATTATAGCGATCGATGTAAATGCAAAAAGTAAACTAGCGCCCTCTATGCGATCAATCTAGTCCACAAAGACCACTGTCTATAAAGTCCACTGCCAACTAGCGCCCTCTATGCGATCAAACTAGTCCACAAAGACCACTGTCTATAAAGTCCACTGTCAATAAAAACCATCTGTCTCCCACGACCACTCATCTTGAATTACTTTAAAATAATTTTCCTGTAATTACACGGTGCTTATTTTTTTTCAATGATTTTATTACCTTTCAATTTAATGCTGTTATTTGAACATAGACACAAAAAGGTGAACAATTAAATACATTTTCATTTTTGATACGGACACATTTTTCCTGTTTCCCCTGGGATGGTCTTTGTAGACGGGTGTGTTGTTGTTGAATCCCTACCTAAGCTCCTCTTCTCCCCCTCGCTTACTTCCCTAGTCGACATCCAGTGCAACGGGGTGACGAAGAAGAAGCGAGGTTTCATCGACCAGACCGCCAAGCAGACTGCCGGCGATGAGTGCACGGCCCTGATCGTCGCGCCCACTCACAAGGTGATCGTCTTCGACATCGAGCTGATGAACATCGATTGTGCTTCAGGTAATTGTCAAGCAACGTTTTTTTTTTCTTTTTTTTTTTTTGGGGGGGGGGGGGTTGGGAGAGGGGGGTTAGCAAGTGTATAGTTTGTTTGATTTATCTTTTTGTTGGTTGTATTTGAATAGTTGAGGCCCCCGATGAGAGCAGCATAACACTGATGATAGGGATATACCCTCTTTAAAGGTAGCCCGTCCCTTTTGCAGACCTAATTCTGAAAGTTCCCTGACTTTGTCATAATTTGAGAAAGAGTGGCTATATAACCTTTCCCTGGAATCGGCAAAGCGTAATATTCGGTTTTGAGGAAATAATTGTCGATAATTGATCGAGCTTTTTTTTTTCGTACCACGAAAATAGTCAAATCACAGTGAAAACTAGTTAGATTTTCATTTATTCTACTGGAGTTTTAGTACCTCTGACCTTAAGATTTCAGTTGGTATTCCAAAGATACGTGCTAAGTGTGTGCAAAGTTTCATGAAGTTTGCAGATTTTTGGAAAAGGGACGGGCCATCTTTAACTCTGTGTATGTCATAAAATGCACAAACATTCTATAGAGCACCAGTTTCATTGGCACACAAAAGATAAACAAATAATACTGAATAAATGTGATTTTAAAAAATGTGAGGTATTTGCTAATACGACTGTAACCAAGGTAGTATGTATGCAACATAGTGTTTTGCTGTACGTTTATTATTCTTTAAATGATGTTTTGTTTTTAATCCAAGTCAAATTTAAATTATTGTTCTTTAATTAGATTTTGGAGAATTTAAACGGATGTTAATGGAAAATAACGTTTGGGACTGATATTTTCTTTATGAATGGATAACAATCTTATGCAATTTACACTAAGCTAAGCTATAAAACTTATTGAGAAATTGTTTTCTTCTTTTTTTGTTTCCACAGGGGAATCATTAGAAATCAGAATAGGCGAACGACGACAAAGGCTCTGCGGGAAACGTCATAATTACGTCATGAACTCTGGGAGTAATGTAGTAGCCATTGAGCACAAGACGCACAGGAGGGGACACGGCTACCAGCTAGCGTATCACTTCGAGAAGAGTCCGCATAAAAACGGTAAGATCTTCCTTTTTTTCTTTCGTGAATTTGCTTCTTATTTTTTTTTTATTACAATGTTTGGTGTTCCGATATAGTTTCTTCGTATTTGCCTTCGAGTTTATTTCTTGAATCCTACTTAAATTACGGTTCATTGTTGTCCAGAAAGGAGAAATAAAGATTGACTTTACAGCGTTCATACATATTTATCTAATAGCTCAATAACACATTAATTACTACGTTTAATTGACAACATATCAGAGCAGTCAAGAGTGACTGTATATTCTTTTTATAACAAGAATAATAACTTTGACAACCCCCTCTCTCACCAGTTTGCGACAAGCTAATAACGGAGCGGAAGACGACCCTGACTAGTCCTCATTGGCCGCTCAAGTACCCGCCCAACATGAACTGCACCTACCGCTTCGTGGGCCAACCTGGTCAGAAGGTCACCTTCAGGGTCAAGATCTTCAAGCTGCAGGGCAAGGAACCAAAGTGCAGGCATGATAGTCTAGAGGTATGGCACATCCCTGAAATTATTTCTATTTATAGCTCCACCCCTTCGAAAAACATCAACAATCAAACAAACAAAAATATTGTAATTGTTTGCTTGTTATTATTTAAATAAACAAGGCATCTATATAATTCATATCATGTGTGTGCATCATAGACTAGATTTTGTTTATTACTTTAATTATTCAAATGACGTATGTTCTGGTACAAAGTTGCTATTAATGTATCATGCTCTTGTACACTTGATACTAATATACATGTAGTAAATTCAATGCAGTTCAAACAAAAAATGAATATTTAATGTTTCAAGAATTCATGGAAGAAAATATGACTGGACAAAGAAAATAATAGAGCAGTTGGGGAATTACAAAAATAAATGCATGTTTTGTTATTTCTCTCTCTCCCTCTCTCTCTCTCTCTCTCTCTCTCTCTCTCTCTCTCTCTCTCTCTCTCCCTGGTTCTGTCTGCCTGTCTATCTCTCTTTCTCTATCTCCTCATCCTTCCTCTAACCCCCTCCCTCTATCTCAGATGGTGGACTTGTTAACCAGTGACCGACTGACGCGTTGCGGCTCCCCGTCAAAATACAGCGTACGTCTCTCGGGATACGATGGCTTAATCCGATTCAAATCCGACGAAAGCGGGCAGCATGCAGGGTTTAAAATCATCGTCTATATCAAATGAAACTAACAAACATTGATATTCATAATATTATTGATATAATGACAAGGACAAGTGAAAATTTTGCCAAAAAATGTATTCAATTGCTAATGACTGGTCAACAAAATGAAACCCTACTCTGCTTTTGCATATTTCACAGCCCGTCTAAAAACAGGACCTGGGCCCGTTTTGTAATGTATTGCGATTGAGCTGAATTGATTGTCCATTCCCCGAAGATAGTTACGTTTACGATTGATATCATTCGCAATTCGTTTTTAAACGCCGCCCTGGGCTTCTATTCCTCGTAACTTCTTGACAACACCCCAACGGCTTCAAGAAGAATTGTCATTGGCAGTGTTGCCGTAACATTTACAATCGATAGATTATTTACAATAATTGAAAATATATAAGCAACAGGGTCAATTCATATTTCTCATACACTTGAAACAACATATGAAGAACAAATATATCAAATGCAATTATTAACTTACTCATTCAAATGTAAGTAAAGTTTGTCACTCAAATGCCCATATATGGCATGCAAAAGGAGAGCTGGGGTTGGATGAATGTATGTGATGTCTATGTTTGGCTGATGAATCGAAAGTACTACATTGTATAAACCACGGTGGATCCTTTTCTATATTCTGTGAATGGTCTTTCTTCGGCAGACTTGAACTGCCTCTTTATAACCTGTTTTTTCTTATCAAGAAGAGCTTAACATTTTGGTTTGCCTTACCATTATCTTGCCAGCGTGTATCTGTCTGCATCATGACGCACATGTATTTCATCCTCGCGGAGTTACTTTTTTCGCTTTAAGTTGTTTTATAATAGCTTTATCCGTCAGATTGTCCATTTTCTTAAATAGGTAATGAGTGGAAATATTGAAGATTGCGAGACACGTTATCAATGGAGCGCCATCCTCACTTTGATTTCAGGATACCAGAACGGAATCATTAAAAAATAATATCATTGAAATCCAATTAAATTTTGGTGCATTGATGTCGACAGAATAGTTAGCCATGATTACAGACCAAAATCATCAACTGCTTTTATCTAATTGGTTTAAATGTTGACACATGGAATTAAGACAATTTCGGATGCATAATTCCTTGCTTCGGTCATATTTCGTTTCCAAGTAACAAATTGTATTTAGTTTATTATCATAGCCAGCAAGTGCGCTCTGTATATCGTTATAAGAAACCGGTATGCCTTGGCAATACCATAAGACCTACAGGGTTAACTACATTAGGGATTGTTTGGTTTAAACGTTTCTGACATTAAACAATGATTAAATTAATGTGAAATGAACCTTTGGAGAGTTGTCGCGGCGGGTGTCCAATATAACATTTTCAAAGCTATTGAATAAATGGAATATCACCAAAATATGATAAATCAATGTTTTTCATTCAGATTAGATCACATCGTATGACATCAACACACCTTGTATACATTTCGAATGCAATCATGACTAAATAGCTGGTAAACACAAACTTTTGGAGCTAACCAGGGTACATTTATTTTATTCATCATCATTATTGCAGCTATGATATATCGAACTTGAGCTAAGTATCGTCTCTCCATATTACTCTTGTTCTGTGATCTACCAAAATTATATTTATTATCAATGCATTATTAATTATTAATGATAATCATGTTATATAAGTCTTCGTAAGTGATTCATATTTGTCCTATCTTTTATTCTACGATAAAAGTTTTGAAAACAACGTTTTCTCCAGCTTTATAATGAATACAAACAAAATGCTCAATTAGTCACGACAATTAAGCCCCCGACATGAATGAAATATCTCCTGTTAATTTGAATTTTCTCTTAAGTTTTTAATGTACAACATGTCGTTAGTTTCACGACGTCAAGCTTGAAAAGAAGTCCCGCAAATATTTTTTTCTCAACAACATAGCCATTTTTATGTATCTTTTATGATGCCTTATTTATTATCTCTGTAAGCACACTAACTTATAGTAGTCATGACGTCACTTCATTTATTGTTCTATTGGACACCTAGCATATAGACACCTGCTGCAACGGGGACGATTTTGCGTTGAATCTTGATTATTTATTATGTATAGAATGTATAGTATGTACAGATTAAAATATTTATGTTATGTTGCTCGACGTATAGAACATGCATTGAATTATTAAAGTTTTATTTTTGCCGATGATATGACTAGTATCGTTGGAGTTCTTTATTTATACAGCCTTGTGTGGTACATGTACCCATCATTTATTATAGTCGTTTCCATGAGACACTGTACCTGCAAAACATAATTATATAGAGTACCGAATTGCGACGTGATTTAAGCATGTTGTCTAGACTACTGATTCTAAACTTTGCAGTTAGAGCAAGCAGCGGCGATCACAGCGGGGATTCTAATTGGGAGTGCCCGACACTTGCCCGCTAGACAATATCGGATTATCTATCCTCTATCTATCCTCACTGGAGTGATTTTGTGTAGAACCAGTTGTTTTGACAATACGCTCATACGACGATACCATTTGGGTACTCTGTTTACAATAGATTGGCGAGTTTTACCAAGAGCGCCATCTCTTAACGCACATTAAAGCATATTTTGGCACACAATACTTTGGGGCATTTAGTACACTCTTAAAGACACTGGGCAACGTTGGAGACAGAAGCGTTATCTTGGCATGGGAAACCTGAAAATATGGCCAGGTTGGAAATATTCGCCCCATAAATGTGATAAAATGTTCATATTGGGTAAAGAATTGTCAGGCTTAATAGTATCCAAAATACAAACGAGAGATGTAAAGAGAGAGAGGGGAACTGGAGGAAAAGAATGGGACGAGTGAGAGTAGATAGGTGAGATGAAGAGTAGGGAAAGAATGACGTGGGGCAGGAGGAACAGGGAGAGAGAGAGAGAGAGAGAGAGAGAGAGGAGATACAGAGGGGAAAGCAAGAAACGTTATACTTGTACAAGATTTGCAAAAGAGAGAGAGAGGGGGGGACAAAGGCAGGAGACAGACAAGGAGAGAGACAGAGATGGAAAGAGACAGAGAGAGGATGAAGAAGGCAAAAGAAGGGGGCCTATTAGGGCAAAGAGAATAAAAGAAGAAATATTAAGTTAAAGAAACATGAAAGGGACAAGCAGATATTGAAGAAAGGAAAGTGGTGGAAGAAGTTGCAGAAGTAGAAGAAGAAGAAGAAGAAGAAGAAGAAGAAGAAGAAGAAGAAGAAGAAGAACGAGAAGAAGAAGAAGGAGGAGAAGAAGAAGAAGAAGAATTAGAAGAAGAAGAAGAAGAAGAAGAAGAAGAAGAAGAAGAAGAAGAAGAAGAAGAAGAAGAACGAGAAGAAGAAGAAGGAGGAGAAGAAGAAGAAGAAGAATTAGAAGAAGAAGAAGAAGAAGAAGAAGAAGAAGAAGAAGAAGAAGAAGAAGAAGAAGAAGAAGAAAAAGAACGAGAAGACGAAGAAGAAGAAAGAGGAGGAGGAGAAAGAGAAGAAGAACAAGAAAAAAGGGAGGGGAAGAGAAAAGGAAGAAAAGAAGCAACGGAAGGCAACGAAACATGTCTAAAATTACCAAAATAATCATCTATCCGATTACCCAAAATCGGCAAGACGCTCCAATCATCATCTCATATCGATCATGAGACGTGTTGATCCCGCGCCGAGGTCAAAGAGCTGAGAAATGTGACACATTCATCGCAACAAGGATGCCGGCCCAAAGTCCCGCCCAGCACGCCCACTCTCGGGATGGGTCGGAGTCAGCCAAAAAGTGTCACATCATCCCTTATTATCATGATCATGCATGCGTCCCAGGTGACAGATGCAACTGATTTCTTGTTAGAATATGGAAGAATATACACCCTTTTCATGCTCTCGATCTGCCACTGTTCAAAAAAGAAAAATAAGGAAGACAAAAAAGAAAAAAAATTAACAAAATAGAAGTCACACACTTCGTGCTTTTGATCTGCCCGTCAAAAAAAGGGAATATATATAGAGAGAGAAAATATATAGAGAAATAGACGGAGAAGTAAACAAAACAAAATGAAAAGACACCCTCTGTTACAAAAATGTAAATAAAGGAGTAAAAACGGAAAATGAAGAAGAAAGCTAAAGTACAATGTATTTAATTTTGACCATGGCAAAATAACGTCTGACTTTATGTAATCTGAAGGGAAGTTCTGAAGCAGTATGGTCTTCTAGAGACCGTGGTAGTGATATAGCTTTATGGTTGGTCCTGCAAATGGACACATCACCTTGATTATAGGTCACATCGCCTTACCCCCCTCCCCCTCCCCCCCCCCCCCCCCTCCCTCCCCCATCTCCTGTTTAAACCTTTGTCCCGTATTCTAAAAGGAAGTTTAAAGTAAACAGTTAAATAACCCGGGACTAACTTTATGGGGCGCAAAACAATATCACCGGATGCTGTCACAAATTCATTGATTTTCATCACAGAATCACAACAGAGGATGATTTCAATTATTCGCCGCGATTATTATGTGGACAAGCTCAATATAATACATGGTGCCTCCAAGGACTGAAGCATTGCTGTTGAATCAAGAAATAATGTTTAATGTTGTTTTATTTGACGTCCCATAAAGTTAGTCTAGGTTTAATACACTGGTACTTCAAACATCTGTTCGGAATACGGACCTTTGTCATGTGAATGTGCCATATGAACTGTCCCTCTATGGGAGCCCTGCGTTACTTGTGAAAATCGAACATGTGACGCTCAAAACGTTAAGGAACGGAAGGCAACTCCAATTTGAGTTAGATACTTCCCAAGTGCGTATGAGAAAATCGACAAATTGAAAAATTGGATTTATTGACCCTTTGCGACCTCTATCAAAACAGTGTTTGGTCTTAGGAGCAGGTAGAGCCCCTCTCGCCTTTTGTTCGCCGACTCGTCTGCTTTCTCCGGGATAAAAGATGTTTCTGCTCCTACATTCCATCTGCCAAGAAAAAAGAAAAAAGGAAAGCACTTCGATTGAGACAGCTCGTCAAGAAAAATCGATGTTCTAAGCCGCCATGCTGTATTTTGATTCTATTCACGAGGATCTTTTGAGACATTACACCTTTTGTAGGGCATCTCTTGTGGTCCTGTTCTGGCTCTAAGCCCCACAAGGCGTTTTTCCTTCGTGTTTTAAAGCCGTCTTTTACATCTCAAGCTCACACGAAGACGTTTGATGAAGACTGACAGTTATCTCTAGTCGGTTTCTCCCCCTTCTCACTCTCTCCACTCTTTTGAATAATCTGTAGGGTTAAGATGATGTACTTTAATGGTGCTTATGTAGGTGTCCTTGGATTTATTTCCTATCATTTGTTAGGGTAGGCAATGTAAAGAGATTGCCCGATGTTTTTCGATTCACGAAAACAAAAGGGAGAGGTTATTTCCTACATCTGTACCAGGGAGTCTCGGTTGAGCGGGTGAGAAAAGAGCGAGGCGAGGCGAAAGACGGGCATCACTCCCCGCGTGTGTAACGGCGTCAATGAGGTGTAGCGAACCGTTAAGATCACCCGCTGTAGGAGAGCGTGTGTGTATGTGTGTGTTCCCAGCAGCGCGGGCAGCTCAGCAGCATTCCGCTCAAAAACCAATTGCCGACGCCAAACCCGCAACAGTTTCGGAAATATCGCGACAGAGCACGCACATACACACGGAGCCGCACCGCGCGCGCGAGCACACAGTGTGATATCGCTACGAAGAATTTATCGGAGGAACTGATAAGAGTTCAAAAGCAAAGGCGAAAGGGGATATCAAAAGAGAAAAGGGGAGAGAAAAAGAGAGATAGGAAGAAGGAAGAAAATTCCGTGCTTTCATCACCCGACGCTCGCCGGAGATTCATAACTATCTAGGCGGGTGATCACGGCGTGAACTGCCCCATTCGATACCGATACTCTTCTCTTGACGTGGCTTAGCAGCCGTCACTTAGACCTGATCCCCTGGTTCGTTTCACACTCAAGCCCGCTGACAGGCCTGACGAGGACCATATCTTAGGAGGAATCACCAACGGATACCAAGACACCAACCTCCTCTCTCTCCTCATCCTCCTTGCTAAGATGACATTCTTTCAAGTTTAATGAAAGAACTTGACAACGCGTGACCACGGTGGTCATTTTCTGACAAAAGCTGCTACCCGGTTAGGACATATCACAGGGATAACACAGGGAGAACAATTTTCGTCAACTATTTAACTTTACAATTAGGCCTATAGCTATTTCGGTAGCACATAGGTAAAAACACAACTTCGGTTTCACAGAAGCAAAGAGTCGTCATTGGATCTCTATGCACGCGAACGATTATTGAAAGCTGCGTTGAAAAAGTTGGACATTTCCTTTGCTTTTAGCATATTTTTCTCTCTTTGTTCGCTGATCTTGAGAGGAATTAAAGATGAATTTACTCGGATTACTCCTCCTTCTGGCTACGTCGTTCGCTTTGACGTGCACCTCGCAGGCTATGTGGTGGTAAGTTATGACAATATGCTTTAACATTTCCATATGAGTATTATGATGTAAGCCTGTTTTTAAAAATGTTGACCTTCGTGATTTTGTTCTTTCCTTCTTGTTCTTGTTTCTGTGTTTGTATTGTCAATGTTAACTTCCATGTTCTTCATGTGCGATCTGCCTACATAATTTCAGTATAATTGTATTATTACATTATCCTGTATTTCATCTCTTACACGCAATAATGATATTGATATTAAAAAGAACCGTAGATGTCATGCCTCCGCACCAGAAGTGTGTGAGTTTTAACAAATGAAAATACAATAGATGCTGGCACCAGCGAAGTTGACATGTAAAGACATACAAATGTATCCTAACGTATCTCATAAACAAGCCTTTCGACTATCGTTTTCACAAAGAAATGTTTACTTTTGCCTTGAGAGTCATGCTTTCCATAAGAATGATTTGGAGTACAAATGTTTAACGGTTTCCCTTCATTTCAAATTGTTCCTTTGCCTTTATTTGCTTTCTTCGTGGCAAACGTGTTCAATAATTGAATTCGTTCATAAATTTATTGCTGTTTTTCGCGAAGTTCACCAGCTTGCTATCAATACTATATCCCTCAGTTCCTGTTACAATCTCATTATGTTGATCAAGCTCTCTCGGTTATCTTTCCATTTTTTTTTCTCACAAAAATTAAGAGCCTTATGCGTATTCTCTGTGGGTGCCTGTTTACTCCTGCTCTTATTTGATACGAACGATAGCTCGAAAGAATTTGATTCAATTTCAGCAATAGCTGGAGGTTTAGTGGTGTTTTTCTCCTCCTCTTCTCGTCAAGTGAAGAGCAATTGTTCACTCCGACTTGCTCTTGGAGTTGGTAATTATAAGTGACACGCGGATCCCCGTCAGCTCGTTGGGTCCAATTATTCGAGGCAACTGGCCCGGGCCGTCGCCCGTGCAACGCGCAGACAGCGCCGCTCGTGCGAAACCAGGCGTAGCGCTTTTTCCGTATCGTATCAATGTAGGTCTTTTTTCCCGCGTCAGTAAGAACCATCGCGCACAATACGCGACCTCGTAACTTCGTAATTTCGAACTTCCGGAATGCCAGCTATTCTTTTATTGAATTCGATCAACTTACAAACATACTAAGTCACAAAATGATCTTGTTAGATTGGGATGTCTAGGTATGTATTGCCGTAGGCCCTTATGAATTACATATGGAACAAGTTAAAAAAAGGAATGTTGTTATTTGAAATGAATAGTATATTATGTTAGCAAATATGGAATGGAGATGACTTCATAATAGGGAGACATGGTTGATTTACTCAACCGGCGTATATCAGATTACCTTAACGCTCACAAAAAGAAAAGTGGCTACATTGTGGGACTACACATTAAATGAAGATCAGTTTTGTACATTGTAAAAAAAAAAAAAAAAAAAAAAAAAAAAAAAAAAAAAACGCCCGGTGGTGACATTGCATTTTATTCTCATTTTAATAAAAAACGATACCATTTTTCTCACCACAATAAAATGTTTGCTGAATGCATTCCGTCAGGCTATGTTTTGGTCACATTGGTAAAATTCCTCGCAAATAGCTGTCCATTTTTTTTTTTATATACTACAGTATAAACAGTGTTGTCAATGCCTGTCGTCAATAAAACAAAACCAATTTCGACATACCTATTCGCCGTCTGCATGAATGCTCTTTCGTTTCGGGTTAATGTTTCTTGAGATAATAAACTAAAGTTTGAAAAAAAGTGGAAGTTTAACCATTGAATCTTTGCGTGTCACATGTGAATCTATTCAGAATTAACACACACACACACACACACACACACACACACACTACATTGAGCAGCAATTTTTCTGGCAGGCGAAGAGTTAAAAGACAAATGTGAACGAAATTTTCACCAGGCGTCATGTGGGATTGTGCAATTGACTTCTTTATGCGCAATGCAATCCAAACTTTCCCTCCTCTTTTTAATATAATGTACATGTTTTTTAACTCGACATGTACCACAAGCGTGTGTTTGCCTTTTAAAGACGCACACAAGCCCGTCCAGCCGCATTTATATAGGGTAGGAGAAGTTAAACAAGTTCGAAAAACAAACGGGAAGACGTGTGACATTGGTAGCGAGTTAACTTAATCGTTGCCATGGTAACCTTTCATCTTTAAGAAGTGCCGCCTCTTCTCTCTTGTGTTTGTCCTCCTGCAAATGTCAGCCCCCTGTGTTGAGGTGAAAGAAGCGATTATATTTGTGCTCATGGAATAGCTAGTGACCCATATATAGCTACCTTAAATGTAAGGGGTAGAAGGAGAATGATAACGACCCGCAATCACGGCGGAGTCGTTTTCTGTCATAGGTAGGTCAGAATTGTCGTTTTAGTCCAACGATTTTTCTTTCCATGTTAAGATAATTCCTCCCTAGCATATCGAAATCATACAATAATACCACCAATGGTTATGTCAGACCAGCGCTCCATTGATTATGGGTCTCGTAGCGTTTTAACAAAACTGCCCCTTACCTTCCCTACCTCTTTTTGAGAGGAACAAAATGCTGCTTTTTGCCGTATATATATGTGAAATATGTGATTCACCCGCTCAGTGCCATGGGAGCATGTCGTGTGTAATACATCATCGTGCTTGCGAATGCTTGGTTCCGAGAAGGTTAACTCGCGCGCAACTTTTTCGGCTTTGATACATTTCCCAACCGACATCCTATTACACTATTAAAAAGAAACCAAATACTGCGAATGTATAAAGTGTGATGGACATGATGGATACATCTTACTTCCCGCCAAAAACATACCTGAACATCAAAGTCGGGTTAGGAAAACACGCTGGTCGTGCTAACCAAACGGTTAAGAACACGTGTCCAACTGGTCTTGAAGTCTAAATGTCCGGTTTTGCTCCAAGCATGATGCCGGAGATGTCAAAACATGTTTTACAATCAGCTGTCGCCATTTCACGCGGTGATTTACGACGTAATGGGGGACATGACCGCCCCTCATTACATCGGGAGGGTCACTGTGTGGATGGTAGGCGGGGTAGAAGGGGCGATGTTCCACAAGATGACAAGTAAAGGGGTGGGGGAAGCGCAATTCACCCCCTCCCCCCTCCCTCACTCCCTCCATCCCTCCCACACACGCACACCCTTACTTCCTTGCAGACCCTATGACCATAATGATTGCTCTGCAAAATTTGACGGTCTTCAAGTTTGCATAAGTTGTAGTAGATAAATCACGAAAGTGTTTACGTCGATTTCGAATTTGATGCCAAGTCAATTGGAGCTAGACTTCTTGGTGCTTAATTACATAAAAAAGGGTATGTCATTCATGTTATCATCGTTCCTGTCATGTTAGATTCAATGTAGCTAGCTACTTGCGGTGTTGTGCCCCAAATCTTTGGGGGGAGGGGGGGGATATATCTAGTGGGAATTATGTTATATTTTAAAATGCATTGTGGAACTAATCGCAACGTCACCATGTATAAGGCCGTGCTGTGGTATATTTAAGCCGCTTTGGGATTTGTCATACTTACGTGTCACAACCCCGACCTTCTATAAATTAAATATTAATATCACAAATGCGTAATACGCAGTGCGTTCATTAATTTATACTGTCGAACACCACTGAACGATCGGTGACTCACATTTCAATATAATTGCTTCATTTTCCACAAAGAAGACCGACCCCCTCTCCCCTACACCCCCCCCCCCCATATCTTCCCTACCTCAACACATACACGGACAACTGTGATATACCTTCTTAGTTTAAATAGGATATTGAATTAAAATGTAAATGTAAGTTCTCCACCAACCGGCCAATGCAAGGGCATGGTGTACTTAAGAAACAAGGGATGCGGGCACCAATAATATAAGAAAAACAACGATTTTGTATTTTGTGGTTTATTGAACCTTTTCTTCCTAAAATGACGACGCCCTCACCACGTTTTAAAAATCTTTTGCTCCGAGTTCAAGAAAAGTCTTGGTCCCCCTTCAATGCGCCCCTCCCCACACACACACACACACTTCCGACAGAAACAATCAAGTCATAATGCAAAATGGGGTTCCAATATTATGAATATGGCAAGAGTCCCTACGAGACATCAGAGAAGAGCTGTGAAAACGCCCCGGCCCACCGCCACCGCCACCCCACTCCGTCTTCACCCCGCCCATGCCTACTAGCCGTCATTTCTTTCCTTCTCTGCCCGTCTTTAATACCAGGTGTTCAGTGTTCATATTACGATTTGTTCCATCGCGGATGTTTTACCAATTTCTCCGTTTTTTACAACAGGCCCCCGGGATGTAGCCGCCTGTTTCACCGTTCAATTAACGTCTCTGTACTCATGACCGACCTTAAAATTTTTCAAGAAAACCTCGTTTTATGGAGGACCTTAAACCATTACGACAAGAGTAGAGGGTTTGCGATGGATCTTAAGGGATTTCATGTACGATTGTTTAAAATGTTAAGATATTTAAAGAACCTCAAACCTTGTGGGGAAAAGGTTGCGGTTTGACATGAAACGAATGGAGGAGTTCGTTGTACTCGCTACATAGCCTAGTTCCCTGGCTCCTGGACATTTAAAATTAGTCAATAACACAGGTGTATTCTGGTCTCGTACGACCGAGACTAAATCTCCTCTTCCTCCAGTCCAAGCCGTAACCATGGTGACACAACTGGACAGCAATGATTAGTTTACTACAGCCAGACGCGTATGTAATCCATACTCTACCAGTGGTTATGTAATTTGTATAATTGTACCCCAGCCTGGAATTGAGACTTTTTGAGACCTGTGTAAGTTGGCTATCAGTTTCCCGCCTACAGTAATTCTCATGTGAAAGCCCCAAGAAAGTCAATGCCTAAGATGTTTTCTTTTCTCCTTCAGAAGAAGACGGTATTCCAGGCTTTCTGAAATAAAGTACAGCCAGATTGAAATATCATTTTACCGTTTGTTTAAGGTAGTTGTAAATGTCAAAATGAAAAAGAAGAGATTGTCAAAGCACACCATACGGCATTTTCCTTTCTCTCCCGTCGTAGTATACATGTTTTATAATTCCCATAATTATCTTACATCCATGTGTCCTTTGGAGTTAGAAAGGACTTATGCTTATACTAAACCTCCCTTTAAGACACTGAAGGCAGAACGAGAAAGGTTATAAATGCCTCTGCCCATCTGGTTTTGACTTTAATAGTGGGCTCAGATCAACATGACTTCCAAAATGACTTTCTAAACCTTCTTTACCCCCCCCCCCTCCCCCCATGCTTCATCCTTCATGTTGGTACATCATATCTAACAATCCAGTCAGTATTCCAGGGAATTTAATGATATATCGTTTAATTTCAGACCCGGTATATCTCCAACATGTCCAAAGACAGACTATGAAGTTAACTTGGAGAGATACTCAAAGGGATACTTCATAAATAAATATTTACTCTAGCTTTTTAATTACTTCTTTTGTTATTCTGAATAGCGAACTATACCTGTACTGGGCTAGACTTAGCTTTTAATTCACTTAGTCTGTTTCCGAGATTATCTCTTTTACTTTATACAAATCCATTACGAGATGTTTAATTGTGTTACATCTCTATCCGCTGACTTCCGCGAGGTAAACCTTTGTTACGTTTCCAGTTCATTTGTTCTCCGGAAATACTTAGTTTGGTCAATTGAACCAATGTCTGAGGTGCTTTCATTCAACTTCCTGTCTGCTATTGAATTAGGCAGTTTAAGTTAATTAAGTAATTAACAACAATATCCGAAGATACTACACGAGTGGGTAATAGGTAGATATCGCGCATACCTAGAGCCAATTTTTGACAGGTGCCTAACGTGAGGTTGTGTACCAATTTCGGTATTTACGTCAAATGGTCTCTAGGAATGTCGCCATAGTTGGTACTCGGTAATGATATTTTGACATGTCGTCGGCCTTTGAATAATAAGCCGTAATATTCCGGGGCATGATGCTATAATTTTCCGCAAAACGACCTAAACATCATTATGATAATTCCCATTTTTCTTACGAGAGGTTTGATGAACCAAAAGAAAAATATCATCTCACCCACAAACGATAGTCGTATATCTTCGCGATTTTTATTGCTACTTTTCCGAACGATAAATCAGTTATTTGTAGATTCTCAAGTTGACCCTTGACCTCTGACGTGCCAAATGCAGTGACATAAACTCTCGACGCAAGATCTACAATTATGCTTCATTTTCAGGAGAGGGGGTTCTGTTAAACTAGATAGAAACTTATATACGACGAATCGTTTTGACTGAACACTGATTCAGCTGATTTTGTTTTGCGCAGGGTAAAACATCGAAGGATTATGATCTTCACGATGATTATATCACAAACATGACAAAAGAAAGTTATTTTATCAATCCAAGGATTTATCTCAAAATCTGAAAATGCGTATTATTACTCCAGTTATAAAGGTTGTTGCAAGGAATTATTGAAAATTTCGTTATATTTTACAAAGCATTCGAAATTAGTCATCACAAATATTCAAGAGCAGCTTTACATGGACAAACAGTGATATAGAAATTATATGTTTTGCTATCATATCACTGCAGTCATTCTATCCGTGATTGAAAACTAACACTTGAATGGTTGATCTATTTTCAGACAATTTAATTTGACTTCTTGTTGGTAGTAGTTCAGTCATGCATTCTATTTTATTATCACAACAATTCAACAATTGCATATGTTAAATTGAATTTGATTCTGCTTAATGTAAAGTTTGTATGGTTTGGACTTCGTGGTGGTGCCATATTGCCCCTGGCTGCAATAAGGACACTATTATCATTTTCCTTTAGTACCAATAAAAAACGCATTGTATTATAATTGTTGTGACGAGTCTAGTTGGTAAACATGTCCTGTACAAGAAGGACGGGAATATTGACGGTCCGACACCCACGCAAATTCATCCCTCTAATAGAGATTTAATAATAGCAAATGTATAGCCAAATCATAATAACTATTGGAATTATTTGAGGTAGTTATCACGAGCGATAACAAAATTTACTGTATATGTATGATATGTACCAATATGTATCATTTGCAATTATGCAAACTTGAGCAACTTTAGCCAATAGCATGCATATGATAGCTTTCGATGGTAATACACGCTGACATACTCTAGAAAACAGGTTATATTAAATGCTATGATGGCAGATTGCACTGGAGATAATTAATCAAATAATTCCCTTACCAACATAAATTACCGAGAACCGTTGACACGCACAGCCAAGGTTATTCACTGATGAGGCATGTTTTTATTTCGTTTTCCATTCTTGGACATATTATGAAGGCCAGCATTATCGAGATGAGTTCTCTTACTCAGTAGACTACAGCATGTATGTGTGTGTTTTGTAGAAACGGACTAAGGATAGTACGCAACTTGCTATTAACGTGCTTACAGATACATGTATATCAACACTTTTCCCGATGTCTCATTGGTGCGAGTCGTACCAGAGGCAGGATAATTGACTTGACGCTACGCTTCCCATCCTCGTTATCTCTCTCTATTCAATTAAAGACAACTCAAAGCCGCACTTGTAATGACTTCCTGTTCTCCTCTATTCAACCATTTCACACATCATCCCCTCCCCCTTTAAACGAAAAGCACCCAGCATGCCCCAGTGACGATATCGATTACGCCATTTCCGCTCAGATCGATATAAGCAATAGACACCAATTACCATATCGACGCCATCGCAACAAGGGTTTGATTTAGTTTCACACGTTCTGTAGTATTCTATCTCTAACGCACAACTCGAGATCACTGTTTGATATCTAATTGGGTCAGACGTTGTTTGAATTCAGCCGAAAAGTCGGAAAGCTGAGGATTATGTCACAATTTATATATTTCCTATTTTTCATCCTTCATGAAGTCATGTTTAATATTCATCATCGAAATGAATAACAAGCAAGGGCTGGGTAATTGGTCATTTTTATGTACTTGTGAGGCATTTTTTATGTAATTGTAATACAGAATCACTGGCAGAAAGATTACGAGAAAGAGGGAAAATGGTATGGAGAGAATAGAGACAGACAGACAGACCGAGAGAGACAGAGCAAGAGACAGACAGTGGGAGGGAGAGAGAGAGAGAGAGAGAGAGAGAGAGAGAGAGAGAGAGAGGGGGGGGGGGGTAGGGAGATGAATGATGGATGAGAAGAGATGGGGAAAGAATCTATGAGGAGGTGACACATAATAAAAGTTACTGAATATCACTTTTTTGCATTGTGCACTGTAAATCAGGTATGGTTGATAGATTACAATCTGTATATTTATGATCTTATAGGGGAAAAGGAACATCTCTCTCTACGCGTAAAATATTATAAGTGTGGAAGAGGAACATTCTTAAATCGACCTTTGATTGACACATTTAGCTTATTTGGTCGCATACTGAGTCGTATTACTGTGAGATATGTGTGTAGTTGCTTGCAGAAGAACAGCTTACTAGTTGCACATGATTTGCACTCGACAGTAAAGAAAACTACAAAGCCCCCTTTCACACTTCAGAGGCTCCCCCAAAAAGATTTTCATTTTTTTTTTATAGAATTTTAGTTTTCCTGTGTTTGTTCTTTCATGGCGAGACCAATTGTGCTTGGGCCTTTGAGTCGACACAAGAATAATTCCAGCTGTCAGACGGGTTTATCTCTGGATATGATGTATGGCCATGTCGGTATGTGTGTTTTGGAGTTCACAATAAATATAACAAACAACACTTATCCCGTTTGAAGAGCGAAAGAAATGGATAAATCACGGTAATATATTTTGTAGCTATGTCATTATGACGTTAGGGAGTCGTTTATTTTGACGCTCTTTCCATAGTTTTCAATCGCTGTTTAATCATTCATGTTCGCACGGAAAGTCAACATACCATCAACAAATTAGACGGGAGAAAAGTCATGGGGAGACAAGTGGCTTTGAAAAAATAAACACTTGTCACGTCTTACTTCTACAGCGGAAAATAAGCACGTACATTGATTTAGTTCTTGTGAAAATATAAGCAACGCCTTAACGATGATATATTACTTTGTATATAGTATGCAGAGTGATGTCAGTTTGCGGAAACGCCGGAATGAAATACTGTGCGTATACTGTTCATGTTCAGATGTATTTGAAAAGTCTGGATAGTTTACTAACTGTCTCGTCTAATCATGTTATTTTCAGTGTTGTTAAACGCCTTTTCTGTAGCAACACTTTTCAAAGCGTGTTTTAAATGAATATTAACAAAGTTTAGTTAAATTACTTTGATATAACGCGTACATTATGTGCACCATCCGAACATTGCATTTCGCATTATACGAAGTTCCGACCTCTATGTTTGATTAAAACATTTCCAATCACACCGTTAGCACAATTGTTTTATTTTACAATGAATATCGCAGAGACGTTAAGATGGAAAGCTTATCAATACATAAGCGTGACAAGGGCGCGGTAAAGCAAAAACGCGGTAAAATTTAACACACTTTCCCGCGGTATAAGTCGCAGAGTCCCCGCTTATCCTCGTTCCAAACGTATTATTTCTAGCCAAAATAGAGGTGTTAAATAGCGCCCAAGGCACCCCGAAAGAAAGTCTGGTCGGCAATTTCGTTAATAATAGAGGGTCCTGGCTTGGTGACTTATGGCATCCCGTCCCAAAGAAAGGGTCTGGGGAAGAAAAAAAGTGAAATCTTTGGTCGATTCCTCAAATTGGCGTCTGCTGCCCCTGTCTAACCTCTATTCACTTTGAAGTCTAGCTTCCAGGGACGACCTGATATTATATTCCTGCAATTGATTCCATAACACGCAAAATATCGGCTAGTCAAATTTGTACATCTGCGGCGAAACAAGAAGCAAAATGAGGATCAAATGGAAAGTGGCGGGGAAACGGCGAAACAAAAAAAGGAAAAGGAAGAAGTATAGCGGCAGAAAACGAGACTCGTGTTGTCTCAAATCAATCTATGTGTAGGAGGCCACAATACCTTTCTCTCCGATGTTTGTTTGAAATCCTGCCTTCCATAAAGTGGGCCATACATTTTAGAAAATGATTGCGGACAAATATTGATATAAATTTAGACAGGAATCTGTGAAATGGATACTATACGTCATGACTTTGAGGTCAAAGCGGCAGAACGATTTTTCACCGATCGTTTTATTTTCTGACGCGGTCACAGAACAAACTGTAGGGTTTCCACAATTCGCTTTGGTATGAAAATTGCTCCAAATAATTTATTTCCCCTTCAAATTATAGGCCCTAACCAAAATAAAGTGAATAAGGTAATTATTATTTTCATGATTCTCTTCTTTTACATTGTGATGACACTGATTAAAATATTTTCGATCCATGTATCCTACCGCAAAATACGACCGGATATTACGGTTTTTATTATTTTCTTGTTGCGCTGGTGATTTTGTAAACCTCAATAATTCTTTCTTAGTAAAGCAATCAATGAATGAAAGACATCGGTGTGCGGAAAGATCAAGAGGGGAAGACATTGATAAGAATTCCTTGTCAATTACGAGGGAGGAAGTAATTAGATAAAGCTGCACTGCTTCGCAGCCTGCAACCGGGTGTTCAGCATGCCGCATATACCTCATCATCATTGATACGTTTGATGTCATTCTCAATATACCGCTACCATTAACCACTGACATAATTACTTTCAACATACAAGTAAAACACAACGACGTTATCGAGATCGTCATGAAACTCATCCTCGTGATCGTGGTAATCATGATCCTCTTACCATCGTCATCGTCAACTGCATTTCTCCCACTAAATTACAATAAATTTCTTATCACTTTCAATATCGTCACCACCATCAACGATGTCACCTTCTCCATCAACCCCTCCCTTCAAAAAACTCCACCTCCTTGAACATCATTATCACCATGGCAACCATCGTCGCTCCATGCCAACAATTATCAACGCACCCCTGCTAGGTTAATGTTAATGTCAAATTCAAATCTCGCATCATTCTTTCTCTCTGCGTGTGGGGATGAAGTCATATTTTCTTGTTTTCCTCCAAATTGTACTATAATGATATATTTTTCAATATGACATCGCGTTTAAGACAGTCTTTAGTGTTTTACGCTGCTCTCGGCTTTCCGTGTTTCCAGCCCCTAACGACCACTTGATAGCTCTATCACCGGGTAGAACAGGGCAACCTACTTCATAAACGTCAGCTTGCAGACAACACGGGGTCACACCTGTGATTTACATGTCCGTTTACCCAACGCCCTTGCTTCTTTTTCTTCTTTACTTATTCTTGTTTTACTTATTTCCATCATAGTTATCATATCATTATTGTTATTATCATCATCAGTATTCCTTTTCTTCTTCGTCATTTTCTTATCATTTTTGTCGATCTTATTCTTCCACCTTTCCTCTTTAGTTATTTTCCATCTTGATCATCTCGTTCTTGATATTATTTCCATTGTTCTTTTTCTTATCAACCTCCTCCTTCTCCTTTGTCGTCTTCTTCGTCGTTGTCGTTGTCGTTGTCCTCTTCTGCCCGTTATTTTACCTATTTGTCCTGTCTAATTCTCCTCCTTCCTCCTCCTCCTTGGTTACACATTGCTCATCTGTTCGCTTCACATACCTGTTTTGAACTCAAGTATTCACATGAAATGTATGATTTTTCGTCCTTTGACCTGTACCATTTAAACCATACATCACATTTTACAATTATGGTTAAATCGTTAACTATAAATTAAATGACGGCTATTATGTGTACTGCATTGCCGACACTCGCGTAGCAACGTAACCATCGGAAAAAAGATGGTTTGAAGTCCAAGTGAATAAATCTATATCCATTAAGACGTGTAAAAATAGAGCTTAATGCCCATATACATATACCGGTAAATTTCACAACACTGAGTGTATAACATATAGTACAGTGCTGTGCTAATTTATCGAGTTTAATCCGGGGGTGGGTCAGGGATATGAAAACGGAGGGAATATAACATGCTTAGAAAGAGGCGTTTTTCGCATCCAAGCGGATCGGGGCACGCTATATGGCGACCAGTTGTGTTTGTCAAGCGACAATACGTGTTGTCCTTCGAGCTCGGGAAATGGAATTAATTGCCTCTTTCGCTTAAAATCGGGATTGATTATCATGCGATTCGCTGAGCTGTGACCGTAGTACAATACCGCATTCTGATTCACGCTTTAAAATCGTGGGAACGAGGTTGTGCGAATTAATACTTACGACTGTAAAATACACCGCAATAATTAATCACTGTAAAGTATGTAACAGACCTAGATATTGCGTGAAATTTATATCACCTGAAATTCAATTTCCTTGACTCTTAACTTTGCTGACCTCGATATTGTATTCTTTGGTTTTGAATGTAAGATAAATCTTGATAGCATTTGCACACAAACGGGTCTTCAAAAAGTCTTGCTGCTCAAGTCTTTCTTTTTTTGGCAGATGAGTGTACGTTTGAATGCAAACTAGGAATTGCATCTCAAAGTATGATTGTATCCTTAATATACACTCTTTCCATTTTGAAAACTTTTTGATTATTGCTACCACATCAAGTAAAGTGATGCGCTTTTCTCGTACAGAATAATCATTAACCACCAATCAACCAATGCTTGATTTTCAGTCGCAAGACAACAACACGAGTCCAAAGTCAAACTGTAAAACAGTGTTAGCATGGAATCCATGTACATAATTCTCGTAGAAAGAGAGTAAAACAAAACATTATAGAACATTTGTCTTAAATAGAAGTGGAAGCTTTCGGTGCAAAAAAGGACTGTTTCTCTTTCTTAGCATTATGTCTCACTCAATACAGTTTTCAGTCATTGCAAATTTATGTTTTGAAATGCATTAAAAAGTGATCAGTTGGGTTGAACCTGTGAAGCTAGACGAGTTGAACCATGGGTGGCCTGAACTTCGAACAAACCTCTTGTATTTTTTTTTCTCTCTCCCCCCCCCCCTCTCTCTCTCTCTCTCTCTCTCCCTCTCTCTCTCACTCTCTCTCTCTTTCTCTCTCTCTCCCTCCTCCCTTCTCTCTCTTCGTACTCCTTTTTTCACACCCTGATGTGAGACTCCAGAAAGCCTTACAAATTACCCGCCAAAGCGAATTAGATTAAACTCGTTTTCCTCTCTCTCATTCTAATCCGGATCTATATCTGCTCGAGGCGGGGACCGACTTACATTTCGAACGTAAAATCCTTTCAACAGGTCGGTCCTTGCATGGTCCTTGCATCGTCCTAGGAAATGGGATGGAGAAAATGGAGCTATTGTCTGACAGACATACACATAAAATATCGATATTATGATGATGTGTGTTGTTGTAAATGTGGAAGAATGGGAGGGAGAGATGTGGGGGTATAAAAAGAGGGGGAAAGAGGGAGGTAGAGAAGAGAGGGGCAGAGAGAGAGAGGGGAGCTAGAGAAAGAGGGAGAAAGAGAGATAGATAGATAGATAGATAGATAGATAGATAGATAGATAGAAAAAGAGAGAAGGAGAGAGAAAGAGAGAGAGAGAGAGAGAGAGAGAGAGAGAAAGGGAGAGAATGGACAAAACAAAAGAGTGCGGTGTTCTTTTAACTCCACTGCTGCTTTTATCAAACCGGCACGTTAACTTTGTGGTATTATTTCTTAAATCTACCGTCCCATTTTTATCAAAATTTCAAAATACATGAACAACCACACACATATTTCCTTCCAAAGATTAAACAGCACACAAGGGTTTCTCATCACACGGGTGGGTAACTCTCAATGCCTAATCTTAAGAATTAGATCTGCAATTCCTTGCATCTATATCTCTTCCAAAGTGCCGCATATTAAAGAAGTTCATGAATTTTGCCCCTGATTACCAAACCTAACCACATCTTGGCGAACAAATTAAATTCCATTTGTCCAGAACACAATTTACATTTGCCTTTGTCCTATGCAGCTGGCTATGAAATGTTATTTGTGGTTAAGCCCTACCGTACTTTAAGTCTGTAGTAATGATTGTTATAGAGTGCTACATCTAGGTGTTCAGATTCAAACGTGGATTTCATCTGATAAAGCCAATAAAAGTGAGTTTCTGGCTTTAAATTCTTCAATCGTACTTAATATCATGCACTTGACTAGGCAGGCTGTGTTAAGCGGTTTGCAAATAATCGACTCGTTTTTATTCCGGTACTCTGGTTCTGTTCTCTATTCTGTAGACTCACAACGAGGTGAGATTTTTATGGGCCCACACCTGCACACCCTCTGTATAATTATAGTGCTATATCACAGGCCCAGTGCATTAAACCATGGATGAGGAAGAAAGATCTCCACGATTTAACGATTTAATGAATGGATTAGCAGTTTACCCTAACGATAACGTGTTCAAAATCTAACTGTCATATACGTAGCTCCACTTACCTTGTCAGGTGAAAAGCTTTCCGTGCTATTTACACATTTTTAAACAGACTTTTGACCTTCAGAAGGGACACACGACCGACTACCTTGAAATGATAATGCAACTCTGATGATAACTGGAATCGAATTTAACAATGAGAAACACGTTTGCACAATGAATTAGCCATATTGAAAGCAAAGCTAACTGAATCGCTGGCGCTATAATCTTGCTCTGTAAAATAGAGGTAGGCGGGTAATGATCTGGGTATTGAGAAGTCGTCACTGCAGATCAATGGATTTGCCCGTGGACTTTGAAGTCAGAATTCGGTGATATTGGATTTTTTTTTAATCCGTACCTTTTAATGACAAACATTTCAATGGCAAATATGTACCTCAAAAGTAATGCATAGACCAAGAATGGCCAAGGATGTACAACAAAACATATTTGAAAGGCGAAGGATTAATTGTAAAAAAAATATGCATACATGTCTGTGTATAACGCTGGTACGTGAACTTTTGTGTACATGCTATATAGTGCCTAAAACGAACACTGGGTGTTCTTTATCAAGTAGTAAACTCAGCCAACTCACTATTTCATTGCAAAAGTAAGCTAATCATTTAAGTAATGGATCTGATTAGTATTTCCAACCTCTACAGCAAACAGCACGCCATTGTTCGTTATTGTTGTAATTTGTAAATTTGAAATTTTGTGGAAAATATAAATACTTGAAATATGAAATTTGAAACTTGGTGTCGTTACATTTCTATCACATTCATTTCGCTGTTACACTTTTATTTAAGTGCAACTAGTGTCGTATTTGCTCTAAACAACAGCGATTTTTCTGTTATATGAGTCTCAGGTTAACGGAAAATATCGTTTGTCTCTGACATGTCTGAGTTGCAAAATCCTGAAATATCACTTATCAAGAGACCATATAAATAACAGTATTTACAAGTTTATGGAGGGGGAGGAAATAAGTGGAAATTACATCTACATCTTGCCCCATCCTAAACAGGAATATTTGATGCCTGTTTCACTTTTTTACTCCATATTTTATTGGCAAGAATTAATAAAAGTTTATCCCCCACCTGGTATAAATCAGCACCGCGTTTGATGACCAGCGTAATTCATCCCGTATTCGTCATCCATAAACCAGAGCTGTCTGGTCCAACGCGAGGAGAGCTAGTGACGGGTTTCCCGAGATGGTTAAAGGGAGTCAATCCTCAGCATTCAATAGACCATTTTTCGTAATGTACTTATACCTTTTCCCCTTAGAACTGCGTAGTAACGCGTTATTCCACTCACATGTCGTCAAGTGTTCAACAAGTTGGTTGAATATTGTTGAGCACGGAACATTTGGTTGAAAATTGCGCAATACTGTGAACAGTTTCATCGACTTTAACGCCAATGTACACAAACTTCAGATGACTAGAATTGTTCTATTTTTTCATATGTTGCGACGTTGAAGTTACGCGAGTTGTACCCTGTCAATGGGTTGACATATGCGGAGCGTTTTACCACTCATCCATTGCCCAACTTTAAATGTGCAAAGTAAGATATGTGAAAGTCGGTCGATGAAGGATCGGTCATTTAGAGATCCTGGATAAATAAGAGTTGTGCGAGTTTCACCCTTTACGCCAAAAACTAAAGTTTTGGATCACCCGTTAATGTCGACTGTCGTCGGTCTTTAAAGAAACCTGTTGACAAATTTCTCCATACCCACTCGACACGGCTCAGGGATTGACTCCTGAAGAAGAAGAAGAAAGTCAAGAAGCCAAGACGTTTGCTAAGACGTCGCAGCTCACCCCCTCGTGTCTTGGCTGTCAGCAAGAAGGGGGAACGACTTCCCCCTTCAAGATTTGATATTTCCGAATCGCCGATGTGAGGAGCGAGCCCCTCTGTTATTCACGCTGGAAGGTGATTCAACATTGTAAATTGAGATGTACGGATCAGATCGTATTGAGACTAGCCTGACATCCAGGCTGTTAGGCATATTTAATCCATGCTATTTAATAAATAGGTTTGGGTTCAGGACACTGATTATTCTCGATTTCTTCTCAATTTTCATTTCATTTTTTTTACTCATTTTAACAAACAAGATAAGCAATGAATTCAAGGTATCACCTGCCCAGAAAGCCGATGCTTATAAAGTGAAGATGGGCTAAGAAAAGAGGAGAGTGGTGAAGTAACTAGTCTTAAGACTACTGGACACGGAGATTGAATTGATTTGATTTGAGTTATTTATTGTCCATCAGGAAATTCTCTTTTCTTTTAGTTTTACAAAGTACAATACATGTACATAAATATTCCAGATTACATAACTGTACAAATTTACTTCAGTAATAAAAAACATACACAGAAATTACATTTGAGATCATGCATATGTATCAAGATTACAAACAATTATGAGATGGTGCATGCGTAAATCATTGTCAAACTACCGAATGCATTGTTGTGGATTACTCTCTAGTCAAGATGAGCTCATATAAATTTGTAGATATCATCCGATTCCAGGCCATTATTCACGTGAATACCGACTACCTCCTTAGAATGACAGGTATAGGGACCACCACTCCCTACCCCTGTTCCCGAGGAATTCCAGTTCACCCCTACCCTAAACTTAAGCATTTCTTAAATGAAAAAAGGCGACGATTACTTTTAATCAAATCATCATAACGCTTAACACGAACAAGGAGTGGAACGATACTGACAGTCACAGTGCCTCTTAGCACCTTGGCCATGTCTTGAAGACATCAACTAACAATGAGCAGGGACGCGAGGAAATTCCTCAGCGGGTTTACTAATTCCGAAATCGAGTGAATAATGTCGTAAAGCGTTTGGAAACATACTCCCTTTGTGGACGAACTCGTTATTGTCTTGTTTCGGTATTACAACCGCCTTTTTCTTCGTGTAGGAAACGTGTGAATCCCATAAGGCGGTATGAGTATCAAATTGCTTCAGACTGTGTTCCATAGTTTTTATCGCCGTCCAATGGAAGAGTCTGAAGAACGTGGAACAGATGTAGATTTGTGACCAGACCGCCGACGCTTCGTTGAGTGGATCAGTATGTTAAGAATGTGTAACTATACGACATGATAAAATGTATTCCTCATGTCGCCAACGCGTCTCTTTACCCACCGAGCGATAATAAATGTTTCATCCGTCATTTGTAAGGAAATATTGGAGGCTTTAGATAGTGATAAGACTCGGTTTGAATCTCCTTCAACTTGGTAAGAAAGTATACATGTTTATGATGATTCAAGTCACTTATGTCTATCATTAGTTTAAAAACCAATTCATAACTGTGCGTTTCCTTTGCGCACGTCTATACCTGATGATAGAACCTACTACTAATGCAGTGTGGTTTCCTTCTCGTTACACTTTTGCTCGGGCGGTAGGTCACTATCGTCACTGTTCCGAATTCGTTGTGCGTGATTATTTCAAACCTGACAAAGAAAAGTTGTATAATTGTAGAGTATCACATTTTCTTTTTAATGCAAAGAAAGATGTTGTACAATAATTGTTCCACCCTCTCCTCGCCCCAAATGGAATAATAGATACATACAAAACGTATCTATAATTATTTCAAACTGAAAGGAAGTATCCACGTGTGTTTTGTGAGACCATCGACACGATCGGTAAATTCAGGAGGGGGTTGGGTAGACAGATGGATATATAGGTGGAGAGAGAGAGAGAGAGAGGGGGGGGGGGGGTATGGTGGGGGTAGGGTCTGGGAGGATTAAGGGCCAGAAAGATAGAATCAATATGAATCGAAATTGGGGCAAAGAGCGGGAAGAGAGAGGGGTAGTAGGGAGAGGGAAGACGATAGAGGGAAGAGTTTGGGAGGCAAAGGGTGGGGAGAAGGATGGAGGAGGGGTAAGATACATGATGTAGCAAATTATGGTTACGTGGGCTTAAGTGTGGCGTGACGAGGGGGTGATACACTCCCCGAAGCGCTTAGTGTTTCCTGCGTGTCGTGTCGCTCTCGTTTCTCGTCCAAGTGAGCTTCCTCCTAGCCTACGCTCTAGACTGCAATGCATATATACAAACTATAGCATTAATTTATTGCGATCGTGGCTTTGTCTCAAGGGACTAGACTCGACACACGTTCCCTCTCTACCATATCTACCATGCTTAACTCTTTGTGTGCCATATGTGTGCTTGCACACAGGTAATGCACACAAATCCCATAGGGCAGCAGTTTATCCAGCATACAACGGGTTAAGGAAGATGGAATAAGGAATTCGCCTAAGTGTCAAGGGTGGTGGTCACAGCAAGCTCATCAACATGAAACATACCTCCACCCACAGCTTTAAGAATAGGCTAGTCCTCCCCATAACACGGTGTTCACATACTGGCATTAGTCACACAGTGGTCTCTTATATCCTTGTACATAAGAAAGGTAACTATGGTCCGTTGTTAGAGCCTTTGCCCTTTGTTAAAATGTTTTATGTTGCTTCATGTACATCTTCACCGGCGATTCTTTTCTGGATTATTTTGTTCCTTTTTATACCTTTCTTTTTTCGTTCATCGTCGAGACAGTAGTACGAAAGGAAGATTGTATGATCAGTAACTATCATGTTGCTTAATTGATTATTCAGTCAATTGGGAAGATACATCAAATGTAATTACTCAGTTTCTTACTCTGTTGGAAAAAAATATTCGGTCGTTCAGCTCATTTCCCTTCTTCACCAGCATGACCAGAATGTACAGAAGTTTTCGTGTGACTCCTGCGCATACAATGATAATGACCACTTGCCTGAATTAAAAAGCTAAAAAATATTGATATTTCGCAAACTCTCGAAACTTTCATAGCTCTAAATGATGAGTTAAACTGAAGCCGCCCATGATGCTATTCTGAAGTCGATCGTATGATAGTCTATATCCCTCGTTTGTCTTAACACATATTATGTCGGTATACTGAGCGTGAATTTAAATTTGGTTCGCTCTTTTAGACTTCAACATCGAATCGTTCTAGAATGTCATATGTCGACAGACGTCCCTTTTTGTAGTGATCATGGTATTACCTGTACATGAATGCGATCGAGACGTGATCTGAAAAGGGGCAGTTGGGGGCGGGGGGCGGCGGGGGGAGTCCCCTTCCCAGTCCCATGAACTCTTGACACCAGACACCTCACCGCCTGTTCATGTCTCTCTCTCTCTCTCTCTCTCTCTCTGTGTCTCTGTCTGTGTCTCTGTCTCTGTCTCTCTCTGTCTCTCTCTTTCCCTCTCTCTCCCTCTCTCCTCGATCGATTGTCATGTTCGCTGGCGATGATGATGACCAAGCTGTTGCAAGGCAATGACCTTTTCGCCTCGTCGCTCTGAACCCTCTCTGGGCTTAAGGTCACTGTCCGAGTCTGCGGGGAGGGATGCCTTCCGGAATGGGCGCGGGAAGAGGAGGGGGAGAGGGAGGGGGCGGTAGTAAGCCTACAGGTGGGCACAATGTGCTGGGGATATCGGGACTGGAGGGACCATTGAGCAAGGGGAAATGTTTAACTCTTCCTGTCCTAGATGGCATGCTGCTCCACAATGTTTGTGCGCATTGTTGGTGAGAACATTGTACCCAATTGTACGTAAAGAGTTAAGCGCAAAGAGAGGAGGCGTAGGTTTAGGGAGTATGGTTTCCGGAGCAGGTGCAGTTGGTGTGTGTGTGGGGGGGGGGGGGGGGGGATATGGGGTGTTTGGAGGGGAGGGGGGAGGGTGCTCAGGTGAAAACAATTTGCCCTGGTGGCAGTAATTGGGCATGGCAAACGCGATGAGAGTCCATTGCGCGGAGACGTATTTCTCCGTCAAAAGGAACCACACTAATGTAAGGCGAATGTCACGTGAGTATGACATTACGAGTGACGTTATGATGTTATCTAACCCCTCTTCTGGCTGATGAAACATTCCTCCCAAGAAATTGTGTTACCAACTGGTCCTAAAACGTGATCATGGCATGTGGAGGGTTAACCGTTCTCCTGTACTCTTATTTGCTGCATACTTTAATGTACAACACAGCCCGGAACTTGCAATATCGCGTGCCTACAGCTTTGTCATTTCTTCTCATCCATCAGTATTAATTCACCATCATCACGCTCTTAAAAAAAATGATATAAACTTTGCGGCTTGTATCATAAAAAGTACTTCAAATATTGTGCATCCTTTTTGTCAGCTCCAGCAAGCGAGAATAAATCATTTCACATGTCTGATTTGTATTCTTTTAAGTCTCCCATCAATCCATACCAATGGCTGTGGTTAAATCCGCAGAGACAACGTTGCCTAGCAACCGCAACAAAAAACAACAACGACGTAAGGAAACGCAAGTTCAGTAACCGGGATTTTGTGGGGAAACTGACATATATTTCTAAATAATCGAATTTTCGGTGAATTGTCTGTTAGCATCTGTCCGTTAAGTTGATATCAACTTTTCATGTAAGGATCTCGATTTCTAAAATATATGTTGATTAAGAATATTGTTGCGAATATGCGTTTGCACTTTCTTCACATCATGGAGTAAAACACTTTTTATAATATTTTGAGTACTCACCTTGAGCGATAGAATAGAGATGATCATGAGGTTGGCACGTTTAGAAGCTCAATCGAAAATGAGAATATGAATTAGAGCACAAAGTTAAAAAGGAGGCTATGTTTTTCTGTTAGATCTTGATCATTATTATGCTTCTGTTTTCTTTCATATTTCGTTATCATTATCATAACTGTATTGTTTATGTGGACCACGATTAAAGCAGTACTTCCACGTTGGCACAGCTTAGAAGGGATTCTCAGCAGTGTGTTTATTTCACTCCATCTGAAAACATTCATGTATTTTCAAAACGGAAAATAAACTCAAATCGAATGAGGACGAAGAGGGAAATAAAAAAAAGGAGGAGGGGAAGAAGAAGAAGAAGAAGAAGAAGAAGAAGAAGAAGAAGAAGAAGAAGAAGAAGAAGAAGAAGAAGAAGAAGAAGAAGGAAAGGAGATGGGTGGGGAGGAGGAGAGGAGAAGAGTAGGGAGAAGACGGAGAAGGGGGAGAAGAAGAAGAAGAAGAAGAAGAAGAAGAAGAAGAAGAAGAAGGAGAAGAAGAAGAAGAAGAAGAAGAAGAAGAAGAAGAAGAAGAAGGAGAAGAAGAAGAGTTGGAAGAAAGATGAGATGGATGGGGAGGAGGAGGAGGAGGAGGAGGAGAAGGAAAGAAAAAAAGACTAACCCAGGTCACCTATCGGCCCAGAGATCAATGTCCTGTGTATTGTCCGGTGACTGATAAACACCTATTGAATGATTGGGAACACTTCAATGAAGAAGGACCGCAAATTCATGTCGTAAATCAAACCAAATACGTCAACCTGTTCTCTCCCCTCAAACGCCGAAAAGTCATAATTGATAATTCTCTCATTTCCCAAACGAAGCCTTGGCCAAGTGTTCTTACAATGCATTCGCCTTTTTTCATCTTCAACGTTTTTCTTTAACGACAAAAGGATATAATTTGTCATCGCAACCCACAATTGAGACCTATGATGTATAGGCTTCCATTGATTGGTTAGTATTTTTGAATCACGTGATTAACGCCGTTGTTATATCCTGTCAGCTACTACGAACCTAATTTGCAGACAAGAAAATGGTATGACTTGGTTCATCTACAAGCAAAGTGTATTTTATCACGTGGAGGATATCTAATCAAGAGAACAATGGTTGGAACACCTGTACCGTTAATTAGAGTACTCAGAAATTATTCATAGCTTCTATGAAAAAAAAAAACGATAAGCTTGCCACACGTGCTATGCGAGATATTGTTAATCACCTGTGATTTTACTGAGATGACAAATCGGTTTGAACCGGTATAGACCACTCTGACTGATCATACGTTACGTTTGGCAGGGATATATTGAGATGAATAAAAAGACTTTTTTATTTAAAGTAAAAACTATTTCCATGAACCACATGTGTTGAACACTGGCTGTGTCATTGTTCACTGGTGACATGGATTAGAGAAACATATTGTATATGAGGTGTCGTATGTTTTGCTATATATTTTTCATATAAATGTAGTAAAACAAGTAATGAATTTCTCTCTCCTAGTGTTAAATGTCGACACTTCTGCTGGTAAACCAAACATCGTCATGGTGGTGGGTGGATGTTCATTTTCTGCTGCGTAATAACATTTTGATATATTTTTTGTTTCCTAGTCAACCCTTTTTTTTTCTAATTCTGAAAAAGCGATGGGCGAGGTCATTAATCTTGATATAAGTACCAATTTCCGATGCTCGGTGGTTGTGGAATTTTGTCACAATGAAGTGACAATTTTGTTTCCTTGCTAAGAACAGCAACACTGGTCACAATGTGGTTGTCCCGTCGATGAGGTTGGATGGGAGGAGACGGGTGTAATATTGACCTTTTAATTGGTGTGTAATTGAGGGAGGGGTAGATGCATCCTGTCTCCCCCGAACTCTCTATCTCTCCTCTCTCCACCACCCCCCCTCCCCTTCTCTCTCTCTCTCTCTCTCTCTCTCTCTCTCTCTCTCTCTCTCTCTCTCATTTATTCTCTCTCACCCCTTTCTCTCACACGTTCTACACTTATCTCTCTTCCCTGCCTCTTTCTCCCTCCTGGGTTTCTCGGTCTGTCTGTATCTTTCTCTGTCCCTCCTCTTGCTCTTTCTCTCTTCCCCACCCATTCCCTCTTTCTTCATCTTAATATATTATGTTTTACTGATTGATACTTCTGTACATGATAGTTTAGCAGACCGCCTCCGCCAAGAGAAATGGTGTAAAACTCGGAACCAATCCACTAAACCATCACCCCACTTCACAAGTCTCTGGCAACGCCCCCTGGTGTGTATCTAACCTGGACAGACTTCACAACGACCTCTAACATGTCACACCAATCATTGCAAATGACTTCATAAAGTGTTGTCACCCCCTCCAACCCGCATCATCATGATTAAGGTTACTGGGGCACCTAGGTATGATGTCCTCTCCGACAAAGAGAAAAAAAACACACGTGATTGCGCCTTCGTCGCCATCAAATTAAACCACATTCATTTTTACGAGTTTTGGAGTCACGCACATGCACCGGTGTTGAACTTCATATGCTTGTTAAAGGAAGCATTCCGCGAGGACCGATGGAGAGCAGTTTTGAGACGTGGTATTCTGAAAATTCTGCAGTTTTGACCTAAGTTTTGACTAAAGTTCCCTACAATGATAACTCTTTGGGCACATTGGTGCAGATGTTGACTTAATATGCTCTTATTACCATTGGCAAGGAAATGTTTAGGAAGCCAGTGGTGGTTTTAAGACCTGGTCTTGTAAGGGTTAAGACAGTTTTCAGAATAGCAACTATCGAAGCTAAGACATTGTTGGACGTGAGTTCCTTTCAGAACACTACCCCAGGCTATATATACATGTATGATTAGAGAACTGAAACGGTATGATTACAGACAGTTTATGAAGATCCAAATAAGTAAACATTTCCCGCGATGTGTATATGGCAACGACGTTCAATAGAGGTAGGATGGGAGGCGAAAAAATAGCTATAAAAAAGCAGTTTTGTTGGCCATATTTAGTTTAATTATCCATTGTATTTAGTTTAATTTTATACTAACTGATTCACGAATACTCAAATTTAACTTTACAGTCACGTGATCAAAATTTTCCAATTCATGGTCTTCTTATTAACATAAACCCTTTGTAATGTTATTCTCACTTGCTTGGTAATGCTCACATAATCGGATCCGTTTCTCCAATTTAGTTTTATGTTGTTTTTGTCTAAAATCAAACCTTTGTTTATTCTCTCTCTTTTACAATTCAAGCATTAAGCATCACGCACAATCATGAAAAGTCAAAACATGTTCTACTGAGGTTCGAACCAAGTGGATTACTAATCCTTCACGCACTGATTTGTAACAGGCATGATAGGAGGAAATATAAATCAATAAACAATGTCATGGTGATTACTAATCCTTGAGGAACATTTGAAGAAACCTTTCACGTTCTCACATCTGCTATGAGTTAGGCATTAATTCATAAACTTAAGAGATTTTCACTAGTTTCGAAATGTTCCCTACGATTCGTCATTTTGTCTTATTCTCGTTCTCGTGTTTCTACCCTTCTCGGGGGTGCGTGATTGAAGTTCAGCTTTATTGATCACGACTGTTACTACCATGACTACCATGACCACGGTGGACGTACTACAATCAGAGATTATACATGATTTGATAATTTTTCATTAATAAATACCTATTTGTCACGTTGAAAGAAGGAGGGAGAAATTTAGGCTGAATTATCTTTGACTCTTTACGCACATGACGTACACACGAATCCCATAGAAAGCTAGTGTTTTTGGCGCACATAGGATGAATAGTCAACTTTGATATCGAACATTTGTAAGTTGCCTTTTAATTGCCTCCTTTGTTTCAGCATTGTATGTTGAAAATTATATTGTATGAGCATTCTCCGTTCCATCTAAGTTCGCCCTTTTTCAGTTCTGTCCTTCACTCATTTTCCGCGTCCATCTTACCGATATTTCCTCACATACCGCCCAATCACGGACCTGTAACTAACAAGGCGAGAAGTACACACACCTGTGCATACGCCTCGAGGGAGCTACCCCGCAACCTCGGCGGCTTTCAATGGAAGTTTCCGCCCAAAGTACCGTAATCCCAGATTGGTCACTGTCGGCTTTTTCTTACGAGTGGGACTGAAGTTGAAAACAAATCGTGCGATGTAAGGGCGAAACATTGAATGAATGAATGAATGAATGGAATACCGCCATTGTAGCTATTCGGTGTATTAAGTAATTGTTTTTTGATACCGGCATTCATTGAACAGTTGCACAACTGTGAAAATAAGGCGGGGAATATGAGATCTATGAATGAAAGAATGAACGTTTCTTTACAAAAAAAATGGTGTGTATTTGGGCTTTTTGAGGGGTCAAAGGAGAAGGTTATACACTTTGGCACAATTGACCGATTCATACACGAGATAAGTGGTAAACTGTGAAAAGAAAAAGAGAGGGGGAGGGATTGACGGGGGGTCATTAATCAGAAGAAAAAATGGACCGTAAATAGTATGGGTAGAAGATATTCTGCATTGTGAAGACTAACAACAACCAAAGTTTTTTTGACATCTGCAATCTCTATCTTCAGATGAGTTACCCAATTATTTGTCTAATAACCATCTTCCTGCATATGATAACGTCGCGAGATCATGAGCATTGAGTTCATGACGATGGACAGAAGCTACTTCCCGGGACGCTAAATGTATATCCGCACCTGTGTGGTGCCACTACTCACAAACATTCTTTCTTTGCAAGGAAATATTGCATCGCTCATATTGCTTAATCCATTATGTGCGTCAAAGTTGGTATACCCCTCATCCCCCCCCCCCTTTCACTTTCTCTCTCTCTCTCTCTCTCTCTCTCTTGATCTCATATCGCAGACACTCTTCTTACCCCGTCTTTCTCTCCCTCTCCCTTCCCTTCGCTCACCATCTCTCCTTTTCTCATGCTTCTTATCTTTTTCCTTCTGCCTCACCCTGTCTCTATGTTTTCTGTTTTTTCTCTATATCAGATATTCTCTGTCTGCCAATTCTCATTTGATTCCTTCCTCTCCCACTTTAGTCCGGGTTTTATCACCTCTTTCCTCCCAGTATTTCTCGTTGTCCTGGTTCGTACCCCTCCACTCCCCCCCCCCCCCCCCCCCCCACTTCTTTCGCTAGCGTCTTCTCTTGGCATGCTTGCATATTGTAGAAGCTGTAGTATTATCTAACTCCCTCTAACAATGTTATCTTCTTTTTGCTTTCTCAGTCCTCGTTTTCTCACCTCCACCCCCCCCCCCTCCTCCCCGTTTATCACTCCCTCTCATCTATCTACCCCTCTCTCGTTCTGCCTCCCTCCTCTCCCCACCCTCCCCACTCTCCGTTTCTTTCATTTTTTTTCCCTCTCACCCCCGCCACCTCCCCCTCTCTCTTCCTTCACTTCTTTCTTCAGCTCCTTTTCAATACACTAAGCCATTCAGCCTACCAAAGTGGCGTGATGAATAACTCAGCAAATATTAGCTCAAATTGTATCCCCGATTCTCAGTCTAAATCGGCTCTCTAACAAGCTCAAGCACCAAAGTCAAGTTGAACAATGACAGCACTCAAAGTCCTGCAAACATTGGCCGAGTGCTGGGTGATACATACAAACACAAACTCTATGAGTTGTACTCTTTCTCACTCTTTCTCCTTTTCGTATCCCACGACTTCTCGCGTTCATGTCTGGGATACGTGGACACAAGAATATTCGTTACACACGACAAAGATAAATCATCGCATGTATTATTTGTAATTTTCCTGTAGACCTAGAAAGTACAGTATTTCGAGGCACTGATAACATACTCCCTGTGTTATGGCGATACACGGTGAAGTGTGGAAACATATTTAAGATAAATTTAAACGAATACATTTCACATCGGATCAACTCGGGTAACTTAAACCTGGACGAGATGACTCAATCCCTGATGGCAAAGAAACAAACTGTTTTAGTTCTAACAGTCACCAGTCATGCCATTACAATATTGGCAGCAATTTGAAGCATTTCCAATAGCCTTCACTTTCTCTGAACCGCCCTTTCTTATATCCTATACTTCGTACTCATTTGAGAGTGAGTCCTAACGAAAACGGATATCAGTTAGGTCACTCTGTAATTATTCGAGATGTAAATTAAATCATCGGGCCAGACGGGTCTGTCTTTTAGATTCCCGCGTGGAGTGTTTGGCTGACTTCTTGGCGTGTCTCGCACCTCTCTTTCTTTTTTCTTTCTTTCTTCCTTTTTTTATTCGTTTGTCGTTTCTTTCCTTCCTTTATTTCATCATCCCCTCCTTCTTCTTTACTCCACTTACAGACATAGTTTGATTCTCCGTTCTTTAGCCATTCTTTCTATTCCTTTAATGCGTCCTCTTCTCTTCGACATCCTATTCCTCGTGTTGAACAAATATTGCAAGATTGGCAGGGTTTACATTCAACAGCAACACTGATACATGGAATGACCTACTTCTTCCATTAATATATATACTTCTGTTAGTAATTTCTTATTACCTCATACTACAAGAACAACAACTATTACTAGTACTAACACTATTATTATTACGGCTTCAACAATGTATATTGTTATCATTCATCCAGTCGATGTCAATATTGGAAATTTAAAAAAAAAATGTAAATAAACTCACTGATGGGACGTTCCGTCAATTATATCATTTGGCTTCTTCGGATAAATGACGATACCGATAAAAGTAGTACTCAAATCCCGATGAGTAGTCCTCATACCAACTCATTTTTACTCCAACTATTACAGACATATGATACTACTAGGCCTACTCTTACTACTACTATATACTACGCCTCTTGTTGATCCTAGTTCTACCCATTTTTAATTCACTGTTAAAGTTTCCGATGATTGACGTAATCATTCCAAATGTAATTAGATATCGTGAGAACTATTTTTACATTCGAAATAAGTCATAAGTCAGTGGTATCCTTGCAGTTATATCAATCGCCTCTTGTGAGACAGTATTCTGTTTCCAAGCACCCTGTACGGAATTAAACTTTTGACGCCACTGAAATATTCACCTGGTTTTCCTTTCAGCTGTAATTGTGTCATATTGCATGTTATTTACTTGATATAGCGTTTGTATGATGATTATCAAACGTAAAAACATAAAATACAATCCAATCCGCTATAAACATCACGTTTTTCAAACAAAATGGAATCAATGTACACATGATGATTTCCAATTGGAGACGATTGCGAGCCTGTTGTGCAAATGTTTTACGTATACTTTCATTGTTACGTCTGCGTCAACCAGCTGTAGAGAGAGTTTTCCGTATAACATCAATACTCCACTCGACCTTTACTGCGTGAAAGTTCATCTCCAAATCTAACATCACATTTCCAGTTAATTTGATTGTCAATGAATAATTTGTTTCGGTCCAACTTTTGTCTGCAAACATTGGTACAGGGCACTCAATAGTATTTATATACATGTGTAAGACTTTACAGAATCATCACATGTACTCCACGTTCTCACTGGTAGTATAGCAGATGAACCTTTTTGTGTGTGTGTGTTTTTGTGTTACTCTCTTCCAGCAAATTGTTTTCAATCTGTCCCATCGTCAATTTGAATTTGTAGCAGCAAACCACGATCTCCAATCAATTCATTCTCGTTTCTATATTGACCGTGTGTCACATGTACACATGTGCACTCTTCTGCAAATAAAGACGGCTCCCCGTTTGGGAAAGCCATGACAGTGTTGCGAGGAGGTTCGCTGAACTTTTTCCGACGTTTATCGGGATCTTCTGAGCGACTACCAGGATCTCCTGAAAGCGAACCCATATAAGGTCAAAAGAATCCCCCCGCCCCGCGTAATTAAATGGAGACCCAATTGCCGAAAATCGTCTGCAATTTCCCAATTTACGGGGAATCGGCTGGGAAAGATAAATTGCGTGGCGGACGTCTAATAGAATCAAAATGTCCGACGATCTCTGATTTCATTTCCCTCTGTAGGGAGTGGTCTTCTCGTATTTGACATCAGTATGAGTGACTTAACCCATCCTCTGCCAGATAAAATACTGTATAATGAGATTTGCGTGCATTATTGGTTACAACGTGCACACTTGACATACAAAGAGTTAAATCGGGTACGCCGAGGTGATGAAGACTTATAATGCGTGCATCACCACGGTCGTATATATATATCTATATATATATATTATAGTTTTCTGACAAAATATGAACGAATAGGAATTAATCAAAGTCACATGAAGAAAGAGGGAAATTCGTGTTGGGCGGGGGTGAGAGACGATCATCGTTTTTGCTCCTAAAACCAATTTCAAGCAAGATTGACTTCTTTTGTATTCGGCTTACTGGCTTACTACAATTTGCTTTAAATAAACATCATCAGTTAGAAAGTCTGACAAGTTCCAAAGGTATTGTGGTGATTCTGCAGGGAGAAATATATGTCCTCGCAAATGTACGGGCTTTTTTTGGGTGTAAGTGAGTGTGTGTGGTCGATGTTGAGCCCAAACTAGAACGGCAGAAGAAGATTTTCAGATTACGAGTTGACAAGACTGAGCTTTGGATTAAATGGAAAATATAAAAAGCACAATCAATTACTTAAATTCACTTGTATTGCAGCAATCGGATTTATTCAAACGTCTCTTTGATAAATACGATATTGGTGGAGAAAGAATATTCAAAGGACACGAACAATAAAAAGAAAGAAGAAAAAAGAAAGACGACGAAAAATTGAAGAAAAGATGAGCAAGACGAAGTGGGGAAAACTGGAAAAGAACAAAAACAAGAATCAGAGGAAGAAGAGAAAGAGGAAAGGGAAGACAAAGAAGATGAAGCAATGAAGAACGATCAGACGGAGAAGCGGGTGGTGTTACCTTATTTGGGATGGGAACAATGATTTGAATATAGTCACAATGTTGACGCCAACGTAGCGGTGACTAACAACACATCATGCTAAGACATGTAATCCCACTTGTAAAGATTAATGCTGGTGGTTTTATGCATGTTTTGTCTCTTCAATCGCCGCTTAAAATCTCCGCCATTTATCTGGCTAACCGTCACGATGTCTTGTCATGTTGCCAATTCAATTTATTCCTCATCTTCTTTACAACCATCATGTGCGGTCACCGCGGGTCAATTCTTTATGTTAAGCGATGGAGCGACAATACCATACATCCGTGATGTGAGTAAGGACATGCGGCAATAATGTCAAGCGTCTAATTTCGGGACGATCATCAAAGTGACATCGGTGTTGTAGTACTTGTCATATGTTTGAAAGAATAACATTTCAACTTAAACAAAAGTTCCGATAACACGCAAGCTCCTTTACGCCTTGGAGGTAACTTTTCTGAAAGTCGTCCCCGCGGATTTTTTTTCTCTCTCTCCTTTTCTGTAACTCGGTTGGTCGAAGATCCCTCGCGGTGTTTTCTCAAAGTTATTGGAAAATAGGCTTGATACGAAATCAAAACACAGCGCCTACGGAGGCAAATTGGTCACACGTTGCGATTCAAATCACGATTCAAAATGGAAACAACTCGTCTACAATTTCATGACATATTTGGGCATGGTACAACCGGGGTCGAGTCATCCGTGCACGCAATAGTGCTGAATTGTACTTCTGCCTCCAAGTTGGACTCTTATTTGTTTGTTTTTCTTCCAAAGTAGTTCTTTGCATCCGTTGGATTCTCAAGAATTACTATATTCTAAAGCATTTGAATGGCATGCCAGGATATAAGTTCTAGCGAAAGCGATTTATATCAATCTGGTATGTTATAGTTTCTGCTATGAGTCTGCATGGTAATATAGCTGCCTGTAGCAAAAATATGTTCTCATTATCAATGCAGAGTATTATCAATATATATCATCGAGTAGTTTCTGAGTAATATAAAGATACATACAAAACGATGCTGTAAAACTCTTTTAATGGAGTGCCGTTCTGCCATTACAACGGGTACTATTTTATGCTGATACCAGGAAGAAATCATCTAAAAAAGTTAAATCGTTGAAATTAAACAAAAAGTGGACCCCGGTGATGAGTGCACAACAAATGTAAACTTCATTAAAAAAAAATGTTTGGACAGTTTTTATCGCCACCTATTTCTCATTTATTTCGAATCTGTTCATACCATCTTTTTGCATCAGTCCGTTAACCAATATCTTCCAATTGTTACAAAAATGGTGTTATTTTACAAAGGAAAAATATATATACTAATGGACTGATGTATAAAATGACACAAACATAATGTCAAACAAATGGCTCAAAAAACTTTCGAAACTTTCTTTAAGGAGTTTATGTCATATTTTGTACCGTTCCTGTTAAGTACCCCATCTTTCTTGTTATATACCACCTCCTCTCACCAGAGTGTCTTAATATTTACGATCCCATGATAAAGTGTCGTGTGCTTCTCCGACATTTCCCATCGGTATTGGCGAGAAAACCTCCATGTTCCGTGATTAATTTTGCATTTCCCTTCTCCCTCTTTTTCACTTCCGCTCCTCATCCCCTCGTCTCTCATCTCGACCGATCTGGATCTATATCTGCTGATCGACTGGTCTTCTATAAAGGTAAGTGTTGCCAATTTAGTGCTTTAATACAGATGTAATTAAAGGTTAAACGAGCCGTCAGATGTTTCAAAAGGTGCAGATACTGTATCAATGATGGCAGATAGTTAAACTACGGAATATACATCATTATATATAAGAATATATAAGAATAAAAGAACCTGTGCTAACTTATTTTGATTTCATCATCGAAATGATCAAAGTATGCACCCATTCGCGAATATATATTTTTTAAACATGGTTATCTCTTTGTTTTCCACTTTTTTTTGTTCCAAAACAGAGTTACTTCCATGTATCTTGAAATTCAGCTCCTGCTAAAATTGCGCTTTCTTCGTTCCAAATATATTGATTTATTTATGAATAATTAACTGAAAATATAAGGATTTGCAACAGTGACGCTGAATTGAACATGATGTATTACGACAACATTGAAATATATTACATTAAAAAAAAAAAAAAACATTAATATTTGATCAATAATATCAACACTTAACGCTGTGAATGAAGTTGGTATAAAAAAAATGAAATAATGCCCTAAGCAGTGAGAGGTATTCGTGAAGATAGAGGAAATGATCTCTCTCGCGTTCTTATCCCATTTAAGTTCAAAAGGGTGATTCATTCGTCCGTGTCGCATGACGGTTGTTTATAGGAGACCTGTCATGCATTGTTACCTAACCTTTTGTTATCTTCATTGTGGAACACCTACCCGACCTTGCCCATTGTTTCTCGTTCATTCTTTCTGTTCTTAGCGATTTTTACAGCGGTCAGTGAACTCTGTCATGTCTGTAGTCCCTATATACTTGTTTGTTTGTTTGTTTGTTTGTTTGTTTGTTTGTTTGTTTGTTTGTTTAGAAGGGGAACGTGTATGTGTGTCATGAATATGTGGTAGTATGTGTGTGTTTGTATGAAAGTATGGATGTGTGTAAGAGAGAGTGTGTGTGTGCGTGTCCGGGATATTATAGTAGTGTGTATGATTGTATGTGACGAGTGGACGAGTGGGAGTGGGAGAGCGTGCGAGCGAATGTACGTGTACGTGTGCTTGTCTACATATGCGTGCGTGAGTTAAAGTGGTACTTATGATTCTAGAAATTTCCCTATTAGTTTTGTTGTGACAGACCAACACATCGTTTAGAAAGTAGGAATAGGATCATAATCATTCCGTGTATCAGCACTTCTATCGCAAATCGAAAGTTTAGAACATGTCATTGCCAATCCTAATAGCTTAACATTTCTGACTGATGCTTTGACTGTAGAAATCATTTGCTTAAGCGTTTTCATAATGACGCTGTATGGTAAAATGGTTATCTGGTTAACATTCAGAAAAGCCAAACTATAGATATGTTATATTTTTTGCAGTCGTGTTTGTAATCTTTGTAAGATAAACAAATAGCAGGAACGCTTATGAAAGGATCACTTTTACTAACCCCAGCGTTGTCACAATGTTTGACACATTCCATTCACAATGCAGAAGGCACAGGTATTCAAAGCGCATGAAGAGGCTACTAATTCTAAATAGCGATACCTTTTCCAGGCGAACGGGAATCGACAATGTTGTCATCAGCCAATGACAGCTTCAGCACAATCATTGACAATCCTTACAATAGATATATCATCAACGTAGAGTAGACGGTACTCTCAGGCTAACAAATGTGGACAGTGTTGTTTGTGTTTCACCACAGTTCGGGAGGTAAGGCGTGCGCTAATCGATACGGGAATACAAATCGTTTTATTGCTGATCGTCGGCCGGTTAACGTGCGCGCTTGTCTGAGGTGGAGCGGTCGAAGCCGGGATAAAGACGGGTGGGGTCGCGTCGATATGTGACGGAGCGGGGAGAAAGAGAGGAGAGAGAGAGAGAGAGAGAGAGAGAGAGAGAGAGAGAGAGAGAGAGAGAGAGAGAGAAGGGGGTGGGGTGGAGGTCTTGTTTGTGGCCATCATGTCTGGGTATCCGTGGAATGCGAGGATGTGAGAGGTAAAAGGGTGCCACGAAGAACAAGTTGTAAGGTTATAATCGAACGGACAGTCGGCTGTACCATGTACCATTTTAAATTGATTATGAGTTTAGACTCTAAATTGTTTGTGAAATTATGCATAAAGTGCATGTGTGTGTGTGTGTGTGTGTGTGTGTGTGTGTGTGTGTGTGTGTATGTGTGTGTGTGTGTGTGTGTGTGTGTGTGTGTGTGTGTGTTAGTGTGTGATGGTATATTACTTGCACGTCTAAATATATGTGAATACATGTTGATGTTTCGTTTTTATAATGGTCAAATAACTGAAATGAAAAGACAAATTTGTTTTTTTTTTAAATAGAAATTAGAGAGAGCAGTGACATTAACTAATGAGGGCGTTTCTTTGCTAGGAGAGGGTAGTGAGATTAAAAAGAAAAGCAAGATGACATCAATTTTCAAGCTAAATAAAGGGAACACAATACCACATCTGCATCAAGACATATATCATATCGGTGTTTACAACTGCACCTCAAAATTTATATCACGAAATTGCTGGTAATCATGGCCGCACGATTTGTAGAGATAGAATGATATTTCGGATCACTGTATCGATATGCCTTTTATCAACCTTTAATTGTCTACAAAGCTCGTTCCAGGTACAGATTACGCCCAGAACGGTCGCCATGGGGTCTCAACTCTCGCGGCGTGCGCGCGGATAATTTTTGAAAAACCACTTGAGCTGTATCAAGGACATATGGTTAGAACTCATCAAAGAAATGAGCCCAGAAATCTTCTATAATACCTGGTGAGAGACACACCAACCAGAGCTAATGTCACACTAGATTTATACTGTCAGTCGCGCCCCAATGTGAACCACGACTCGCTCGCTTGATTAATCATGCTTCCCCCCCACCCTCTCTCTCTCTCTCTCTCTCTCTCTCTCTCTCTCTCTCTCTTTCTTTCTCTCTCTCTCTCTCACACACATACACACCTATCCTCGTGTCAATGCCGTCGACAATGTCACATGGCTGTCCATTTATGACGTCACTGCCCCTCACTCTCGCGTCAATCAAGCAATATGAGACAATGAAAGAGGCGTAATTGAGGTGTCTCCTTCGATGTAATGGTGACAAGCGCGACACGTTCTGAAATTGATGTGCCAATTCGATGACACTTTTCACTGCACCCTTTTTTCCACATGGTGAAGAGTCCTGTTAATTGATATCGTAGTGCAGGCAAGGGATACTTCCTACGGAGTGAAGACGGTGCACATATTTGTGCGCACGATCCGTTTCTGCATCCTGTGACGATGCAGGATTTGTTAGTGTGTAACATTTCTGCGGATTGCGAAACAGACCCCATACACTGAATTTACGATTTTCGTTCTTAGATGTAATCTTTTTTATTTAGGTAATAGATACTTACACAAAGAGAAAGTTGTGCGTATGTTGCGACGCTTTTGTTCTTTAAAGATAAAAGAATTGCATTCATCTTTTTTGTATAAAACATTGCACGTCACTCCACAACCGAAGATATAACAGTGGTTACTTTCCATCGTTTCTCAGCTACCATACGCCAAAAACCACCATAATAGATTAGACGGCTATATTCATCCCCCATGTCGTCAAGCTTGATACCATTCGGTGTATGTGCAACATGCAAACGCTGTGAATAAGCATGAGTAGTCTCATTATACCGTTAACTGTTATCCCCCATTTGATAATCTTCCCCCACTGCGCTTCCCAAATAGACCCGTGCTGATGAACAAATAAAGCTTCTTACAAGATGGTATTAACGGAGGTCCGCGCTTGACTAAATCATGTAAATCGCCTCCTCTTTCTCCTCTCCTTCTATAAGCCGCTTTGGAGCATTCAGTACATTGCTGGCGTGTCATGGATTAGCCCAGGTAACTTCCAAATCCTGAGGGTGTAGATTTAGTCGCGGACGGGTACATTCTGCCTCACCCCATCCAGATAAATAACTCTCAAGATTTGCAACCGGGAGTTTTTGCAACTCATGTGTCTGTGTTTTATTGTGACTGTCTCGTGTTTGAAATTGGCGGATTACATCAAGGAGGTGCAGAAAAATAAAAGGGGGACATAAATGTATATAGAATAAAACGTGATGAAGAGGAATGGGAAGAAGGGGGAGAGGGGAACGAACGTGGGGGTGGAAAAAGGGAAGATCGCATCATGAAGAAGATAGAGGGGAAAAACATAAGGAATTAATAGAGATGAAAGCCCTAAAGGGTTAATAGACTGAATAATGAACAAGAGCAAGGAAGCAAAAAGTGTCAATAGACAACGAAGAGAAGATTCAAGAAGAGTGATAATTAAGAGTATCACTTTCGGAAAGGGTGGCGCGTAAGAAGAAGAGAGGAAAATGAATGGAGACTATGAAGAGGCGAGAGGAAAGGTAGAAAGATTATTCTATTCAGAGAAGATAGTGAAAGCTAAGACGGAAAGGAAGTAAGAGCATGTAGAGGTGAGAGGCGCCACGTTTATGTAACGTTTCACACACTCTTAAAGGGCATATACTGTAATGGGAAGGCAAAAAAGCCTTCAAAATATAATTGTTAGCAATCTTCTTGCCAATTGTCTTAAATTCATGTATTGTCCATTTTAGAAGCTTGCTGAAAGTCATTTGCCCTCAAATGATCCATATATGGACTTATTAATGATTAATGATTAAATCCTCAAAATGTTCGGGCCGAACATTTGGGGGATTTGTGATTTAATCACTCATTACTCCGAATGTAGATCATTTGAGGCCAAATAACTTTCAGCAAGCTTCTAAAATAGCCAATACATGAATTTGAGACCATTGGCAAGAAGAATGCTAACAATTATATTTCGAAGGCTTTTTTTCCATCCCAGTACAATATATGCCCTTTAAAGCCACCGCGAAAGACACGATCCGATCAGTCGTACGACTCTGCGATTGGCTGAATCGCAGGACCCGGTCATTGGATTCTCACCGGAAGGTGACGTCACATTTCCAGTCGTAGGTCCGGACGACTGCAGAATCGTGGCAAAATCGTGTCGTCTGCGATGGGCTTTCAAAATTGATATTCAATACTCTCGTATCAACTCATGTCCAGTTCCTTCACTTCGTCCCTTCCATTCTTTTACAGGAAAATATTCATCCCAACCACTCTTTCCATTTCTTCGTTGATGTCTACACACTGCATTACCTCCCGAATACCTTGCGATAGGCACAAATCACTACGTACACTTTGTGAATTAATCTCAAGGCAAATGAAGCCCTGACTGCTATAAAATAAGCAGAGGTGAAAAGGCATCTTTTGCTTATCCTGAGCAAACTTCGCGGCTCTTTGAGAGGAGGTCTTGTCGCGATTTATATCCCCCTCAACAAACCTCCTTGCGGAGTCTGGCAAACACCGAGGTGCTAATGTTTGTTTGGGAGGGATGTTTGGCTACGACGGCTACTGAACAATCGCCATCATTGCTGATGAGCTAGAAATGCGGATGGAATTGATTAAGCCATTTGGAATAAAAGGAACGGAATTCTAAAATAGCTTTCATTTGACTTCTACTCGCTTTACGGTTTTGCGTATACAGCGTAACTTTTGTTAGCGCTACCTCCTTTCTTCAAATAGTGTTTTCACAATCTATTTACGAAAGTGCACAATGGCCAACTGTAAACAAGAGAGGAAAAAACAGAATTTCAATTAACGTTTTATTTTGGTGATGTTAACCCCTGCGAGGGAGCCTTGTGTACATTATCGCCCACTAACATGAAGTTGACGTTTCAATATGAATTATGCTTTAGGGTGATGCTCTAAATTTATCAGATGTAATTAAAATTGCCAGGTGTAAAGTTGTTCGATGTAAAGTTGCCAGATAAGGTGCGTCTTCATTAGCTCGAGCTGGGCAAAATAGCGAGCTTGTTCTGATCCGGCTAGCTAGCCAGATCACGAAATAGCTAGCTATTTGCGTCTTCATTAGCCAGATCAGGCAAAATAGCGAGCTATTTGGTCGAGAAAATTTCCCAAGAAATCTTGGGCTAGATGGAGCTAGCTCGAGCTATTTCGCGAAATAGCTCGAGCTAGTTCGGAGCGTCTTCATTAGCCTGAAAATTTCTCGATCCCGGCATGCATCAGCGCCCACATGGCATTGTTACGTAATAGGTTTTTACACGTGCGTGAATGCGAGCTCACGACCGAAGCCATGCGGTCATGGCCTATTCCTGTCGCACACTGCTGGTATGTGCGAAACTCGGGATAATTTATGCAACCCGAGCTCGAGCTTACGTATCCCGAATTTCGAGCTAATGAAGATGCAATTGCAACTTCAGGCTAGTTCCCCGGATCAGAAAAATAGCTCGCTATTTCGTCTGATCGGGCTAATGAAGACGCACCTTTTATGAGAAGTTAGGTTCCTTTTCTTGCTTATATACTGTAAGGTTGTACTGGCCGCTTTTTCTTTGGGTAGATTTTCTAGATTCTTAACTTTTTAAATACTTCTGTCGTGGAACCAATAGATAGCACATCATCACTTTACAGTAGATGAGCAATATGTATTGTACCAAATTGATTGAGGCCATTATTTAAAAGGGGACTCCTGTTCAAATATGATAAAAATATATAATTCTCCTCAATTATTACAAGCAAAACAATCTGATATTCAGAGCCGCAAACGTTTAAGGACAATTAAGTTATGACTCGAAGATCGCTATTTGTAGGTAAAATGACAAATAAGCCTCTGTCACTCTCTAAATTGTCATGAACATGATGAAGATAGTCTTTGTATCGTTTGATATCACTAGTCATGCACGAATAAATGAATGAATGGATGAATGATTGAATGAATGAATGGATGAATGAATGCTAGTTGTCCGCACAACCGCTTGAGATTTAATGTCTGCCTCTATCAACATGATCAAAGGTCTCTTTATGAAATTACACTGCGCTGTAGCGTTTCTCGATAAAGACATACAACATCAAATCATTGATCTGTGATGAGCGGGGATAGGTTTTTGGCATATTCAAGAAATCTTCGTCACCATGTTAAGTATGGTCAATACTGAACAAACAATAAATTAACGACTTCACATTGTTCATGTCGTTTCACAATCAATAGCTACTATTTCTCGTTTCAACAGTTGTGTGATAAAAGACAGTTTCTTTTGTATGTGCCATTGCATGCAATAACGCTCATCAGAACTATAAACAGTCGTGAAGGAACTGCTGTTGAATTTATTGCGAACTGATATAGACATATGTATAAGCATCCTCTTCTGCCGTTGTGATATCATTTCTTTCAGCCGAACGGCTCAATTTCACAGAATTGTTTGCCAGGAGTGCTTAAACTAGACCGCAATTTTATCGCATTGTGGAGAAAAATGACAGTACTGTCCCCGGATTAAAATTATAGAGGCGTAAAAAAGTTTGCCCGTGAACTTATTTCCAAAGGAGTGACTCATGCTTTATTGAGTGACGCCTCTCTCTCTCTCCCTCTCTCTCTCTTTATCTCTCTCTCTTTCTCTCTCCCTCTCTCTCTGTATGTCTTTTTATGTGTGTCTCATTTTCTTCTCTCCCCTCTCTCCCTCCAATTTGATCTCATTCTCTCCCCCCCCCCCTCTCTCTCTCTCTCTCTCTCTCTCTCGCTCTCTCGCTCTCTCTCTTTCTGTCTCTTTCTCTGTACGTATTCTGCACCTACCCCAACCTCTTCCTCACATTTTCTTCTCTCTCTCCCTATTATCTGCGTCTATGCTTTGTACCAATGTTCTGTCCCCATATCTCCATCTTTACTACTTACCATTGTCCTCTGTATCTGCCTCTACCCTCCCCCCCCCCCCCTCACACGTATCTCTCTTAAATAACAACACATACTGTTATTTACAGAGTGACTTAGATACGAAGCTATGACAATTAAGAATCATTTGTCATTTTGAGCTTTCATTATCACGATTTTTAGGATATATCAGTACGATAAATTCATCATGACAATTCCAGTATGAATGTAGGCCTACCGATCTACCAGTGACACGGCACCGTGTCGCTATTGCTTATCTTGTATGTATCTAGCATTGGACTGAATGGCGGTGTCAGTGTGTCAGTTATCACATGCACAAGGGTGGAGATGGTGCACATTACTGTGTGCCCGTAACATCGAACATAAAACATACCCTTTAAATCGCTAAAAAGAGAGGAATGTGCTATGAAAAGTAAAACTAGCACACTCCGACACTATACTCAAGGGTCTCTCCTAGTTCTCACCTTCTCCCAATTCCAGTACTGGGTATTTGCCCAAACACACCTATAGTGAACTTAGTCGCCTAATTCCCGCACGTCACAATACAAAGCTGTGCGTTTTCGTACCTCAGTGTCAGCGGGAGCGCGGAATGCTGGCTGGGTTCAACCATCCGTTAGTCAACAATAACAATGTGCACAGCAGTTTTGCTGAACGATGATAAAACATATTTCCAAAGCTATAGAAGAATAATATTTTCAGACGTATCCAGGTTTATGAGCAGATTGTGTTTCCACAGAATAAACATGTCATAAAAATTTTAACGAGGTATTGGCCTTTTGTAAATCTAGGTTTGTTTTTGTATAATTGTGAAATATTTGACTGGTCTTTTGAAAGGGAAAAGTTAAAAATGGTCGTTGGCACGACCCTTCTCATCTTTAATTCATTTCAGTTAAGCTACGTTAACAATTATAGTACTTCCGCGATAGATAGATATATGAAAACAAACTATTTTTCTAAATCAATATCCCTTGAATAAGCCCTAATATAAATGTATGTCCATTTATGTATTTGTTTAACTTCCCATGATTTCAACAAGTTATATATAAAAAAAAGCACTTTAAAGAGTAAGATGTTTTGTGTGATTTGTGATGCGTTAAGCATGCTAAATAAAAAAAAAATAGATATAACATTTAACTGTGGTAAGCTGCCTATGATACATTTGTGGAATTTTCACCCTTTTCAGACTATTGTATTTCAAACTCGTCCAGGGTAAAAGAGGAGATCCGGTTCACGCCAGCGCTTGAATAACACAGTCGGTTATTTCTTTATGCCGTGAATGTGAACGCGACTCTAGAGTGTCAAAGCTCAATGAAATAATGATACTGACGCTGAGAAGCCGATTTCCACCTCTTTTTCATCTCCATCTTCTCCCTTGTATCTGCGATGATAAAAGACCGAAACAAACCTGCCGGAAACTTTGGCAGAAAACAGGTGTAGGGGTCCCGCGGCTAAAGTCTATAAGTTGTCGATTTGTTACAATAGCGATTCGGAGGACAGGGTGACCCGCCTACCCTCCTACCAGTGGCCTGCGTGGTCCCCTGCCACGCCGTGATACACTCTATCGGCTGGCATTGTCGCTGTTTTGTTACAGGGGGTGTAACCTTACCCCACCCTCACCCCTTTCCATTCGAAAGGCAAATATACTAGCTGGAACCTATAAGTAAAAAAGGCTGTAAACACACCCCTCCTCATTTCGAAATGCGAAGATACTACCTTTAACAAATAAGAACCTGCAATTATTTTTTATAAGGTGGTGGAATCTTTATCGATCTACCCCCCCCCCCCACCACCACCCCCTCACCACCATCCATTTGTTCAATTTTATTTGAAAAGCCAAAACACTACCAGTAACCTTACAGAAAAAAAAACTCAAAATAAACGGAATCTGGATATAATTGTAAATCTATATTTTTTTTTGTCGATAAGTTAACCTCGCTATTATGGTCATGGTTGTTCATATTGGTAACGCTTTTGTTGAGGGTTGATAAATTGTATATGACTATCGCGCTAGTATGGTATCGTAACTATATGTTACCAGTGTATACATACGTGCTATACAAAGCTTGATTGTACAATCGATAGGTGGTTATACTGACACAAGACATTGATCTGAAGATGATACAAATTTATTAAACGGTTTTTTCATTTTCTTTTAATTCCACTTAACAATGTGAGTATATTCTCAACCTTTCTTGTTATCGCTTTCATTTCCCCGCGTATTTCCCCTGCTGATTAACAAGTGTATTACTGCTGCAAAACATCCAGGGATAGATAACAAATCCATATCACATGAACATAATGATACCATGTAAGTGTGCACACTGACATACGAGAAAAGACGAAGGTCAAAGATATTATAGTAAAAATTAAAGAGATGAAACGGAGATGGGATAGACACTTATTTAGAACACAAGACAACAGATAGACCAATAAACTCACAGAATGGCAACGGAGAACAGGCAAGCGAAGAAGGATCGTCAAAAGAGATGGTGGAGAGACGAAATGTCATCACACACAAACACAGCAACATGGAACAGAATGACAGCAAATAGAAGTGAATGGCATGAATGGAAACTGATTGACGAGGGCTTCATCCAACAATGGTTGAACAATGCCTGATGATGATGATGATACCATACCATGTGTCTCCTTTTCTTGTTTTAATCCTTCCTATACCAGATAAAGTGCTGCTCTATGGGATTTGTGTGTATTACTTGGGCAAACATGCATCGATGGTACATTAAGAGTTCAAGTTTTATCGTCGTGATCATTATTTCACACACACTTTTGATTTTTTGACCCACCCCAGACGGAGTATCTGTACGTTGACTGGCGGAAACACGAAATATATACATGCACATGCGGCTCAGCTCAATTAAAACTGTACCTTTTCACCCTGACAGCTTAAATATGGAGTTTCAACCCGCCGTTGCTGATCAGCTCCACATAGTTCGCTGTATTGAGGCATAAGTAACTAGTGAAATATTTGTTGGGTTTTGTTTGCGAGTCAGGCTCGCTTGAAAGACTTTTCTTTTGATTGCATCTTCACGGCTGCCTGCTCGCGAAGAGATGTAAATAGGATTAGGTGAGCGGGCAAAAGGCGCACCAGATAGTAATATGTTATCATTGAAAAATACCAGTGGGTTGTCTGGAGCACAGGGAAGTTGAAGGAAACTCCAACCGAGCTTTTGATGGGAGTGAGAACGGGACAAAAGGCGAGAGGGTGAGAGGTTTGCTGAGGTGAAGAGGGGGAGGAAAAGAAAGAAAGAAGGTGGAAAATTGGAAGAGGTAGAAGGAGCAAAGATGAAAAAGATGAAAAGATGAAGAAGAAAAGGAAAGAAGTGAAGAAGAAAATGACGAAGAGGAGAAAGAAAATGAAGACATAATAGATATAACAAGAAAAAGAAAAAGGAGAAAAAGAAAAGGAAGGAGAGGACGAACAAGGAGAAGAAGAACAAGAACAAGAAGAACATGAAAAAGAAGAAGAAGAAGAAGAAGAAGAAGAAGAAGAAGAAGAAGCAAAAAGCAATATCGTGAAGAATATGGACTATTAAAAAAGCCAGCAAAATACAACAAAAGAATTACAAAAATGGAATCAAACAAAAGAAGGAGAACGAGTGAAGACAGAGGATGCGACTACGGCTAAGAACTTAAAGACAATTCAAACAAAAGATGGATTTCCAGTTTTTAATCCTCTTATGCCCATTTAAAACGCTTCGCATTTTGCAAATGTCAAATATTGTTCTCCTTCAGCATGTGCAGCATAGTTAGGTTTTCCGTAAACCTTAACTAACCAATCAACAGGCCAAAAGTTTACATTCGAGATATCATTTCAAGCTCTTCATATCTCTCATAAGCATCTATTCCATGTATTCTATTTAAACACTGATAATCCCTTTGATAATATATCAATAATCACTGGTTAACCTAGATTTCACTTATCTCGATTCCTATCTACATAATTTTACTCCCCACATAATATACACACATATTCCCTATCTCTGTCCCTCCTCCCCCGCCCCCCCCCCTCCTCTGTCTCTCTGTCTGTCTCTCTCCCTCTCTGTCTCTCTCTCCCTCTCTCTTACCTCTCTCAATTCCCTGTAAACTGGGTCGAGAATGTAAATGATGATCGCCGATTCTTATCGCAATACAGTTTTTTTCATATCGACAACAAATCTAAACGTGCTGCACAAATTGCAGTAAATGTTTGTATAATAGGATCTTCCAGGCTGCCGCATTAGACTATAACGTAAAGCTGCCTTTCAGAGGGATAATCGTCCCAAACTTAGAGTTCTCCCAGGATTGAAACAAGTTAAATGAGGGAGAAAAAAATATGAAAAAAGGTACTTTACTCTCCCTTTAATGGAATAAGAAATACAGCATCAAATCTGCTCATTTTGTTGTCAGACTTTTGATACTATTGCAGCACCTCACTGGTTTAAGTTAGCACCTCTATGGTGCTTATGGTGCCTCTCGACACTTTGTACCCCCGCAGGTGTTAAATTTAACATTTTACCCCTAGGGGTGTTATTATTGTACGGGCAGTCTACACCTATAGAGGTGAAGATTTAAACCCGTATATCTTAAGTGTGAATAGACTACGCCTAGATGGCGTCACGTAGTTATTAATCTATGTCCCACCTCGCAAAAATACTACAGGGTCATACCCATGTATGGCCCACATCGTGAATATGCATTTTAACCAAATTCAGTAAATCATAACTACTATTTCTCGTAAATTATCACCTAACAACCTCGCGTCTTTATCTGCTTGAATCCATATGAAGTTCTTTCTACCAGAATGGGCTGTTACCTTTAATACTCACGCTGTGCATGCTGGGAAATGATACCGTAGCCGATCTGGAGGTAAATAGTGCATCTACCCCATTTCCTCCCCGGCATCGGGGGGTAAGGTGCCTGGGGAGGTATGCCAACGATCGCTAATGGTACTACCCATTAACCTCCAGCAAATTACGGCTCTCCTTTTCAATCTCACAATGCCACTACAAATTGTCACTTTGCAAGCATCAAACGCAGTCAATGTGTCGCAAATAATGCCGATATTTTGGTTGTATGGTAGAGCGTCGGCATGCCAGAGGCGGGAAGGAATGTTGAGCGTCACTATTACACGTTACCATGGTTACTTCAAGAAATATGAATCTTTTATTGGGATTTCATTCATACATGTATACATTTTTCCTTTTGTTACAGAGAGAATACGAAATAAGTTATTCAATGGACTATATTTTCAAAATCGCAAAGAAGTGTACACTCTCAAATCCCACCCTCCTCTCTCTCTCTCTCTCTCTCTCTCTCTCTCTCTCATTCTCTCTCTCTCTCCCTCATTCCCCCCCCCCCCTCTCTCTCTCTCTCTCTCTCTCTCTCTCTCTCTCTCATTCTCTCTCTCATCTCTCTCTCTCTCTCTCTCTCTCTCATTCTCTCTCTTTCATTCGATCTATCTCTCTATCTACCATCCACTATTCTCCTTAAAATGAAGATAAAAGAAAGGGCCATTGATCAGATAAAATACTGCCCCACTGAATTGCCCGCTTCCAGTTGTATAGGCCGCCTGGTTGGGCAAGTAACGAACCAAAACACGGCGCCATCTTGAATCAGCATTTCAACATAATCGACGTGAACAAAAACAGAGCCAAGCATGTGCTTAAAAAACGTATTAGTACCCCGCATAGTACCCTAACGTGAAAACATCTCGGTTTATTGAAAAGAAAGCAATAACGAAAACGGTTAAACGTGTCCTTTGTTCCAATTTACAAAGAAACAGAGTTGTTGAATAGAACTTGAACTTCCTTTCGCAATGTACTATTTCGTACGCCGTAATGTGTCCGCGCTAACCATAAGCGCGCCTGAAATCAGCGTTCTTTTGTTGTTGTTTTGATTTGTGTGCTTTCCGTGGTTTAACTGTTGGCTGCTGACGAGCGAAAAGTACATGTTAGAGTCAAAGAGCCGTACACATGGCAGTTGAATGCTTGTAAGCTGCGACAATCGCTTGCCTGCTTTGTGGTTACAAATGGCGTTGCGGTCTAAATATATTTGTCGCTCGTAACTCTATTCATCACAGTTCCTTGCACGGTGACTAAAAGAGTGGTAGCAAGTTTTCCATGCGTTGTTTTAAATCTATATCACGGAGCTGTGATGGCAGTGTATGTCCGTGCTATTGTACTACAATGCTGTACAGTGTTTGTTGATATCTGCAAAATGGATTCAAATTACATTCTCAATCAAATAGTGACGAAATAAGTAATCGCAAATATGAGCAAACGCTTAGCGGGTAAATTATAGGTGCTGCGGTTCAGGATAACAAATAGTACCTCATATAAACATTTTCGTTATCGCTATGCCAAATGACATGCTTATAACATATTTGTATATCGTTATTCTGTGTCGCCAAAATCCGGCCAGACGAAGGTGCGGAAGAGAGTGATCATAACCCGCCAAATATGCACAATTTACAGCCCAATATCCTATCACATTGGAAAGGTATACCTCATGCAGCTGTAAACACACAATGTAGTCATGGCGACAGTATTTATTCCTTATATCAAAAGCTATTTTGAGTCGGAATTGTTTCACGAAGTGCTTTTTTAAAAGATATTTATAGAAATGATTATAAATCCGTCTTTCGGTTATCTAAAGTAGACGTTGCTTAAACAAAAGTAGCCAAAATTGCCGAATTGGTCGCAAGATGTGGGTGATAAGGTTCGTGTTGTGCAGATGAAACGTGTGACATTAGAGCAAGGACGGATAAGAGGTTGTTGACCCGATCTGGCGTTTGTTCACTGTACAGCCTTATCAAGTAAGACTTGTTTTCTTTTGGACGCCCTCAAAACCATGAAAACAGACGATATTAAAAACAGCGCCCCCCCCCCCCCACTGCCCCCATTTGAGTTTAAAAAAAGAGGGGATGGGGTAGAATGGAGAAGATAGATACAGATAGGTCTGTAGTGAGGGACAGAGACAGAGGGCAGAGGGAGATGGACGGAGAGAGAGAGAGAGAGAGAGGGGGGGGGGTGAAAACTACGTAAGATAAGAATGGGTTAAAGTAGATAAAAAGACGGGAAATAATAAGAAAAGGGAGGCGTCATGAGGAGGATGCAAGGGAGGGGACCTATCTATTAAATGAGAGACAGATAGACAGAAAGAGAGTAAATTAACAGACACAGAAAGAGACAGACAGACAGACAGACAAACGCGGAGACGAAAAAACATGTGAACCCAGCCATGAAATAGCGTCCAGTCTGTTGAGCACATTGGCGTCATCATCGATTTCATGGATGGCCGATCCCGTGACTGACCAGGGCGCGCAAGGCCGGGTTGAACTCGATGGACTCGGTGCCATACAGGACAGTGATTTGGTTGTCGACAGGATTCGGTTACTTGAGAAGGGGGGGGGGCGCACCTTCTTTCCGAGGCGGAAAGTTCCAATCGAAACTTATGTACTACATGTATCACATGAAAGGGAACCAAGAGAGAGAGAGAGAGAGAGAGAGAGAGAGAGAGAGAGAGAGAGAGAGAGAGAGAGAGAAGAGAGAGAGAGAGGGGGAGGGAGAGTGAGAGAGAGAGTGTGTGTGTGTGTGTGAGAGAGAGAGAGAGAGAGAGAGAGAGAGAGTGAGGGAGAGAGTGTGTGTGAGAGAAAGAGAGAGAGAGAGAGAAAGGGGGGCACCTTCTTTCAGAGACGGAAAGTTCTAATTGAAACTTACTTATTACATGTAAAACATGAAAGGGAACCAAGAGATAAAGAGAGAGAGAGAGAGAGAGAGAGGTGGGGGGGGGGGAGAATGAAGGGAATGGGGCTGAGGTTGTGTGTGTGTTTGGTATAAAGTTAATGACCAATAAATTTATGACGTCGTTTGTAGGATCACCTTGTCAGTTTTGGTCAAGAATAGTAAAAGTAATAAAACGGTCGGCTAGACATCTCAAGTTTAACGACACTCTGCAGCGACTTGAGCAGACGCCAGAACGTCTTCTCCTTGCCGTTGTGGGCTTTACCTCGTTGTCACTCAATCTAGATGTAAAACTTTGGAAGGAGTTTAATTTTAAGATATTTAGGGAGTGGTTCCCTAATCTTACGAGAGAATAACTACATTATCAGCATTGCTTTGATCACCAACATCGCTTCAATCTTGATTTTATTCTGATTACAATAAGTACAGACTAACATGCGTCATGTACTTGTCTCTCTGTCTTTAATTACGATTGAAAACCTAAAGAATTCCACCATCAACTTTGTTGGAAGAAAACCGCATCATCAAATGGTCATCCGGAAAAGAGAGCAAACATAATTATGATTGATTGTGTTGATACAAGTCATTTATTTCTCGAATCGCCTGCTTATAACGTCTGAGTCAGGGTTAGAAATACTAATATAGTCATGACAGTCGCCAATGAGATATCTTGTCAAACTTTTATTTGACCATGTTGACAGTCGTGTTCTCTGTTTTAACATATTACTTTAATAATAAATTCCGTGGTAGCATCGGCGACAACAATGCATGATTTCGTTATGCAGAAAATACCAGAGCCATATTGCATGTATGTTTTCAACTGCTGTGACTCAGTAAAACTGAAAGCCCATTGGCTCCTACCATCTGACCATAAGTACTATTGATGGTAAGTCACAACTTACTATGGATAAATAAATAGGTAGATCATGTAGATACATGTATATAAAGAGAGGAGGGAAGACAATGAGACAGAGAGAGATACGCGCGCACACGCACACACACACATACACACACATACACACACATACACATACACATACACGAACACTTTTTATGTACACACCCACAGGGTGGGGTAGACAGTGGTAGTGAAAGAGAGAGAGAGAGAGAGAGAGAGAGAGAGAGAGAGAGAGAGAGAGAGACCTAGTTCGTCAGATTTACACAAACACAGCAACGTTCACGGATTTAGAGCAAAGAGATTGTTCGCTTAGCAACGGGACGCCTGAGCGGTCATGCTACTTTTGGAGAAGAAATAGAAACAAAGAAACGAAATGTGTTTTAAATTCACACCAGTCTTGTTGTTCGTAAGCGAATGTGAACCATACACCTATACTGCTTTGTTACGGGGAGAGGAGAAGAAGGAGGAGGAGGAGGAGGAGGAGGAGGAGGAGGAGGAGGAGGAGGAGGAGGAGGAGGAGAAGGAGGAGGAAGAGGAGGAGGGGGAGGGGGGAGAGGCGGAGGAGGAGGAGGAGGAGGAGGAGGAGGAGGAGAAGGAGGAGGAAGAGGAGTAGGAGGAGGAAGAGGAGGAGGAGGGGAGGAGGGGGAGGAGGAGGAGGAGAAGGAGGAGGAGGAGGAGGAGGAGGAGGAGGAGGAGGGGGAGGGGGAGGGGATAACGTGGAGGAGGAATTAAGGTGAACATTTATCAAACATAAGACATAATGAAGACTTATTCCGGGGATAGCTTCAGGGAACGGTGCTGTTCTTTTTTTTACTATCCTGTTGGAATACGTGTGCATACACACGTGAAGCGTGTGTGACGTATACATTTTTATCGAATATTCAATAACTCAAAATTGTGAAGACATTTATTGATATATTTCGGTATATCTCTGATTATGTATTAATCAATGGGGTAATTCACAGCTACCTTTTCCACAAAAGATCAATAAACATATTATGTTTTAGATATTCTGCCGTCCTAAAGAATGACACAAACATGGCTATATATGTCACCTAAGGACAGTTCCAAAGAATCGAAATTTCATCTATATAATTATCTCATTTAACTTTATTTCTGTTTTTTGATTGACTTTATCCATTAAACATGTTTCTTGTTGTTCTGCTTCGATGCAAATCAACTTGTTGTGAGAGGGTTCTTTTTTGCGTTGAATATGACATAGTGGAACCTGTATACAGAGAGACCGCCTTTCTATAACATGTATAAAAACTACATTCGTTGTTTTCCTCGAACAATGTGTCTCATCAGGTGCGTCTTCATTAGCCCGATCAGACGAAATAGCGAGCTATTTTTCTGATCCGGGGAACTAGCCTGAAGTTGCAATTGCATCTTCATTAGCTCGAAATTCGGGATACGTAAGCTCGAGCTCGGGTTGCATAAATTATCCCGAGTTTCGCACATACCAGCAGTGTGCGACAGGAATAGGCCATGACCGCATGGCTTCGGTCGTGAGCTCGCATTCACGCACGTGTAAAAACCTATTACGTAACAATGCCATGTGGGCGCTGATGCATGCCGGGATCGAGAAATTTTCAGGCTAATGAAGACGCTCCGAACTAGCTCGAGCTATTTCGCGAAATAGCTCGAGCTAGCTCCATCTAGCCCAAGATTTCTTGGGAAATTTTCTCGACCAAATAGCTCGCTATTTTGCCTGATCTGGCTAATGAAGACGCAAATAGCTAGCTATTTCGTGATCTGGCTAGCTAGCCGGATCAGAACAAGCTCGCTATTTTGCCCAGCTCGAGCTAATGAAGACGCACCTATCGAAACCTGTATAAAAGTTAACCAGTACATAACGACCACCTGCTCATAAGCGCAACTTCAATTGTCACCCATGAGCGGTTTATGTTTACAGATTCAATACGGTATATTGCATGTCCCAAAGATCGCCACGAAGTGTAGTTCTGTGATGTTATCGATCTCATAACTAGACATGCCAGACGATCGACCCGAGCTCGACAATTCCTCGTCTGCTGGTTGTTGTCATCGTCTGCCGGTTGACTTTGTGAGGGATGACCCCTGAAACCAGCGGCTTTACGCTCTGAATAATTACGCTCTTAAATAGATATATTTGCTCGACCGGTAGTCAGTAATGGTGCCAAGATTTGAAACCACGTTTCCATTGACTGTCATAAAGTGACGATCGCATTGTTGCGGTTATTTTCATATTTTGGACTTGTATTTTCTACATATTTAAAGATTGGATGCGGAGCTAATATTTCACATTCTCGAAATAATAAGTGTTGTGGGGTAGAAATGTTTTTTTTTTAATCTAACCGTCTTTAACTGGTTAAATACGCTGTTTGCCTTGGTCTATATACTGTAATTCGTTCTGTCGCTCCCCCCCCCCCCTCTCTCTCGCTTAATTTTACTTCTTATCCCTGTTTTTTTTTTTATCTTGTTCATCTTCTCCCTCTTTTTAATGTTCTTTCGTTCTCTCTCTCCTTCATATATTTATAATATTTTTTTCCGACCATCATCAAACTTTATTAAGTTCTGTTTCTCTGATTGTCTGTTTTTCTTATTCCGTTGGGGCGGGGGGGGGGGGGTAGGTATTTAAATGAACCTTTTCCCGTTATTTGTCGGTCCGCGTTCTCCGTTCTATTTGCAAATATTTGTAATCATATTCAACTTAGAAATAACATGAACAAATAACGTGCATTCTTCCTCATGACATTACTTCCGTTGGTGGCTGATGGAATGGAATGTTGTGTTCTCTAAGTAACGTCAATCAGTTCTGTCTACAATCATGACCGTGAAGTAAGTGTCACGGGCAACTCCCACCATTGACCATGTTGACTCTTTTCTACGAATAGCATTGATAACTTGACGTGTGAATGGAAAATGAAAGTTGGAGAGAGGGACAGAGAGAGTAGATAGTCAGAGAGGGAGATGGGATGGAAGAGCAGAAGGAATAGAAAGGGAGAGAGGGGGAAGAGCAAGGGAGAGAGATGGGGAGAGAGAGAGTGAGGAAAGAGAAAGGGGAAGAGAGAGAGAGGGAGAGAAAGGGATAGAGGGGGAAAAGAGAAAAGCAGAGGGAAGAGAAATGGAGAGAGAAAGAGAGAGAGAGTAAGAGAGAGAGAGTAAAACAGTGAGAGACAGAGAGAGACAAAGAAAGAGATAAACAAAGACATTGCGACATAGGCAGACAGACAAACAGAGAGAGAGGGAAGAAAAAGGGAAAGATATGAAGACTGAGAGAGCGATAAACAGAGGGAGGAGGGGGTAGAGATTGGGAAACAAGAGAGAGAGGAAAGAGACTGGCAGAACACATAGTATGGAGTGGAATTATATGAATAGAGGACGATATGTAAACACGGAAAAAGGGAAAGAGATATATCGATACGATCGAGATACGTGTCAAACTGAAAAGACTAAATTAAGTAGCCGATTCCTGCTCAATATCAAAGGGCGTTGACCTCCTTGGCTAGCTTCATTCTAAACCACTGCGGCATCATCCCTCGTGGTATCGATTGCTAATTTTTCAATAAAGTAACCGCTAATTTCAGGATCGACCTGATCGATAGGAAACAAAGGTGGTAGATGAGGTGTCGCTTCTCAGTCTATCGAACGCGAAGAGGGACATCATTGTAGCAGGTTCTTGTTCAATTGAGTTGTTACATGCCGGAACTAATAGAAAAACAAAACGAAAGTTGTTCTGATCACGGGGAAGGAAGGAAAGAGGAAGGAAGAGGAAGTAGAAACAGGTAAATAGAAAGGTATCGGTAGATACATTTACATAATAGATGGATGGATGCATATACAGCTAGCAAGAGGAGGTGAGAGAGAGAGAGAGAGAGAGAGAGAGAAAGAGGGAGAGAGTGACAGAGAGGGAGAGAGACAGAGAGAGAGAGAGAGAGAGAGAGAGAGAGAAAGACAGAGAGAGAAAGACAGAGAGGGAGAGGGACAGAGAGGGAGAGTGACAGAGAGAGAGAGAGAGAGAGAGAGAGAGAGAGAGGATAGAGGGTGGATATCATTCATGGTTAAATTCCAACCTTTAACGTGCAAGATAAAAAAAGTGCTTATGAATTTATGTGTTGAAATAATACACTAGCGGCACATTGCGGGTCAAAGACTAATAATCTATGAACATAGCAACGTGATTAAAATGAATAAATACGCATTTAAAGGATAAAAGATGACACATTTTGAAATTCGTAAGTTTTGGGGAATACATGAATGGTACTGATATAGTTATACACATAATATGAAAAATAAGTTTTTAGGTCGGAATTGCTGAATAAACTTCTTCATATTTACCCAAGGCTTCGGCACAAACTGCGGGTCTGTTCTTTAGAACAATGCAAATAATCATTTCTTATTTCTTTCTTTCTTACCATCCAGGTTCGTCGGGGCCGCCTACGGGACAGCACCTCAGCCCGTCAGCATCCACTGCCAGGGTATTCCCAACATCTCGCCCAAACAGGAGAAGTTCTGTCTGCGCAACAACGATAAAATGCCTTCCGTCGCAGAGGGCGCCCATAATGGTATCCAGGAGTGTCAGCACCAGTTCCGCGGAAGACGCTGGAACTGCACGACCATTGAGGGCGACCAGACGGTTTTCGGTCGTGTTCTCGACAGAGGTAAACCCATTCATCTTGGCTTAACTCTACACCCGCTACTTTGGTCTTCCCTCACTAAATAGAGAACTTTCTCGTGGGTCTACTGATACCCTCGGGGTATCACTTCTACAAAAATGGATCCTGCTCAAGAGCAGGTCAAGAGCAGCTCAAGAGCAGGTCATGAGCCCTACTGTAGCCTTTATGCGCCAATGTCATATATATTGGCACTAGGAATATAATAATATACAATGATATGGTATATTTTGTTTGTAAAGATCAAGAACAGTAAGACAGATACGACAGTTCCAATTCCAAATTCATGCTCTGAAGCCATCAAAGTGAACATTTCACTCAAAGAACAATCATCATAATTGATGATCATGATAACACGCAATCACAGCCATAAAGTTAAAAAGAATAATGAAACGCGTACGTTCATTTAGTAGTTAAAATTCAGCAACCCATACAATTCACATTGTTTCTAATGGAATAATATAATGTAATCCTTGCTTACCTGAAGATTCCTTGATCAAGTCAAATATACAGAGAGAACAGTCAGTCGGTTTAATTAATTTTGTGATTGATTTATGGTAAATGTGTGAAGCCACCAATCGTTATTCTACATTTTCAAGGAGAGGCTCTTACGACAATAGATAGTTAATGAAGGAATCTGGTGGGTTTATTGCCATTTGGTCCAATCCCAGTTGGTCCACTCACCGATTCGTCTACAAGGAACCCTTCAAAATACCGTTTTAGATTTTAAAAAAAATAATAATAAAAAATAGAAATACTGGGTTAACTTATCAACAACTCTAATCTACACCACAACTGCAACTGTTAACCTTTATCCAGACTCCCTACCCTAAACGTAACCCATACATATCAGCATGTGATGGTAGACGAAATGGTGAGTGGACCAACTGGGATTGGATCAAATGGCAAATCATCCATTCCCTGGTAACCAACTTAAGTATGTCTAGATAGCAAAATAATGTTAACGATAAGGCGAACATTGCTTCCACACGGTACACCTTGCCGACTATAGTCAGTGTGCTTACTGTGTCTTTTTTCATTCATTGTGACGTCACCAGGAACCCGCGAGACAGCATTTGTGAACGCGATTCTGGCTGCGGGCGTGACGTTCTCGGTAACGCGCGCGTGCTCTCGAGGCGACTATCAGGAGTGTGGCTGCGACACGAGCCACCGGGGTCCACCGGGCGCACGGAACGGCTTCACACCGAACTCGACGTGGCGGTGGGGCGGCTGCAGCGAGGAGGTGCGCTACTCTATGAAGCTGACCAAGGACTTTCTTACGCCAAGGGGTACGGTGATGAAGGCCAGGACCGCTATGGACAGACACAACACGGAGGCAGGCAGAAAGGTACTTTAGGCCGCTATATAGACGATTGATGTGTGAAAAAACAAATCGATTTATCAATGCCCAATGATAAAGCACCGGATATCATAATTCTCCCATAGAAAACATTTAGAGTATTAAACAATCATCCTCGGCTAAATCTTCGTGAGTGCGTTAATCAGACATAGCTCCACTCTCTCCTGTGGTCCTTTTCGCGGAGAGCGTGCATACGTACTTTCCCTGTGGTGTCACGTGCACGCTTTCAGCGCGCCTGGTTGGTTCGCTGTCTGAGATAATCGATGGTGATATATTCAACAAATGATCGATTTAAATACTCCGCTTATGGCCGATCAAGAAGAGAAGAAAAGCGAAGGGTCCACACTTTAGGTGATTTTTGATAGCTCCATGACGTCTATCGATCTAAAATATCTAAAAGAAACAGGGAAATAAAGATGATTCCTTTGATAAAAAGCCGGACATACTGGTTAGCAGAGCAAGAGGCTATTTACTTTGACGTAGAGATGAAAATGAAATCAGCACAAAGAGTTGTGGTACTCCATGATTGCTTACGTTACAACGTGTGGCGCTTAGTTATATGTATGTGTTGATAAGAATCAAAAGCTTCAAGGTGTGTGTTTATTCCGCTATACATCCAAGCAATATAGCTCCAATATACCAATAGTTAATGGTATCTAAAGACAACGATAGACGGTCCTCTCACAACAGTATGACCCATGAATTCGCAGTAATCAAGGCGCTAAGGATACTTCTTCCATGTTTCATAAAATCATTCAACTGATGAAGACTTGTTTGTTTGTTTTGCTGTCCCCCAGACCGTCCTCCAGTCGATGGAGCTGCGCTGCAAGTGCCACGGTGTGTCCGGAAGCTGCGAACTCAAAACATGCTGGTGGGAGATGGCGCCCTTCAGAAAGCTAGGCGACAACCTCAAAATCAAGTACGACAGCGCCGCGGAGATGGAAGTCAACCGCCAAAAGGACGGACGAGCGACGGTGGAGGTCCTAGAACCGCGATACGAGGAGTACAAGGAGCCGACGAACGGAGATCTCATTTACTACGAGCGCTCGCCAAATTACTGCGATTACAACCCCGACATCGGGTCATTCGGCACACGCGGGCGCGAGTGTAATTTGACGTCACACGGAATCGACGGATGCGAACTGCTGTGCTGCGGCCGCGGACATAACACGATGACAGTGACGCGCAGGGAGCGTTGTGATTGCGTGTTCGTGTGGTGCTGTAAGGTCGTGTGCAGAGAGTGCGCGCGAGAGGTGGACGTGCACACATGTAAATAAGACGCACGCGGATCTCGATAGTCGTGAAAGACTCGGATGGGCCAATGTGGTCCTATCTTAGACGAAGGACAGGTTGAATATCGTAGCTGCCATATGCCTCCGCCACAAAGTGGCCAGAGGAAAACATGTTTTCGGGCTGTCTGTCTGTACGCCCGCGTGTCCCGGATTCGTTGACTCTAAAATCTCGAGAAGCTTTCCACGGATCGGCTGCATACTTGGTATCTGTATGTTATTCATGGAACGAATGAACTGTGTAGAATCGGGATAAAGTCCGATAGAGGTCAAATGTTGACGAACTTTAAATAAAATGGTAAAATCAAAACAACTAGACAACCGAAGGTCAACCAAACATGGTACGGAGATGGATCACTACGTGAAGGTAGACTGGTCGCAATTTAGGCAAAATCTCTGCGAGCTCACATGTCATGTCAAAGAACATTGTCGAGTATGAACAGCAAAATGATACGTTGAAGATGGATTCCTATACATTTAGAAAGAATTAATCAGATTTGAAGGCTATCTTCACATGCAGGGGCTTGTATACTGTTGCGGCCTCTGTTCTGAAATGAATAAAGGGGCTCATGGTTGCACCCGCCCCCCCCCCCCCCCCTTTCCCTCTTTTTTTCAACGGGCGTGTTCGTAGATCGCCCATCACGTCGATAGCGCTCCACACCATATTCATCCAACCATAACGACATCATATGTTAAAGTCGAGTTACACCATAATGTTTGTGTACGGGAACTGTAATTATTGAGATTTTTTAACAATATCTACGCAATTTGAGAGAGGTGATACTCGTGCTGCAATTGTACGTGCTTACTGACAAAGGTGGGACGAAATAAACATAACCAAGCTATTACATGTAATAAGCTACGAACAACTTTACATATGACTGGTGACCCTAATTTGATCCTCTTTTAATATAGTGGGAGTTAATTTCCTACAATCCTAATCAAATTGGACAAATCATAAGCTATGTATTCAGACGCTTGTTAACAACAAGAATTTCAATTTACAATGATCAGATTTCAACTTCAGCTGCCTGGAATCAAATAATTGAGAATCTGATTGAGCACAAGAACAGGTCACCAGTCGTGGGTAATGTAGTTCGTAGCTTGCGAAGATCGAACGACGTGAAACACTCCCGCCCCTCTCCCTAAAGTAACTTGTATTCATGTTCGTTTGTTAGATACTGTTTAAAGATTTAACAAGCGAGGCGTCAGTGAGATAGGTATGTATGTAGCGTTTTGCGTGATTATCGTTATAGGAAAGAGAACTGAAATTATTATATTTTTGTGGTATAAATAAGGTAGGAATTTGAAATAGATATGCGTATCCAGTTGTATGTTTGTTACGGTGCCTTTACCTTTGTACTCGTATGTAAGCATGTGTTTACTATGCAAATGTCGATCTTGTATGGCCCTTCTAAATTATTTTTGGGCTCGCAATATGAGATAGGGAGATGGAAAATGTTCCCCCTTCCTCTCCCTCCCCACCTCTTATATAACAAATACCAACAGAGAGCTGACACGAACATTAGGGTATCAGCTGAGGGGGGGGGGGGGGGGGTTGTCATTCTATAAAGTCCATCTTTTGTAAGTCACTGCGTCCTTGCATGGTGTTGTTGGTCACAACACACCCTGTCACCCCACTATGAATTGAGAACGAAATATGTCGAGACTGCTTCATATTGCACATGCATGTTCACAGGAGATTCCAAAATACTGGTTGACAACTGGCACCTTTCCCTTGGTAGATGGCGCTGTTTGTGTACTGCAAGAGGCTAGCCCGAGTTGTGAAACAATCATTCTGAATTGTATTGCTGTTTATTTATTCATTCTTGTAAAGTTCTTGCTATCATTTTTATTTTATTATTTCATAAACTTTTTCCCTTTCTTATTCATCTCTTCTTTACCCCCTTCCATCCTCTTTTTGTTTATTTTCTTCTCCTATTATGTTCTCTTTCTCCTTCCACTTTTTTTTCTTACTTTGAAGTTTCCTCCTTTTCCGTCATCTCCCATTTCTTCTTCTTATTGTTTTGTTCTTGTTAATAAACTTTTCACTTCATTATCATTACTTATATCGTTATTAATGTATTAGCATTTTCTTTACCATAACCACGATGTTTCAGACTGTTATTTTGTTCGTTCATACAAATACTGCGAACTTATTTTGTCTGTTGTGTCACTTTAAATTGTGGTTATGTTCGATTTGAAATGTTTCACTGTACCCACGACGTTAAGATTTTTTTTTACTGATATGTACATTTCGGAGCATTAGAACTAAAGTATTTTGAATACTTTACTTTACTGTGTTTATATATATATATATACTGTATGATAGGGTCTGTTATTTTTCACACAATATTTATACAAACTGTATGTACAGGACAAGACATTGAAATATGAATATTGCGGTATTGATTTCCTGCGTAGCATGCAATCAGGTATATGGACATGAATGTAAATAAAAACATTTCATCATTTTATTGTAGAAATGGTATGATTTTAGTAAATGATAATGATATGAATGAAAATCACGCACGGTATATTGACAAAGAATCAGTTCCCGGGATTATGCTCAAACCAAGCTTCCCTTGGGGGACCAATACGCCCAATAAAATTCCAAATCGGAATCACGATATTAAGGAGTGGATAACATTATACGTGTATGGAAATGGGTTGATAATGCGATGGGAGAATGGCGGCATTGGGTGAAAACGAAACAGAGATATAGAAGGAAAGAGACTGATAGATATACTTATTTATATAATGAAGAGACAGTGGGGAGAGAGAGAGAGAGAGAGAGAAAAGAGAGAGGAAGAGGGGGAGAGAAGGTAGGGAGAAAGAGGTGGGATGGAGGGAGAGAGAGGGAGGGAGGGAGAAGAGGGAGGGAGAGAGACAGAGACACAGAGAAAGAGAGACAGAGAGGAGACAGAGAGAAACATAAATAGGGAAAGGAGGAAAGAATGGTCAGACCAATTCATCCTTCTTGTTCATATTCTCCTCCTCCTGCTTCTCACTCTATCTCTCTTTCTCTCATCTTGTTCTTCTTTTACCCCTTTAATCAGACAATTCATTTCTCCATGGCTCTTCCAATCAATGTTGTCTCTCATTTCCTTCTTTCATAATTCACAACTCAAAAAATATTTTTCACAAACAACTTTGAGCTATGCTTTGATCAGTACAATAAAACGTTATAATTTGCTTGATGATTTGATCATGATTTCACGTAAACAAAAACGTCACAAGACTTAATTTTAGCTGTCAGTATTTTACACGACTCTTTCAATGTAAACTGTATGCTCAAGTTATTGTAATATACAATGACATCAATTCTGCATGGGTCATTAGGCTGTTTGCGCTGGTAATAGACGCCATTCCCTTAGGGAAGTATGAAGTCTGGCAAAGAATGAGTTGATCACTGATGCTCATCAGACCTAGGGCCTAAAAACTTTGACATTCGACCAATATAACTTTAACCTTAAAGGGTTACTAAATTAGAAAAAATATCAATTAATATACATTAATGTATGTAAAATTATCCACTCAAAACGAATTTCACATTTGTTTGCCACAATAAAGTCTCATTTTGACGAAAATTTAAAGAAAAAAAACCGCACACCTCCAAGTGACGTCCAAGGAGTCAAATGCCATAAAAGACTCGCTGTTAAACTTAAATTGTACGGAAGTCAACTATAGACCATTCTCGTAATGTATGCACAACTTTCCCCCTAACTGCGTAGAAAAGCATTATTGCGTTAACCAGTATCTTGTCATTCAGGTTCAATGGATGGAATGCACTTTGAATCTATTAGTTGTTGCTACTCGGACAAACCTCGGACAAGCTTTGGGGTTCCCATTGGTAATGTATTGTTTGAACGGCGTCAATAAAATTTGCATACATAACGAAAAAGGTATATTAGAAATTATTGTTGACTTCCGTACAATCGAAGTTTAACAGTGGAGTACTTTTATGGCATTTGACTCCTCTGACGTCACTTGGAGGTGTGCGGGGTTTTTTTCTTCAAATTTACGTCAAAATGAGACTTTATTGCGGCAAACAAATGTGAAATTCGTTAGTGGATAATTTTACATAGGTTAGTGGGAACTTATTTTTCTAATTTAGTAACCCTTTAATGTACAATTGATGAATTCTGACGAAGATAACACACATAAATCTCATATTATTTGCCTTGCATAGAAAGGGTTAAGATTTGTGTCCCGTCTCTACTCAGGTCAAGTCTTTGAGCAAAATATGTACTTTCCATTAGTCATGAAGACATACACCATCTAGCATAAGTTTGCTTATTCTTACTCAATACAAGGTGCTAAGACTTCAATGGCCGGCGAACACACAGACAAACAGACAGAATGATGACCGTACACACGGACAGCCCAAATATACGATTTTACCCAAACTTTGAAGCATAAACAATTGATCAAATTTATATATACAGATTTACACACAAAATAGTACTGTTGTCTGAAAGGCATTCATCAGACATAATATATGGCATATTTTGAACATACTACAGTAAAAAAAAAATAAGTTACGTTCTAAATATTTTGTATTTGATACAAATATCATTAGATAATTGATACTGTACAAACAGTCACAACTTGCACCGCTCAAATACAACAACAAATGTTCTATCATTTCCTTAAAGTAGGAATTCCTTGAGTTATTGTAAAATCATATTTGTAGTAATTTCACTGTGAAAACACAGCAAAGCAAAGGAAATAATCAAAGATGATCCCTGAACATGGAAATTCCTACATATGTTCCCCTTCATTCACAATACAACCACAATAAGATAGATAGCTATATCTCAGGGATTATGAACATGATAATTCAATTTCCCCTCCTTCTCTAAATACATGTAACATAAGCAATAGGAAATAGGAATACAATCAAGCAATGTTAAAATCAAAACGAATTTAAACCATTCAATTTCTAGTATTTGCAAACATATTTCTGGCTATGTTGAGCCAAGTTTGGCAATGTTCATTGACCTTTGGCCTCGACCTCTTACTTCTTTGACTTCTAATCTAACGAGTCTATCTAAATGTAGTCATCCGTCCTTGCATCAAATTTGTTTAGAATTGGATTATTCAATTCCGTTATTTGGAAAAAAAAAATTGGCAATTTTTAGTGAATTTTTGTGAAGTTGATTGACCTTTGACCTCTGATCAGCGATCAGCGATTTTATCAAATATTTTATCAGTCTATCTCTATGAAGTGATTCATCTCTGTACCATGTTTGGTTGGAATTGCATCATTGGATTCAGATTTACTTGTGAAACATATCAAGTTTGGGGCAATTTTTAGCCAATGTTGGCACATTTCAATGACCTTTGACCTCTGAACTTTCAGGGATTTTACCAAGAATGTCATTAGTCTACCTTCAAGTAGTGGTCCACCTTTGGACCATGTTTGGTTGGAATTACATCATTGGATTTGGATGTATTGTGAAAAAACAGCAAATTTTGGCAATATTTTTACAAAGTCATTGACTTTTGACCTCCATCAGAATCGACCTTTATTTTACACAGTTCACTGGTTTCATGCAATGCACACATGTACTAAGTTTGATGCAAATCTAGTGAATGGTTCTCAAGATATTGCGTAAACAGATTCGGGGCGGACAGATGGATAGACGGACAACCCCAAAGCCAAAACAGAACGCCTCTTGCCACTTCATGGCGGAAGCATGACAATTGTCAATAAGAAATATAATGATATTGCTACATTGTATCAATTTCTTACCATCATATCATAAGACACATAAATTGCAGACAGTATCATTAATGCGGCACATGCTAGTTTTGTTTTAAAGAATTTGGAAGGAGAATAGCAACAATGAGAGATCAAGACAGAGAGAGAGGGGGAGAGAAAATATGAAAATATTTTTTCAAGAAGAAATATGATGTTATTGCTACATGGAGTCATATCATAAGACACATACTTACATACAGTATCATTTCTGCAGCACATGATGATTAAGAAATAGTCATTGTCATTGGAAAACATAAGGTAGAATGTCTCATTGTATACAGAGATATACCTTAAAGTGAATATACTGTACTGGGAAGACAAAAAGCCTTCAAACAGGTGATCGAGAGCAATCTTCTTACCAATGGTCTTAAATTCATGACATGTCCATTTTAGAAACTCGCTTACAGTTATTTCCCTCAAATGATCCTCATTTTGAGTTATTAGTGATTTAATCACAAATTACTCAAAATAAGGATCATTTGAGGGCAGTAACTGAAAACAGAGTCTGAAGAAAGAGAACTGGCATTACTTTTGCAGTACCATCTTATCAACAAGCGCTTTGGGTAGTACTTCGTACTAGGAAAGCGCTATATAAGAACCGATTATTATTATTATTATTATTATTATTATTAATGTGCAATTTGTGTAATACTGCACAATTAACACACACAAATCACATAGCAGCATTTTGTCAGACACACAAAGGGTTAAAATGAAGTTCACTTCACTAAGCAGAACCAGCAGCTGGCTGTGACCATCATGTTTATATTTTTTAAGATAGTATACTACTGACACAATATTATGTATCTGTACAAACGGCTGGTATAGTTTGCCTTGCATGGAATAATTCTCCATATCATATATATGGGCCTGTCTACAGTAATGGGGTACATTTCTGTTACATTTACTGTAACATCTGCATAAATATCTTAAAGGGGAAGATCACCCTGAAATTATTTTGGCTGCAATAAAAAGAGACAAATGAAAGAAGCATATGATTGAAGGTTTGACGAAAATCGGTCAAAGGCAAAGAAAGTTATTTGATTTTAAAATTTTGATTCTGTGACGTCACATGCGAGGTGCTCTCCCATATGTTGTGTATATTTTTTTTCGAAAATGTGCATTTTCTCATAAAGATGTGCATCCTTTTACTTGTGCATTTGATACATTATTAGAAAAACGTTTTTACACACATGCATGTACGAAAAAAATCATTCCGTTGTCAAAAACAGAAAAAAGCAATTTATCAACTTATTTTGAACACAACATATGGGCGAGCAGCTCACACGTGACGTGACAAAATCAAGACTTTAAAATTAAATAACTTTCTTTTCCTTTGACCGATTTTCGTCAAACCTTCACTCATATGTTTCTTTCATTTGTCTCTTTTTATTGAAACCAAAATAATTTCAGGATGAGCTTCCCCTTTAAATTACAATTTTTTTTTTGTCTCTTAAATAAACCAAAGAAATGTATTGCTCTGCACTTTACAAGGTTTTGTACACTTCAGAAAATTTGTGCTGTACAAATTTGCCATAGCACGTTGGTAACGGGACAGACGAGTTTGTAACACATTCGTCTGTCCTGTTATCAATGTGCTATGGCAAATTTGTACAGGCTTAGTTTAGGAATATATAATAAATGAACATTCAGAGCAGGATTTTAACTGAAGTTATTTTGGAGGAAATTAATTCAACACTGTCATATTTTGGAGGTGCAAGGTGGTCATAATTTCAAAAAATTCAGTTGTGCCAAAAAAAATCCCTTTACTGTAGACAGACCCATATAGCTACTCTACCTCCCCCCCCCCCCCCCCCCACCCCCCCAAAAAAAATAAAAATAAAAAATAAACGCTTTATGATCAAAATCTGACATTTAGCGAGCACATGTCAGAACAGAATCTGACAAAAATAGAAATTTTGTATAGGTTTGTGTATAAAATCTAATTTGCATAAATTTCAAGTTACACGATATTGAAAACTTTTTTTCCAATAAGAAAAATGAGGCCACGCTCTAAACATGTTTCTTTAACTCAATGAAAATGATGTTCGCATTGATACACAACCTTCCATTGTTGAGATATTTTTTTTTTTTTTTTTTGGGGGGGGTCAAAATGGCTCATACATAACCTGTGATTTAGAGCGACAGCAATGGTTCGAGAAGACCCCTCCTCCTCTTCTGATACTTGCTGGGGTGGGTGGTATGTGTTGCCATGGATACCGACCACCTGATGCAGTGAAACTGTTGATGCTGGAGGCAGGGTCAAGGTTCTTCAGCACCTGAAGGCTCTGTTGTACCTGTGTGAGTCGTATCTTTGTGAGTTGTATCTGGAGAAACTGTTGGGGAGAACATAATGGAGGAACACAAATGCAATGAAACTTTGACACATTTTCTGCAACACTAAATGGTAATCTGTGGGGTTTGCATGTATAACTTGTGAGTAAAAGCAGTATTCCATACAACGTAACACACCATTTTGATGCCCAGTTAAAAATGAAAAGTAAAAAGCTTAATAGATAAAGGGAATGAATGGAAGAGGTACAGAAATTGTCTTTCTCCCCAACATGCTCAAATGTGCCAATTAAAGGGGAAGTCCGCCCTGAAGTTACGGTGATTTCAATAAAAGCAGAATCATGAACAAAACATATCAGTGAAGTTTTGACAAAAAACTGTCAAAGGATAGGAAAGTTATCTTTAAAATCTTAACTTTGTGACATCAATTCAGAGGTCATTGATGTTTAATCTCCGAAGGATATGATCCCAGTGTTTTGCAGATTCATAATGGTTCCAAATTTGAAGTGCATCCAAGACAAAGGTCTGGAGATGTTGGGTTTAGAAAAAGATTATACATGAGGGGCAGACAGGCACAGGAAATTAAAACATTCACAAGGGAGCAAATGATTACGCTTCACTTAGCACATACACTACAGCTCAAAGGAATTGGCATAGCGAAAAAGGAAAGGGAAGAAAGCCAAGGAGCCGCAGTTTTAAACCGCGGTACATTTTGTCCAGTCCAGCATGAAACATGATGTATTAGCCTAAAAAGCATCATGTGTCATGCTTAACTGGACAAAATATATCGCTGTTTAAAACTGCAGCTCCTTCCCTTTCCCTTTACCCGTACCAATTCCTTTGAGCTGTAGTGTACACTTCAAAAAGGTCCAATAATACAAGTGCATGTTCTGCATAGGGCACTGCTAAATTCATGTTAAATACTATGGTTTAGACCACTGCTTATTTTATGATGTGTGAATTTCAGCTTGATTTGAGTTGTAATTAATTTTTAATCAATCTTCAAAAGTATCAATTTTTTTTTTAGCACCTAGTATTACTGCAAGTCTGCAGAGGCACCTGCAATGGTGTCAATATTTAGGTCCGAACCTTACATCGTTTCTACCGTATGATGGATGCAGGGGTTTCCGATTGACAGTTCTTTCTATCCTGAGGGAGGAAGAAGGGGAACTATCAGGAGAAAAAGTCAACCGATGCATGAAAAGGAAAGTTTGAACACTTACCCTTTTTCAGGAGGAAATTTGCTACTTCTGGTAGTTCCCGGCTCCTGAAGGCCGCCACCAGTCTGAGCACATGGTCACGTTGAGGGAATTCCCCACTCAAAGCCGCCTTCCACTTCTGAAGCACCTGGTAGGTCGCCTGGGCTACATCTTTTGGGTTATTAGCGCAGATGATGGAGATGGTGTGGTTTGGGACATTGAGTTGGAGACCAACTGGTGTCAACTCGGTGGGGGGGATTCTCTCTGCGAGCTCAAAAAGGAGGAGGTCTGGTTTGGGGTGGGAGACGATGTGTGGGATGAGGCAAGCGGGGTCGGAAGGCGGGCTTGCTTTCGCCCCTGTCGCCTCCTGGTTGTCCATAGTGACCGAGTCGCCATCATCACCAGCAAGACTGCCCTCCTCTTCGATGAGGTCAGTCATACCTTCTTCACCGATCTGAAACTTCACGTGACTTTCCTCTCCTTCCGTCCGTCCAATGCCACAAACTTCACTCTTCTGTCATACAGAGCAAGGGGAAAGTTGGGGGAGGGAGGAGAATGACAGTGGAAGATCATATTAAAACAGTATTTTGGGGGTAAAGTCTTTAAACCTGATGCCATGGTAACAACACACAGCATCATGAATGATGTTCAGAATACCCTTCGAGACAAATAACATTTGCAGGAGAGCTCTGTTTTCAGGGATGCAAAACTAAACATATAAACATTGCTGGTGCATTCATATTCTACACAATCTATACTTCTTTGAGTGCTTCAACATAACGATCTGACACGTTAAGCACAATTGCTCTGACTCAATAGATTTTTGTAGACAATTATGAGATTGAATTAATTCTTTTTAGCACAAAATTTATGGACATATTCCACCCTTTTCCATCCTAAGATTGGCAGTACTTGAGTTGTTTTGTGCTCCAGCTGTCTGCTCATTGCAACAGGAATCCCCGGCAGGAATCCTATCATGATAACAGCTTCAAAATGTATTGTTCTGAGAATGTTAAAGAATGTTAAAGACAGTGTGTCCCTTTTGCAGGTCATAAAAATTAAATTTGTAAAAACATGGAAAACGGAAGATACTGTATTACAACTTCCCTCCCACTAATAGAACTGGAAATTGGCTTTAAGAGCAATTATAACGATCAGAAGTTTTTAGGTTTTGCGTTGGTCGTCCAAGATCTATAGCCTAGAGACCTGTGCTCTGGCCCCAAACACAATTATTTATGAATGTAGACTATGCTCACTACGGTTAAACAAGGATTTTTCACTTTTTCTGATCATCTTGACCTATGACTGAGATTTCATTGATACATTGTTAGGGTATATTGGTGATTCCTGCCTGCACGTTTTCATGATTATTGGTAATGGGTCACCCTGTCTTTAAGGCATATAGGTCCATAATGATAGAGACAAGATGCCATTGGTCTACCTACACTACAGCTCAAAGGAATTGGCATAGGGAAAGGGAAAGGGAAGAAAGGGAAGGAGCCGCAGTTTTGAACCGCAGTATATTTTGTCCAGTTCAGCATGAAACACGATGCTTTTTAGGCTAAAGAATTGTGTTTCATGCTGAACTGGACAAAATATACTACGGTTTAAAACTACGGCCCCTTGGCTTTCTTCCCTTTCCCTTTACATGATGCCAATTCCTTTGAGCTGTAGTGTAGGCCCATCATGAAAGAGGCAAGATGCCATCGGTCTGCCTACTCCTCTCTGGTTCGCCTGTCTATCTGTTATACTGCAAGTGTCTTGCAAGAGGGGTCAAAGGCAACTTCGGCATTTGTTCTCCAGTCACTGGTCAGTAAAACATGGCATCATGATTCTAATTCTCACCTGAGCCTGTGACGTACTGGCGTGGGCTTGAATACCTCGGTCGGGATCTTCTGGAGAGAAACTGCGGGTTGCTCCTTGTGACTGGGAAGGCTGGGCGTCTTCCTTCTCTCTGTCTCTGTCTCTAGTTCTGGCTCTGTCTCTGTCGCTAGATCTGTCTCTGGCTCTAGCTCTGCTTCCAAAAGCTTCTGGTAAGTCACTGGGCGTTGCCTGAGAACTGCGGAATGTGTTCACAGATGAGGATCCAGCCGCCAGGAAAGAAAGCTCATCACCAAGATGCTCGGTAGAGGAATGGTAACCAGACCCAAACTTCTGAACTCTGCTTTGGATCTGTTGAAATGTCTGAACTCTGGGAAGATTGGAGCGTACATGAGTCTCCAGCTGACTGACCAAACGTTCACGGTCTTCTCCCAGCAGATTGCTGTTTACAGAATGCTGAAGTGCGTAACAAGTATTTTCATCTTTTTCCAGATATTCCTGGATACTTTGAATGCTCTGTTGGATCGCTCTTTTCTCAATCTGGATTCGCTCTTTATCACGTTCTATTGAAGACACACGCATGTCGTATGATTCTTCAACGCTCTCGTGCATTGCACGACACTTAAGCTTCATTTCTCTAATTCCTTTGAACCTTTCCTGCAGTGGATCTAGATCTACCTCCAAATTCGCGGAAAAATCGGGGTCAGAGTTAGATCTAGACGGTTCATATTTTTGCAGGTCATGGGTGTCGTGATCTTCGACCACACACATGGAACAAACTGCTAGCTTACAGGTGGCACAAAAAAAGAGTTTGAAATAATTCTTGTGGCGGGTACAATGTTGCTCTTCAAATGATGACGTTGCCATGTTTCAGTTGAACAACTGTACTAGTCAGTAGTCTGAAATGCAAATTCAGAAGCTGCACTTTGCTACTGTGCCAAGTAATAAAGCAGGGATTCCACACATCGATCATGGTCGAGAAACACCATAGCCTAGATACACACTTACTGCGACCAGCCAGTTCCCGCAGTCCCGGGGCTAGGCATACCTGTTACATGTGTAATATACTTGCTGTATATATACTTGCTACACGAACCCTATTTTGGTTTACTGCAACCAGCCCGCTCACGCAGTGACCGGGCTCACGCTGCGCGGGAGCAGTCCCGGGGCTATATTTTGGCTAGAGTTCACGTCAACGTACACGTTATAATCTAGTCCAGTTTATACAAATATAAACATACTGGAACAAGAATAAACTGAGTAAGATCATTTACGATAGCAAGTTCATGTTGAGTTAGAGCAAATTAACGAAGATTCCTTGTTGAAGACTCAAAGACGTAAGACTGAAGTCCATGAAGTCCATGTTGATCAGTACACGTACATGGACACGAGCGTACACGAGCGGCGCCCTTCTTCCTTAATTTATTTAGGGGAATTCCCTCTTCAGATCTATGGCTGGCGATAACCGCCACAATTCGTATACTGTACTCATTATGTTCACTCAATTTCGTATACGTATATTAAAATTGAGTAATCGCGTAAGATTAGACGTTTAGAGTAGCGGGGTATACGTATACGCATTACGAATTTGCCGAGTATACGTATGAGCGTCAGCCGCCTTATTAAAACAACTTTTAACACTTTTGAAAAATATTTAAGTATCATTGCAGTTTCATGCTGAAATTGACACATCATAAAGTCAATGGATGCCATTTTGGAGACATCTTTGGAGATTTTCACTTTTTGACAAATTTGGATCTAAACATATGTCCGTGTTAGATTGTTAATTCATGGTCATTGTGCATCACATGTACCAACCCATAACTGCACTAGACTATCCATATATTTGGCACTTCTTTTAATTATGAATTTGAACCCGAAACCTAACCCTAACTATAAACCTAATTCTGACCCTAATCCTGACCCTAGACAACTTCTTTGCCGTTGAATTCGTCCAAAAAGGGATTTCTAGGTCTGCATTCGCCATTAGCGCCCCTTTTCTTTAGCTAGGCCCTAGCCTAGCCGGCCTAGGCCCGGGACTGCTACGCGGCTAGCTACCCGTGACTAGTCGCGTAGGCTGCCGTGGATACACTTATGAACTATAGCGCCCCCACAACTTCTTTTCTGCCAAACAGGCCAGAGACGTCATGCATTAACACTGTGATGGATTAACAGGTGTGATACGCAATGGTTATTGTTGTGTTCTGAATTGATTCTCGCATACCATGGACCCTACCACATGGTAGGGTAAATATGCTAATACACACAAGGTCCTAAATTGTCCAAAAGTGAAAATCTCGATCATCAAATATTCCAAGAATTATTACAAGACGAGTAATCAATAAAATGTCACAGAACCTGTACAAAAAAATGACATCCTTTGACTTAATGATGCGTCAATGTCGGCTTTATTTGAGTTGAAACCGATTTCAAACTATTTTTAGCACCCAACTGGTAACAGCTCAGTCAGTTATACACGCTTTGTTATTATGCAAATTCTGCATATGGTCGTGTATCATTTATAGTAAACATGAGGGATCCTGTGGAAAGTACAACCTCGTGATGTGAAGTTAGGTGGGAGGGGGGGGGGGGGCGAAGAGTACTTTTATACAGTATCTGCACGCCCTCCAATAAATCGAGTGGACCAATAGATTCCACAATGACTCCACTGAAATAAGGTCATGAAATAATTTTGTAGGCCTATCCTGCAATGATATTCTTTGTTCAACATTTGATGAAGCATGCCACATATTTCGTTGGTGTTCTTATGTTTACCTCATAGAGAGAGAGAGAGAGAGAGAAAGAAAGATATTACATATCATCGTCTTTTAAACTAAGCGTTATCCATTCCAAGTGAGAATGATTTTGACTACTAGTTCAAAGGTTTATCATGTACATATCACTTTGAATAGAATCAGAGCCCTGGGATTGGTCTCGGCGTATACATATACTCACTCGTCGTATACGTAGGGTAATTGGAGACCCTTAACGGGAATATACTGTACTGCAAAGACAAAAGGGCTTCAAGCGCCGTTAGCAATCTTCTTACCAATGGTCTTAGATTATTCATTGTCCATGTTAGAACCTTGCTGAGAGTTATTTGCCCTCAAATTATCCACATTTGGAAAAATTAGTGATTAAATGACAAATCCTCAAATTGTTCGGTCCCAACATTTGGAGGATTTGTGATTCAATCACTAATGACAGTAATTGTGGATCATTTGAGGGGAAATAACTTTCAGCAAGGTTCTAAAATGGTCAATACATGAATTTAAGACCATTGGTAAGAAGATTGCTCATGATCACCTTTTAAAGGCTTTTTTTTTGTCTTCCCAGTACAGTATATTCCATTTAATAAGTACATTCGCATAATTTACATAAACGTGAAAAATGTTACATCATACAACAAGCGTATTCTCTTCAGTAACCTCTTCTCGTTGTTTGGTAACAAAAGTGTGGTCATGATGTAACTGATTTAAAAAGATACAAAGGATTAATGACTTCGTCACCTCGCCTCACATTACCCCTATGTGTACGTAATAAGGGACACTTGCAAATCAAGACATGTAAATACAATCTAAACACATCGCAACATTCAGTGAAAGATGGGTTTTATATCACAGCAAAATTTTACGATCTAAATTGCCTACTTGAGCAAATTTTGCCAAATTTCTCGGAGAAAGATAAGAACGCATTGTATTATCGAAATGAATCGCATCTATGCAGCGGCATTGTTAGAGGCCAATTATGGCAATAGATAACAATAACACAGGCAGACCGGGGCTTAGTGGTCTCCAATTCCCTAAGGTCGCCAATTCCCTACACTTACCTTATACGAAGTTGAGTATACTTACGAGTATACGAATTGTGGTAGTTATGGCCTTCCATATCGTCCATGAGGAACCCCATGGTTCACGGGGAATGGTCATTTCGCCCCACGTCGTTAATATATTTACCATATCATAGCAGCACATAGGCTAGTTGTACACCAGACGGGGGGGGGGGAGGGGGGGGGAGGGGGGGGGAGGGCACAGTATGTAGTCAACTCTTCTGCTTCGATTCTTGTTTGACAGAACTTGCTACTCACCATTATGTAAATTTTCTATAATGTAACCGTTAACTAAACCTCCGAATAATGAATAAAAATGATACCCTTGCAAAACATTCTTGTTGCAATTTGTTAGAACGTATAGCAAATTGTGTTCACCTTGCCGCCTCTTATTTCAATAACAGATTGATGTCGACTGCGTGTTTCTCTCAGCTAAACTTCATATGATTATTCTGCTATATGGACTAACCATAGCTTAGTTTGCTACTGAGTAAACAAAGGATTTGGAAATTTGTCTACGTCACACTTACTAACTTGGCCTTTTAGTAGCTTACCAAGGACTTCTTTGCTGCTATAAGTTAAAAAGGGTTTCTTGAATGATCCCAGTTTTTCGCAAGCTTTCTGTTTGGGAGTGTACTTGGCAGGCCATTGGACGCATGGCATAAGGCCAGAGCGCGTCCGTCAGGATATCCCCCGTTGAGGGCGGGATGCATATTTGCGGCCAGCAGCTGGCTGATAAAAGAAAGTTGCGTTTTGATCGGATAACGAACCGGTAGTGCACGTCATCAACAAATAGACCTCTGAGTGCGCGCATCATGATAGGCCTATCAAACTCTCCTTTTCAACAAAGATGTTGGAATTATATGGATTACCATCAGGCCTTTGATTAATGCAGATGTTCCTTTAGTCACAAAATAATGCTTTACAAACATTTTCTCTTTGGTCTCATGTTCGAATCCGCCGATTCTCGGGAAGATTTTTGTCTGGATTTGACACATGTTAAGAAAATAGTATCCGCAGAATAATTGGGGAAATATACTTACCACAGTGTATGCCTGCGCAATTGTAGCATTCAATGCTTATAACGCATATCTCTAAAGATGCAAAGAACACTGTTACAATGAATTAAAAATGCTATTAACGTGTTTTCAAGTTGCAAAACAAAGTCCCAATTTCACACCGTATAATCCATTACAAATTTTCCTTTTAAAAGTAACATGAAAATGGCCCCGTCGCATGCAAACCAGTATTTTCGTTTTGTGACAAAACTACCAGTTACTCAGCGAAAGCTGAAATGTAGGCCTATCCATGTTTAGGAATATGCATGACCTATTGTAAAATCCAGATGGACATGGCGCAATCACGTATGCATTATTATTAGTCATGTTACTTATGTAAGTTCGTTCAAAATTTGGGGTATTTTCTATACTATACTTTTCTAAAAACCTTTGAAGTGAGCCAAATCCAAAAATTCATGTTACTATTTTCCCGAATCCACTATGGCAGCCATCTTGAACTTTCAAAATGGCCGCCATATTCAACCGGTTTTGGTATACAAATCTGGCTTCATAATTCTACTCCACTGAAGTGTGTGGGTTTTACCTAATTTCCAAGGAGCCAGGTGCCATACAGACCCCTCCTAACATTTAGATGTGTCATAGTTAGGGATAAAGGGTGGAAGTAAAAAGGTGGGGGTGGTTATGGGGGGCACTCGTTATTTCGAGGGTTCGTTATTCCGAAGGTTCGAATACTCCGAGGGTTCGTTATTCCGAAAGTTCACTATTCCGAAGGTTTGTTATTCCGAAGGTTCGTTAGTCCAAAACAAAATAAGGATAGTTATTCCGAAAGTTCGTTAGTCCGAGAAAGAAATAAGGTTCGTTCGTCCAAAAAAAGAAATAAGGTTCGTTCTTCCGAAAATGAAATGAATTTATTTTAGTAACAAAAACAGTGTTGGAGTGAAAAATAATAGGATATTGTAAGATGTCTGCACTGTGGTAATGTTTAATGTAGATTAATGATGGGTAGCGTGGTCTTTCAGTGAGACTCTTAACTAATACAGATGATGAAGACGACGATAAAGATGTAGACGGAGAGAGACGATGAATATACAAGTTCACGATCCTTTATTGAATGTATCTCGTGGATGTACATTTCATGATCTGGAACAGTCATACATCAATGGTACACGTTGATTGAGTAATACAGCTGTTGAATATATATAAAGAAGTAGCTATGTTGTAATAGCTAAAACTAGAGCAATTCGACTGCCACGCAGTCGATAAATATGCCTCCGCCTCTTTGCTATTCTCAGAAAATGTGTATGTTTGGTGGGCAATGCACAATTGCTCCTATGTGCAATAAAAATATCACATTTTGTTTTTTCAAGTTTAGCCAATTTTGGCAATGTTCATTGACTTTTGACCTCTTACTTCTTTGCCTTCCAATCTAACCAGTCTGTCTAAATCCATCCTTGTATCAAGTTTGTTTAAAATAAGCCAATTTTGGGTGAAGTTCATTGACCTTTGATCTTTCAGGAATTTAACCAAACTTCACCAGTCTACCTCAATGAAGTGATACATCTCTGTACTATGTTTGGTTTGAATTGAATCATTAGAATTGGATTCAATGTGAAAAATATCTACTTGGGGCAATTTTTAGCCAATTTTTGGCAAAGTTCATTGACCTTTGATCCCTGACCTTTGAGAAATTTCACCAAAAATGTCATCAGTCTAGTAGTGATCCATCTTTGCACCATGTTTGGTTGGTATTGCTCCATTGGATTTTGATATAATGTGAAAATTATCACTTTGGGGCCAATTTTCATTGGGGCCAATTTTCATTGGGGCCAAGTTCATTGACCTTTGACCTTTGAACTCTCAGGAGTTTTACCCAAACTTTCACCAGTCTACCTCCATGAAGTGATACATCTCATCTCATGTTTGGTTAGAATTGCGCCTTTAGATTTGGACTTGGGTTTATTGTGAAAAATATCAATTTTTGCAAAGTTCATTGACCTTTGACCTCTGACCTTTCAGCAATTTCACCAACAACATCACAAGTCTACCCCCAAGTAGTGATCCATCGTTTCACTATGTTTGGTTGGAATTGCACCATTGGATTTGGATTTATCGTGAAAAATTTAAAGTTTTGGGCAATTTTTAGCCGATTTTGGCAAATTTCATTGACCTTTGACCTCTTAACTTTCAGGAATTTTACCAAAAATGTTACCAGTCTATCCCCAAGTAGTGATCTATCTTTGTACCATGTTTAATGAGAATTGCATCCTTGGATTTGGATTTATTTTGAAAAAGGTCAATTTTTGGCAAATTTTCACAAATTTCATTGACCTTTGACCTCTGACCTTTCAGGAATTTTACCAAAAATGTCACCAGTCTATCTCCAAGTAGTGATCCATCTTTGTACTACGTTTAATGAGAATTGCATGCTTGGATTTGGATTTATTGTGGAAAAGGTCATTTTGGGGCAATTTTTACATAGTTCATTGACCTTTGACCTTTGACCTCGATCAGATTTGACCCATGTTTTACACACTTCATTGGTTTCATGCAATACACACATGTACCAAGTTTGAAGCGAATCTGGTTAATGGTTCTCAAGAGATTGCCTAAACGGATTCGGGACGGACGGGACGGACGGACGGACGGACGGACGGACGGACGGACGGACGGACGGACGGACGGACGGACGGACGGACGGACGGACAACCCGAAAACATAATGCCTCCGGCCACTTCGTGGCGGAGGCATAATGATGTTGTGGTCCCTCTGTGACATAGCACTTTATACCTACATGAGGCGGCTAAAGAGAGATGCGACTATGCCTGATGGTGGTATAGAAGCAGAGTCCTTTATTCTGGACTGGGTGTGGAGTTTATACCAGTGAGTAATATAGTATCTATCTGGGAGGAATTTCGGGGGAGAAAGGGTGCATTGTTTATAGAGGATGACCAGTAGGGAGGAAGGAAAGAGAGAGAGAGAGAGAGAGAATTTATGGTCATTGTGTCCTTGGCTTTATTGCCTGACAGCAGAGAGAGAAAGGGAGAGAAAGTGTGTGTGGGGGACATTAAAGGGAGGGGTATGGTGAGATCTTACAATATTAATGTGGGTGCTGCGTGTTCATGTATAAGGTAGTAAAATAATTCAGGCATCCTACTTGTCAACAGTAAACTTGCCTCCCATGAAATGTGATATGATGTTGAAGTTCAGATAAAACGTGCGTCTATAAGGATGTACACAACAGTGAAAGGGATGGGATGAGTATCCTACCAATTATTTCAGGGGCTCTATATACTAACCCCATCGCCTCAGCACACACAAATACACCCACGCATCTTTGCACCCACACACACCCGCACACTTTAACAAACTGTAATACAATTGTAAAAATGTTAGTGTGTTATTAACTCCGTTTCTGCTTCATCATCAGAATGAGCCATGCATGACGTAGAAATAATCATTATGGCATTCCTGAGGACACTAAACAGGCAGAAAAATCACCCAAGCATGTACCTGTAGTAAGACAACTATCAAACATAATCATTAAGATGTAAACTGTAATATATCTTTTACTAAGCTTCTCAAACAATTGAACAGATAATGACAAATAAAACATGAATATCTTTTATAAATATCTCCGATATAGCAGTGTGAGAAGTTAGCAAAGTAAAAATGAGTCCTCTGCTCATATACGAGCTGAATATTTTAGGTTTGCTTAGCAAATGCATTATGTGCTGCTTCAAATCTGGTATAATGCTGCAGCCAAGGCATTAAAAAAATATTTGTAAAATCGTATCAGATGAATCAAAGAAACCTCTGAAATTTTGAAGTTTCGCAAGTTATTTGATAATAAACAGTACCATATCTTTTTCGTATAAACAGTACTATATTGTTTGCGTATGAAATTTCAAAATGTTCATTGCCTTTAGCCAAACAGGCAAATTTTGTCCTGCAGATCATACAGTGTTTCAGTAATGATCACTTGTTCATATTGTGAGGAGTTACATACAACATTTTCATCATAGGAAGGCATATTTTTTTGTTGATTAATAAATGGCTAGTTATGAGGAATGAGACCTTACATCGCTAATTTGCTTTAGTTTGCAGTTGCTCCAAAAGAAAATTTGGGAGAGGCAAACATAAGATATTTGCCCCAGAACATTTTGGGAGGTGAAAACTGTATCATTTATTTTATCAAACTGTGTCAATTATTTGTCTTCATCAGCATCATCATAATCATCATTCTCGTCGTCGTCATCATCATCATCATCATCATCATCATCGTCAACGGTCGGAAGATATCAACGAGTACAACATTAATATCTTTTTTACAATGAAATTTGAGGCATACACCCAGTCGTAAGAATAGCGTGCTCCATCCTGTAAATGAATTAAAAATCAAGTTAGAAAAAAATCTTGGAACCAGACGGGATTTGAACTGGCAATATACTGCTTACCGGGCAGCGACTTAACCACGCAAGCTATTTCTAGCTAACGGATCAAGATGCGACAACGTGGAAACAAATACCGAAGGGTCTCATTAATTTTTAATCTGACTTATTGATGTGCAGAAGAGGTCCGCCGTAAGGACCATTCGGCTAGATTTAAGTGAAAGCGCTTCCTTGGGTAATTTAAATTTTCAAAGAAATTTAAGTCGCTGCCCACTATTCTTACTAATGGGTGTATGCCTTAAATTTCTTTGTAAATTGAAAGTATATGTCAGAAAGCCCTTTCACTAAATTTATTAATATCGTTCACACTGAGAAAAGGGTTCACTTCTGCATCTTAAAAATTTCACACTGCGAGCTTCCTTTTGGGTGACACTTTAACTCCCCGCCCCACCCCCGGCAAAATACAGAACCTTCGGAAAAATGAACCTTATTTCGTTTTCGGATTAACGAACCTTCGGAATAACACCACAAATGCTCGAATTAACGAAACCTTTTTCGTTTTCGGACTAACGAACATCGAAGTACAGGCAATTTACGTGTTTCGGAAAAACGAACCTTTGGAATAACGAACCTTCGGAATAAACGAACCTTCGGAATATCGAACTGTAACCGTATTTGACCTGCAAAAGAAACTAGAGAGTAATGAAAAGGAAACCAGTGACCTACAGAGAGACATGGCGAAATAATGTGAGTATATTTGCTCCCTCAGCCGGGCCCTGGATTCAATGGAACAATATTCTCGGCGTTCCTCTGTCCGTATCTTTGGTATGGAGGAAAAACAAGGAGAAAACACCGAAGCCCTCGTTGCTGATCGCAACAGAACTTGGAGTCTCCATTGAGCCAGCCCACGACATCGACCGCTGTCATCGCATCGGAGCCGCAGTGAACATCGCGACTTCCGCGCGAACGTCGGATGATTCGTCATTTCAATTCCAGAAGCATGAATAGAAACTTTGATAATTTAACAATTTTTTGCTATTGGAGCGAGAGACTTGGTTAATGGAATGTGATTCATGATATAATATTGATGGGTACAAATTTCCTTGAAACGAGTAGTGTTATTAAGAGAGGAGGTGGGGTAGGTGTCTTTCTTTGACAAGACTTAAGTTATAAAATGAGACCTGATTTAACCGTCAATAACGATTTTATTGAGTCTATCTTTGGAGAAATTTTAAACTGTAAAAAGAATATTGTATATGGAGTGATAAATCGACAGCCAAATGAACCAGTGCAATCTGTTTTGGATTATCTCACGAATATGTTTGACATATATAGTGAATATCAAGCTCAGTCTTACCACTATACGGGTCAGTTTCTCGATTTACTTATTGTTATGTAGCAGTTCATTTTCCTTTAAATCTTCACCTTTCCCCCATCCTCTATTTGATTTATATCAATCTCTGTTTTGTCTCTCCCGCTCCGACCACATCATTAAAGTCTTCTAAACATCCTCTCACCCGGCCAAACCACGCTTGACCCACATTCCATCTATACAAGCAATTCCGAGTACTTTCTCTTTGTCTCTTAGTGAAGCCACCAGGCAGAGGCCACACCTGACAGGCCTAGCTTCTCCCATATTCTACATGTAAATGCTACCCCCAAAAGTTAGACCACACCCCGAAATTCTGTTATATCTCTAGTGGCTCTAGCTGAGGGAAAAGCCTAGTGAAGGGAGAAGAGTTGAGACCATCACCAAGCGAAGACTTATATTTTTCCACTACTTGTATCTTGTGAATCTGGACGATGTGATCTGTTCTTTGTACATAATAAACGCATACTCTCATACTTAAGTCTAAATTTACAAGTCTGATGCTCGTTATTCGTGTACCTCTCGACGCTGCAATAATATTACATAATACACACCGATCCCAAATACGACATTATGTCAAATTCAATGTACACATTTATTTATTTCACGTTTCAGATTTTAATGTAGATTTACATCAAGCTCAGTCTTGCCACTATACGGGTCAGTTTCTCGATTTACTTATGTCAAATTCAATGTACAAATTTATTTATTTCACGTTTTATAGGGTAGTCCTCCCAGTCTCAAGGACTGCTTTCCAAAGGAGCCCTGTAATAAAAATCCCGTAAACATAACAAAATAGGTAACATTAAAAAACAATTACTACAAAGATCAAAGATAACAATAACTAAGACTAACAAAAAGGTACATTCGAAAAAAAAAAGCAGTCACACAAATGTGTAACTGAGTGAGTGATTCCTTCTCCGACCCCGCCCCCCCCCCCCCGTCCCCCCCCCCCCCCACACACACACACACACACACCTCTCCCCTGCCTAACGCAGTGCCCAGGTATAACTTAATATACGACGCACTTCTAATTTCGATTTTGTGAGAGTATTACAACAGTGAACTGTGATTGGAAGGCTGTTATAGAGCTCACTACCACAAAGCAGATTAATCTTCTTAAGTATTTAGTGGAAAAAATAACGAGTGCAGATTGCGAAACGGGCTGTATAATAGCATCCCTGCGTTGTGTCAAAGATGTTTAAGCACATTCTTAGTTGTATTAAGGTTTTTAAGTAACGGGAGCTTGCCCATGGGGAATTTTGAATGCAGAAAACAGAAAACCTGCCGATGCGAATAAATCCATGCTAAGAACCTTTCGAGTGTATTTGTCATTTGTTGTGCAATCGATGGTTACGCAAATTATTTGTGTAGGCATGGCTTCCCCATAAGGTACAAGAAAAATCATTGTCTGGTAAAATAAGAGAATAATCATTATTTCTTTTGTTAGGTAACACTTTGCAACCAATTGTGATATCTTTTTTTACAACATGATAACCATGATTAGTCCAATTAAGACTACCGTCCAACACAACACCAAGATATTTCAATTCGTTGACATGTTCAAGGATATCATTTTTGTACACTATTGATAACCTTTTCCCTGTTAATTGACGGTTTTAACCAAACAGCATAGTTTTCGTCTTTTCCGAGTTTAAAATAGATCATTACATTAAAGCCACTTAGTGATGGTACCAAATTGTGACTGGAGTTTCAACTGAACATCATGAATGTTCCTATGTGTAGAAAATATAGCTGTGTCACCTGCCTATAATGATAGTTTACAGGATTCATGTAATATTGAATTAGATATGTTATTGGTATATATACTGAGCACGAGGGTTCCTATAGAGTCGCATTATGAGGAACACCAGATTTCAACTTTAAGTAATTGTTTAATGTTCCTTCTATTAAAACACAATGCAATCGATCAATAATATAAGATTTAAACCATTATAATTCAGAATTGCGTATTCCATATATAGATATTTTTTTGAAAGGACGAGTATGAGAAATTACACAGACTGCTTTTCGCAAGGCAAGAAAATTGCACCTGTAATATTACCAGAATTCATATTACGCAGAATATATCCTGAAAGATCGGTTACAGTTCGATATTTCGAAGGTTGTTATTCCGAAAGTTGGTTATTCCGAAGGTTCGTAATTCCGAAACACGTAAATTGCCTCTACCTCGATGTTCGTTAGTCCGAAAACGAAAAAGGGTTCGTTAATCCGAACATTTGTGGCGATATTCCGAAGGTTCGTTATTTCGTAGGTTCGTTGATCCGAAAATGAAATAGTGTTCGTTAATCCGAAAACCAAATAAGGCTCGTTATTCCGAATGTTCGTTAATCCGAAAACGAAATAAGATTAATTTTTCCGAAGGTTTGTTAATCCGAAAAACGAAATAAGGTTCGCTAGTCCGAAAAATTAAAAAGGTTCCTTAATCCCAAACTGAAATAATCTGTGGCGAGGCCGGAAAAACCGGAAGGGTAGAATCACCGTTGCTGTTCGATTGTTATGGGGATGGGAGGGGCTGATTTATAATTACCTGGGGAGATTAAATACGTAGAATTCTTTCAAAGCGGTGATTATAGGCACCGTATTGCTGTTCACTTCGTGATTCAACTGGGTCAATGAGCATCACTTCTCGCCAAGTCGCCGAGTGGGCGGAATATTCACCACTGATATATCACAGTGTTCTGGAAACACTCGATCCTGAAACTTCCTCGCATGAACAATTCGTTTAACGAGCCACGTAAGGAATCGCGTCAACACGCACATTTCTCCATGTGGATTTATATCGCCATCGCACACCGTACACTTTTATCTCGCGTCTTCATCACAGGCATCTAAATTCGGACCTCGCGAAGTAGCGAAACCTTTGGATTTATACTTACATCTTTTCGCGAAGCTGCAAGCATCATTGTAAATACTTTTTCGGGATACGTGCAAATAACTGAACATTCCCATCTATGCCGGAAGACATCCGCGAGATTCAAGACATCGCTACGCCTCCGGAGCTCACGAGCAACCTTCCAGTGGTTTTCTGCTACAGTTCTGGTGAGTAGGAAGCTTAATATCCTACCAAAGTTTACACCATGAGACGTGATCAAAATGAAAAATGAAGGCAACAAATAGAGCAAAATCTCAGCTACAACGTACTGAAATTTGCGAGAAAATTAAATTTATACAGGAATACTGGAATACGCAAAAAAAAAGGTAAAAAAAAGTTCATGACGTCATACAAGAAAATTCATTTTTTCGATTCATATGGCAATATGATGACATCACGATGAACTTGAGGACAAAATGAGATATGAAATCACATCTAAATGTCATATTTTTTCGGGATATTAAAACAAATTGAGGGTTATTAACCATTCTGAGGAGCTATGAAATTGAGTGTGAAAATAGCCATGTTTTTTTTTCAATATTTGCACACCTAAGCGTATTGACGCACGAGCAGACTTTAAAATTTGACGCACCCACACGACCTTCTTCCTGCATGAGCGTAGCTCAAAATGACAGGATATGATGTATGTAGTGTCAGAAACATTAATCTAGTGAAAAAAGAAAATGGCATTTTGACGTTGCGTTTGCCTCAGGCACGTGAAATCGCGCGACGGAAATTTTTAAAAATGCTTAAAGTGGCCTGAATAGTTCATTTAGAGTATTTTTTAATTTTACGTGCGCATAATTTCACTCACGTACGCGTAATTTCATTAGATATAGATGTTGAGTTCTAGACATATATCCAATAAAAGATTTTCATTAAATTCTAGTGGATGACGTCACGGTTATGCCATGACCTTGAAAAACATAAAAAAAATTCAATGAAGAGTCTTCATCTGTACCTATACACGATGAAACAAAATTGATGAAACATGACACGTACATTATTGAGATATAGAGGACACAAAAAGAGGGGGTGGAATTATAATTAAAAAAAAAATAAAATAAAGAAAATTCCAACGAAATTAAGAGGTGATCTGTCGATTACGACATTCAACCTAATTATCTTGTTCCTCATAAATTGCTGGGGTCTACACATGAAGAATAATGTTCTTGTGTGCCTCATATTGCAGAGTCTGAAAGTAAATACTAACTTTGGCGGTATGTGCCTTACAAATCATTTGATCATAACGTTTCAGGCATTTCAGAGCCTGAACTTTAAGATTACATGTATATTTCTTTTTATATGAGAGTCTCAAACAAGATTAATAATATGAAGGATTTTGGAATACAGATGTTTTGGCAATTGCTGAAGAAAACAAATAATTGCAGAGATTTCCTTTAAAGAACATTATTATTTATAACCACTGCAATTAAGATAAGACAGTGATTTTGTCGATATATTTTTTGTTTTTTTTAAATCTGAGAGTCAGATTCTAGATATACTTCCTTTATTAGAATCATGTGTAACATGTACAAAACCATTTATGAGCAGATTTCTGTTAGTGCGCTGCACTGACCATAGAGTATTTAAACCCCTACTTACTACAATTTTGTATCATACTTGACAAAGTGTTGCAGCTTTGTGATCTTTTCGATTCCGTTTACCTTACATTGCGAGACAAACGATTATCAGTAGCAATGTAGAAAAGCAGTTTATCATTCCATTAAAAGTGCAGAATGTTGTATATTGTACACGCAACCATCAGGACTAATACTGTTACGGGATCTCTGCGCTGCCACCAGTGTTACGGGTGCTAGTTTTGTCGTACAGTTTTCTCTACTTGGAGACGTATAGACGTACATAATACACGATGTCGACAGGAGTTGAAGTTTCAGACGTTTATTTCCGTAGTCATTTCGATGGTCATTCCAATGTCATTTCGATACTCATTTCGATGGTCAGTTCGATACTCATTTCGATGGCGTAACATAGCGTAACAACATGACTTAGAGTTGAACTCCAAAAGTTACAGATAGCGTGGCATCGTTAACAATACAAGCTAGACTGGCTTGTCTCCTTCTGATCTGTTCTGTTAGCGCCGTCTCTCCTCCTACTGTAAAACTGTTCCTACTCTTAAACTGTCTTATCCAAAGCTAGACTGCCTCTATTTATACATGCTGGTGTACCTTATCAACTATAATCACATAAAGGAAATACATGACACGAAGGATTTCTAAGTACAAAGGAATGCAGTTTTGTAGGGACATCGTAGTTTAAGCAGAAAGGAGTTGATTGTATTGACGTCAGTCTTCTCCTTGAAGTCTTAACTTTCTCTTGATTGAACTTCAAACAAGAACTTTACCAAAAGCATCTCGTTTCCAAAGAAACGAGAATTACATCTCTGGAAGAAATCATTGGTCTTTCCCCCATAACAAATCGTAAATGTCAACCCCGATGGTGTTGAGCGGCCAGAAGAATGTTAGAGGAAAGAGAAAATGGTTTATTGCTGGTATGTACTCCGCACCCAAGGACAAGCTTGACCAGAGCTGTGACGTGGAAGAGGTCAGACTAAGTTTCATGCCTTTCTGAATAGAGAGTAGGGACTTCTGCAGAAAGTATAGGTCAATAGTGACGTCACCATTAAATGTCCAAGAACTTGGTCAATGTAAATGTTCAGTTGGGATCGATGTTATCTACGAAAGAGGGGGTGTTTGGGAGAATTTGGGCTTACTATAAACATGGGAATAAAGGGAACTCGGGGACCGTGACAATACCTTACTTTTTTTGGTCTTAATCTCTTTACGTATAGCCAACTAGTTAAAGCTCCTTACTTTCTTCTTTTCTTTCTTTCTTTCTTTACTTCCTTATGTAAGAGATTCGTTCCTTTCAAATTATGTTCACGTTTGAGGGGATATTAAAAAAAGAGAAAAAAAAGTAAGGTCGATGGCTTGTAAGAGGCTCCCATTTTCCAAGGGCTTGGCATCGTTAAAAAATACGGCTTAGATCGATCGAGTTGAACTCCGACTAAAGCTAGACTGGCTCCTTCTCTCCTCCTACTCCTTCTCTGTCCTCCTACCCAAAGCTAGAGTGCCTCTATTTATACATGCTAGTGTTTATACCCACATAAAAAAAAATATATAGGAAATACATGACAAGAAGGATTTCTAAGTACAAAGTAATGCAGTTTTGTGGAGACATCATAGTTTAAGCAGAAAAGAGTTAATTGTATGGACGTCAGTCTTCTCCTTGAAGTCTTAACTTTTTTTTTAACTTTCTCTTGGTTGAAGTTCAAACAAGAACTTTACCAAAAGCATATCGTTTGCAAAGAAACAAGAATTACAAGAAAGAAGAATGTTGGGAGAAGAGGGAAATGGTTTATTGCTGGGTCATAAAATGTACTCCGCACCCAAGGTTAAGCTTGACCAGAACTGTGACGCAAAGAAGAGGTCATACTCAGTTTCATGCATTTCTGAATAGAGAGTAGGGATTTATGAAGAAAGTAAAGGTCAACAATGACGTCACCATTAAATGTCCAAGAACTTGGTCAATGTAAATGTTCAGTTGGGCTCGAGGTTATCTATGAAAGAGGGGGTGTTTGGGAGAATTTGGGCTTACTATAAACGGGGGAACTCGGGGACCATAACAATATGTAACTAACACGTAACGGCGTAATGACAGAGATGTCACCCATTATTCAACTATTTAAAATTTAAAAGCTCTCTGACCTATCTCATCTTAAAGCTCCGATAGCGTATTAAAGCAAAACAACGCGTAACAAAGCTCAGCAAAGGTTGACTCAAAGCGGAGGAAAGCTTAACAAAGCTTGGTTCAAAGCGGGGGCCGGTCCTCGTCTTCACTGTCTGTCACCACTTGACACGCTTCGTTAAGATGTCTCAAGATTTGCTACGTTCTGGCATGAAGATGAGAACAGAGTTCAACTTTTGTGGGATCCTTTACTCCACTGAGTGATGCACATAATCTCTATTAGAAGAAAACAAAAAGAAGTATCATGGATAACCAATGAGTATCTCATACCAAGCGAAAGAGAATATCATAGAAAGAGGTTTAAGAAAACCAGATTGGAATCAGATTGGGATGAATTTAAACACTATCGAAACCGAGCAAACAACTTGAATAAGTATTTTTAAAAAGAATTTTATAACTATGAGTTTATGAAATGTGGAAATTACATTAACACAAAATGGAAGATTCTGAAAGACCTACTAATTACTCAGCAGCATGCAAAGAGATACTAGTAAGTTGATTCGAATGCACGTACGCACAATCGCCGTTTACAAATAATACACAATAATAATGTACGGCGGACGTACGTATCCGTATGAGAGGGCTGGATGGACATCTAGCAAGGGAAACAAAGTTTCAGCGGGCTTATCAAACAGGCCTTTTTTCGGCGGACGTACATGGGGCAAAGGAGACCCCCACACCCAGCTACACAATCCAGGGCCTTACCACCGCGGCACAATACGACAATGCAGAGGAAGTAGCTACCACACTGCCCCAAGAGGTAGGTAGCATCCCAACTCCTAATTTTCTCAAATCGAATGACAATATGCATGTATCTCAAACAGTGCTTACAATTTTTTGGCTTTAAACTAAATACTATTAAGTTTACCATCTCATTGCCTGATGATAAGGCACTGGATATTGCCCAAAGCTGTGAGAGTTTGTTGAACAAAAAAATACCCTCAATTAGAGAAGTAGCTCAAACAATAGGTAAAATTGTTGCAGCCTTCCCAGCTCTCAAGGCAAATACTGGTCATTTTGACAGAACTATGCACCTATCTGACCATGCAAGAAAGGAACTTATTTGGTGGAAGGAGAACTTTCAAAGCTCTTATAAATGCTTCCATCAGTAGAGAAACCCCAACTCTTGAAATCCGAACAGATGCCAGGGGTTCTGGCTGGGGCGCCACAGATTTAACAACTAACACAGGAGGTAGATGGAATGAATCAGAAAGCGAAAAAGCAAAGAACATTTTGTACAGAGATGAGAAAAGTACACATACTTGTTAGGATTGACAACATTACAGCAGTCACGTATGTGAATAATCTGGGTGGAGTGCGATCCCAGGATTGCTATCAAATTGCCAATCAGATTTGGAAGTGGTGCATTGACCGCAACATCTGGCTGACAGCCTCATACCTACCAGGAAAAATGAACATAGAAGCTGACCAAAAATCCCGCAAATTCAACGATAGAACAGAGTGGACCCTGAATAAACATGCTTTTAAAAGCATTGTCAAGGAATCCGGATTACCTGAGATCGATTTATTTGCATTCAGATTAAATGCACAGGTGGACAGGTATGTCACCTGGTTACCTGACCCACATGCAGAGGCAGTGGATGCATTTACACTTGATTGGAGCTTATTTTGTTTTTATGCCCACCTTTTTGCCTCATTCCAAAATGCCTCCAGAAGATGATACAGGATCAGGCCACTGGTCTCCTTGTAGTCCCAAACTGGCCTACACAGGCATGGTTCCCTTGCCTAAAAGCTTTATAAGTGGGAGAACCTTTGATCCTATCCAAAAGCAAAGACCTTCTTTTGCAACCTGTAACACATGCCCCCCCCCCCCCCCACACACACCCACCCATGCATGATCGTCTCGATATTCTTTGTTGCAGATTATCAGGAAAACTTACGAATCAAGAGGACTAAGGACAGTTAATGTTTTAAGAAGATTATCTAAGACAAAACAGTACCAAGTCTACACTAAGCGCTGGATAAAATACTATAAGGATAAAGGGCTGAACTACTTGAGCAACTCGGTGGAAAATGTTCTGGAGTTCCTGAGCGAACTACTTCACACCAGGGAATTGAGTTATAGTGTAATTAAAACTGCGCGTAATGCCCTATCTACATTTTTTAACACTAGAGGGAAGCTCATACAGAGTAGGAACGCACCCCATCATTGGCCGGTTTATTAAGGGCGTTTTTCATCTTAACCCGCCCAAAGCGCGTTATGAAGAAGTGTGGGATGTACAAGTACTTTTCAACCATCTGAGGAAGCTTTCGCCAGCCAAAACTCTGTCACTCAGGAATCTGACTCTGAAAATGTGCATGTTATTAGCTCTTATCTCAGCACAGAGAGTGCAGTCTCTTCATCTCCAACAGTTAGACAATGTGCGTGTAAAGGAAAGCGCAGTAACTTTCATTTACAGTGACCGTTTGAAGCAGAACACCTCAGGGAGATCACCCGACACGCTAAGATTACCAGCCTACCCACCAGACCGTCGGCTGTGCATTGTGACGTATCTCAAAAAGTACATTAAGCGTACAAGTTGAGCGAGAGGTACGGAACGTTATCTGACGTTTAGCTTTCGGAAGCCATACAGACGCGTCCATCACAGACAATCTCGCGGTGGATTAAAAAAAAAACATGTATGAAGGAGGCTGGCATAGACACTTCAGTGTACAAAGCGCACTCAGCCAGGGCTGCCTCAACATCAGCAGCAGACAAGGTGGACTTGTCATTGCCATACATCGTGGCTCAGGCTGGATGGGCAAATGAAAATACCTTCAGAAAGTTCTACCGTAAGCCTGTGGTTGACAAGCAACATGAAAAGTTTGCTCTGGCCCTATTGCAAGGCAAAAAGTAAAGACAATTCGGGAACAGTTGTGACCGGGACAAATAAACTAAAACGTTTAAGCTGTTGAAGGGAATAAATAGACCTTCAACTTTACTGAGTGCATTTATGTTGATGAACAATGAATAGTCACAAGGAGAGAACTGATACAAATAGACCAAAGAGTTCTTAAAACCATGTTGGGTATAATGGGAGAGCATGAATGTTTTGAGAGTGCGTTTGAAGCTATCGACAGATGGGGCATTGCGTATGTGGAGGGGGTAGAGTTCCAAGTCTAGCCGCTTTGGTGCCAAAGGCACGTTCCCCATAGAACTTAGTGTTGGTCCTGGATATCTGGAGAAGGTTTTGGTTATTGGAGCGAAGGTTACGGGTTGGGATATATTCCTTGATGAGATCGGAGATGCAGAGAGGAGATGTGTCGTTGAGGGATTTGTACACTAGGAGCAGGATCTTGAACTGGATGCGGTGGTGAATAGGGAGCCAGTGAAGACGAAAGATGGGTTTGATGTGCTCTTGTTTGCGAGATCTGGTGACGATTCCGGCGGATAATATGTTCTGTATTCGTTGAGTTTGTTAACTTGAGTATGTTGAAGACCCCCCAAAAGTGCATTACATGTGTCAAGCCGGGATGTGGCGTAAGAGTGGATGAGCATTTCTGCTGTAGTCTGGTTCAGATCGCTCCCATGGCAGCTTGACAAGTCTTAGCCACCTGGGCCGACATGGTCAGATGTTGGTGTCTAAGCTGCATGTTGGCATAAACTTGGAAGAGAAGTGAAGTACTTCCGTCTTAGAATTGTTTAATGCAAGCTTGTTTCTTGTAGACCATGTCCTAATATCCTTCAAGCAGGCATTCAGATCGCGATGATGCTTTGTCACGGTCCTTAGAGTCAAAGATGGATCTGGGAGTCGTCTGCATATAGCATGGCATTGAGACCATGCGCCCGGATAATGTCTTCTATCGGCGTGACGTACAGTGTGAACAAAAGTGGTCCAATCACGGACCCTTGTGGGACGCCGCAGACATCAAGGACAGGCTGTGATGAAGAGTTTCCTATCTTGACATTATGGTTGCAATAATAAGCAAGTAATCAACGTTGGTGAAGATGATGGGACGAACTAACTTCCGAGGCGATCTGGATGTAGCTATCTTTCCGAAGCGCAGCTGAGGAAAGATAGCGTATACATTCAGATCGCCGGGGAAGTGATAGTTCGTCTCATTGCCTGAAACCAAAAGTTGATTATTTGCTTTATATTCCACATCTGAAACCAACTATCTTTACCAAAAATGACAATTTGACGTACAAAAGTAATGTTTACTTCTCTACCTAACCCCGAGCCGCTGCCATGGGGAACACGCGTATAGGACGCGCGTTAGGACGCGCGTTAGGACGCCTTGGTAGGTCAATTGATAGTCCGAGTATAACGCACTTTTATTTCGCGCGTACTCAAAACCCTAACCCTAGATCACGCGTTAGGACTGTGAGGAGTGAAGAGATCAGCGAAACCAAAAAGTACTATCACCTAGCTAGAGTGTAACGAACTTTTCTTCTCAGGTGATTAGATGGAAAAACGTGATCAACTCATATAGCAACATTCTTAGTATATATGTGGAATACAATATAAAATACCAATATTGTAGTCTTGTCTTTAAGATAGTCAGTAGGCTTGTATGGTGGTGTGACCTAATTCCTCGCGTGTCCTTATTTTGCGCACTAACACTCAATAGTAAAATACGGTTAAAGAGAAAAGGATACACAATGCATACGTGGCACTAAGGTACTGTATTCTTCGAACAGTCGAACAAGATACATCATCTAAACGTCCATAAAATCAATAAAAAAAAACAATAATAATTGCCAATTTCACAGTATTTACTCAAATGGCTGGTATATGCTTGACAATCCAATGTGGTTTTCGAAAGTTTTGACACTCGTCGTCGATCACAAGAGAGCAACGAACTTACTGTGCAAAATTACGTCACATAATTGTGAGCCGGCGGCGGGTTAGTAAGCATTGCAAACGTCTCGAAATTGCATTAATTCTAATCTAAAATTTGAATTTCAGGCCATGAAATGGGATTATATAAGATATTCTCATTCTTTTGAGGCATTGGACGTCATGTGTAATAATCTAGGTGTTTTGGAATCGTCAAGAAAACCAAAATGTGCGCAAAATATGGTCACCCCATCATACCATCCTACTAAGAATCACTGATAAGAACTTTTAATGTTAACTATTATACTTAATACGCCACAAGTAGCACCTTGCTTATTCTTAAACCGAAAACAGAATATAAAAAAAAAATCATTTTTATTATACTAATATTCATCAATTTAACAAGCTTCTTATTACTGTCTAACACAGTAACTCTCTCATACCATTTAAAGGTGATATTCATAGGAAATAAAATCAAATAAATATAGTTTATTTTATAATTCAGTGAGTTATTAAAGCAATTTATGCAGCTAACATGCCGTGAAAATGTTCAGTTATGTGTTTAATGAAAGTCAAATTTCACTAAATTGACTCTCTTCCTGACCTACGAAATCGCCCAAGGAAAGTGGCATTGTGTGTACGTCACAGCCGGGATATGCTTCACAATGACCATTGTGTATCACACCTGTTAATCCACTAGCAACTGCCATCACAGTTTCATTAACAATGCCTGATGCTTCTGGCGGAAAAGAAGCTGCGGATTGGCATGTGTGATGCACAATAACGCCTCCCGTTTCTTACGTCAGACCTAAAGGCCGTTTCGGATGACAATAGGTCAAATTTGTCCCCGAGAATACGGTGATTGTTTTCACTCTAATTTCGCTTTTTGGAAAGTGATATATTGTTTGAATGTCATCCGAGCTCATTGTATGGCTTATAAGCTTTCTGTAGATGAATATCTTCATATTTTTGGATTCTCTTTGAATATCACCTTTAAGAAAAGCTGTCTCCAGTTAAATTCTATTCTATAATATCCCATTGTTATCTTGTCAATTGCATCCCTATTGAATTACGTGTCCTAGACAAATTGTTTCTGCGGAGGTTGATTTCAATAACCTTTCACTTCCTAGTCATGTTATCTAACTCTCCTCGTCTGTTCTATAATTACACATTATTACGTCTGTCCTCCCTCTGGCTCCCAAAACAAACAAATAACACAATAATACACTTCAATTATTGTGGGATAGCCTGACAACGACTACTGGGAGCTGGCCTTTTATTATGTATAAATGTTTAACAAACATTTCTTCTCGTTTCCTTCAGGAAACCGGACCGAGCGTGTTCCAGGATAAAAAAACCAGAGATAAAACTCAACGAGAATAAAAACTCTGGAAAACCTTAGGAAACACAGTCATGTCATAACACAACACAACACACTTTCATTGCAAATAAAAGTTGTCTCGTTGAAAGTTCAAGCTAGAATGATTCAATTACGCACTAATTGATGCCACGTACCCCCGTACGTGCCCTGGTCACCGTGGCAGAATTAGCTCGCACACCTGTACGAGCTACCTATGTAAATTACATTCCATCGGGGCAACGGCCCCGTACCCAACATAAGTATGCATTAATTAACGATACAAACAACATTTGTCTGCTATACAATCGTACCGCAGACAAATAACAGTCTGTTCTATAATTACACATTATTACGTCTGTCCTCCCTCTGGCTCCCAAAACAAACAAATAACACAATAATACACTTCAATTATTGTGGGATAGCCTGACAACGACTAAAATTCAAAGAACGGGATCAAAAGGTGAAAGAAGAGAAATGACCGATTATGATTTAAAGTCATGCCCATAATACTTGATGTAACTCGGCTAGATATCGACACCAAATTTGGTCCATCCATACATATGAACAAACCTTTTGATTCGTGTCCGATTGACTCCTTGAATATTTTTCAACATTGTTTACTACATGTATAATGAAATCCAAAGTTAGTACACAACTGACAAATGAACCCGATATGGACCAAAAAAGGACAATCTTGCCCGTCTAAACATACTACCTCGTCTGAATACCACTGATTCCGAAGTATATTAGATTTCAAGGAACACATGCTAAGAACTTGCCTTTCTCACCTCGTACATAAAAGTACAGAATTCTGTCATTGAATGGTTTGATTTATAACCATGAAATTTTATTTTTCCGGAATGGCTTAATTAATTCTTTCAAGAAAAGAAGCTTTTCGTACATTATATGACTAATGGTGCTGTTTTTCCATCAGCTATCTCAAATTATGTTCAATCTTTGATAAATCATGCAGAGAATTTCCTTCCACATGGAATCGATATAGGTAATTCTCCTGAAAGAAAATTTATGATTATTTAATCATGTCACATGTTTAGAGTGAACAAGAATAGCTTGCCCAAGGCACGAACAGATACACCTTTGTCATTAACATGTTTCGAAAATGGTCAAAGCAAAAATTGTACTTAAAGACCTATATCTTACATATATTTAAACGCACGAAACCTTGTGCTATTTCTCAAGTCGAACGAAAACAAAACGACCCCCCAAAACAAAAGAACCCTTTTCATAATTCCAAACACTTGGTAACCAATAATTTGTTCTCCAAACTATCATCAACATAGTCGTCTTTAGACTTTTCGCTCTTCTATCGCCCGTGCCTCTTCCAAAGCCTATCTGGCACGGAAGCTCTGGCAGCGGCGATAGCCCCTCCTGATCTGAGTGAATGAAGGCCCAAACTAGCCTCTTTCCCGCATAACTCCCGCAAACGAGCTAATACTGTTTCACAGGGCCCTGGTATAACTTACCCGTTTGTTTATCTTACACAAACCATTTCTCCCTTTGTTACATTAAACAGATATGAATACAAATTGATCAGATACCTGCCTCATCCACATACTGTATTCTCTTAAAATTTCCACTGGACAGGCATTTCTAAAAAAACAAAACATCTTCACAACCTTCGTACTTCTTGCATAAATCAAAGATTTGGAGCGAAAAAAACCGCGTCCTTCTTGACAACGGGTCTCGACGACCTTCGTTTAGCACTCTCCAAAATAAGTTTAACGAAAGCGTTATCCGTTGGATCAACTTCTCCTCTCACGCTATGTGCCCATTTTATTGAATACAGTGCTGCCTGAATTACACCGAATGAGGACCCTCGAGATATTAAACTTGATATATACAATGCGACGTGTATGGGTTCTGCTGGTAATGCTCTGCCCCCCTCTGCTATGATGCAAGACTCCTATCTCTTGAATGAACCAAATTACTTGCTCTTAGTCCCTTCGCGTCTGGCCCCTATGATGTGAAGAGCCATGATGACTGCCTGGTCGATCAGATTCTCGGATCGAACCTCTGCGTCGTCCACCGCACCTTGTATAGCCTCCTGGACGCCTAAAGCTGAAATTGGAAAAAAAAATATAGTGCAGCACTATAATCTTATCTTCAATGCGATCAGCCTAAAGCTGTTTCGAGGGCTTACAAAAATTCCATTTTGTCTCCGCCCCCTCATCACTACACTAGAGGGCAACAGCTCATATTCTTTAACAAATGAAAAGAACCCCTCACCATCCCAAATCTTGGGCCAAAAAGGGAGCAGATTTCCAATATGGGACTAATAATGTGCCCCTTGCCTTTTCCCGCACTAATTCTTCAACCGTTCTAGCAATGAGTCGAGGTGGTGGTACCCACCAATTTATATCTTCCTCCCAACTCTGAGAAAAAGAGCATCAATATCAGTTGTTTCATTACACCACCATCTGGAATTAAACTTCCTACATTTGGTATTATAATGGCAGGCAAAACTGTCATACACACTTCTGATCTAACCTATAGTACACGCCCCAATTTTCATGCCAGTCGACACTGTCGACGTCCTACTCAAATCATCAGCCCGCATGTTCTCACTTCTGGGTATCCAACCCGGGTCAATTTTCACATTGTTTTCTTCACAAACTTACTGTAATCTCAAACCCTTTTGTTGCAAGGCGGAATTAGCACTCCCCTTTCTCATGATTTTCACAACATCCTTGTCTGTGTACCAAAGTACACTTCGCCCTTCCAGGCGATGCTCGAGTGACAGTACCATTCTCACAACGGCCTCGAGCTCTCTCCACGTGGAGCTTTGAATCCATTTTCACATTGTTTTCTTCACAAACTTACTGTAATCTCAAACCCTTTTGTTGCAAGGCGGAATTAGCACTCCCCTTTCTCATAATTTTCACAACATCCTTGTCTGTGTACCAACGTACACTTCGCCCTTCCAGGCGATGCTCGAGTGACAGTACCATTCTCACAACTTCCTCGAGCTCTCTCCACGTGGAGCTTTGAATCCATTTTCACATTGTTTTCTTCACAAACTTACTGTAATCTCAAACCCTTTTGTTGCAAGGCGGAATTAGCACTCCCCTTTCTCATGATTTTCACAACATCCTTGTCTGTGTACCAACGTACACTTCGCCCTTCCAGGCGATGCTCGAGTGACAGTGCCATTCTCACAACGGCCTCGAGCTCTCTCCACGTGGAGCTTTGAATCTATTTTCACATTGTTTTCTTCACAAACTTACTGTAATCTCAAACCCTTTTGTTGCAAGGCGGAATTATAGCACTCCCCTTTCTCATGATTTTCACAACATCCTTGTCTGTGTACCAACGTACACTTCGCCCTTCCAGGCGATGCTCGAGTGACAGTACCATTCTCACAACGACCTCGAGCTCTCTCCACGTGGAGCTTTGAATCCTCTCAGACTCAGACCAAAATCCCATGAGCTCGTGTTATCACTCTCAACAACATAACCCCCGTATCCAAAACCGGAGGCATCTGTGTATACTTACCAATTGTACGTAACCACACCTGATATACTATACTATTTAACTTGTCTACACTTTCCCTCCAATAAACAAACTCTGCCAGCATGTTTGATGTTACAAAGGTATGATCATTCCAGTTCGCCCTACTGTTCATACACCTGAACAATTCCCTTGTCTTCAACTATACCAACTATATCTTCCATACGGCCTTTGGTAACTTGCTAAGAACCTAACGTGCGTAAGTGTACCAAGCTTCCGACTTTTAGAATGGAAATTGAAAACCTGAAATCGTCGATGCGATTCTTTGAGATTCGCACCTGATCGATTAGAAAATCACAATCTAATCCTCGTCATGAAGTTTGTGGTTTTGGCTCCCACTGACATTTTTCTTCAGCTGGAAGAAAAACCTAGATCTTTGAGATATTTTTGCACTAAGACACTTAGAAAATCGGCCCCTTCTTTACTGGCATTTTCCGCGATTCCGTCATCAAGGAACATGATTACCTTAATGACCCTGACCACGCCAATGACTGAAAACAGATCTCATCACTTTGGCGAATACATACCCCTCGGTAAAAAATACCCAAAGGTAAAACGTTGCACACGTAATACTTCCTTACTACACCAAAATCCCAGGCAAATACCAAATATTGCCTATGCTCATGAGCTATATCAATGTGATGATAGGCCGACTTTAGGTCGAACGTGCACGCATAGTCACCCATTTCAAACACATCTTTCACAGAAGAAGCATCTTCATACTTGAACTTCTTTTTGTATAAATGAGGATTAATGTGCTTCCACTCTAAGACTTATCTGCATTTTCCTCTTCTGACACAGTTATAAAATTTTCTACATGAGGCCTCTCTTCAACCTCGGTAATACATTTCCTCTCTATCAATTTACGTATCTCACTCCCAACAAATTTCAAATGATCTCTGGCAGAGAAATTATTGAGCAAATTAACCCTTAAAGAGGTTGAATATAAGGGTAATTTGTACCCTTGATCGATTATACCACAGATGTATTTATGAGAATTTATTCTTTCCCAACATTCCATCCTCTCTGATAGCCTCCTTACAGTAGATGGAATTTGGCCAGCTACGAAACTCGTTTCACATTCCGTTTCAATTCACGGTGAAACTTCACTTTTGTTTCAATTCGCACCTCATAATAAGTAAGAAAGTATCACTTAGCTTTGTGTTGTAGGGAAGATTAGTGGAGAATTCTCTGCAGTCAGCTCTCCAATGCCCTGCTTTTCCACACGAAAAACACGAACCCGGCTTTCAGCTCGACTGTGAACTCGACGGTTTCTCGTTGGTTCGGGCAACACCGGAACCGCCCCTTCGGCAATCTTTATGTGCGCGTCTTTCTTGCCATCTCTCCCCTCATCTACCAGCAATGCGTCTCCCTCTATCAACTTTCTAGTGACTTTGACATTGACTTTGAACTGTTCTTCGTTTCCGCGTTTTTGGAACTTGTACACGTCCTTCTTCATCTCCTCAATTTCCGCTATTAAAGATTCGCTAAGCTCTCTATGGTTGTCATTAACTCGCTGCTGAAAAGTTCCTAATTTATAGAAATCAACGAATCGATCTGGCTTAGAAGCCGCGCCTGGATTTCTCGAATTTCCGCGCTCACGAGGTCAGCGACTGCGGTCGGCTCCACAGTAGTTGTCTCGTTGAAAGTTCAAGCTAGAATGATTCAATTACGTACTAATTGATGCCACGTACCCCCGTACGTGCCCTGGTCACCGTGGCAGAATGAGCTCGCACACCTGTACGAGCTACCTATGTAAATTACATTCCATCGGGGCAACGGCCCCGTACCCAACATAAGTATGCATTAATTAACGATACAAACAACATTTGTCTGCTATACAATCGTACCGCAGACAAATAACATTCTTCTCCCTTTCTTTTCCCTTTAAAAAAACCATCGTATAATCGTGTAAAGCAAAGTACTTTTCTTGTTGTTGTTATTGTTCCTTCTTGTTAGTGTTGTATTGGTGTATTTCATTTTGATGCTATATATACGTTGATTGAGTTTGTCGTATTACGCAGTTAATGTATTATACCACCAGTAATTGTTTTGCATGTATATATAGGGCGAACCTGTAAAGCATTTTTTTTACATGATGTTGCCTACCCTGTATTTTTAAAGATAACCTGAATAAATATATATTGATTCTGTATTGCACAACGCTATTATCAGTCAAACCAACTGTATTTGCAGATTTGATTAAAGCACATCCAATCAAGTATTCATTTTGTGTCAATGGAATTCATTGTCCCATATCTGGTCTCAAAGCTAAAAATGAAATGATTGTTATATGATCGTTCATGGTCACAATTAAACACTGAAAAGCCTTGCTTACACTTCATCACCAACAAGTCTAACTCACCTTTTCGAAATTAACTCAGGCTCTGTTCTAATTTAATGCACAATCACAGACAGCAAGTTTGTTCGTAAAATATCCCCGTAAGGTAGGCCCTGTGTTTATGTTAGGACACCAACGTTCGTGGAAATCATACTAGGGAATATTACTGACCGCGCTCACGTTGCCTAGGAGATGAAAGGCTGCAGTAGTCCTACGTTTTGCTAGCGAAAGGAGAAAAAGAATACGACTTTGTTAAACGACTGATCAATGACGAACATGTCACAAAGCAAACCTGATATTCACCTTACATGTTATCTGAGAAAATACCTCATTATTGGTCCTTACCACGAAGCAACAGTAGACATTCCGATGCCAGGTGAGCTGGCTCTCGTCTGACACAAATTAATTACTATAAATATGTGAGATTAAATGCTCTCGATAGACTAAGCTAAAATATATAACAAATGTTGGCGTCGTTCTCGTAAACTTTGGCTTAATTGTGATTTATTTGCGTCCCCTCAGCGCGTGCAAAATCTCGGGTTTTTGCACAGTCACTTCGGAAACACATAAGTCACTCGGCTTAATTGTGATTTATTTGCGTTCCCTCAGCGCGGGGTTAGGCCATTTCCTGACCCAGTCTTTCTGACCTAGTCTTTCTGACCCAGTTTTTTTGCCATTCACTCAGTACGGCCTCTGTTATTGGCTACTGTGCTAATGAATATTCAAGACTATGGTATGGCTTGTCGAACATTCGCGCCGGCGCGGCCAAAGAGGCGGCCAGGAGGCGCAATTTTTTCGAACATTCGCGCCGGCGCGCCCAAAGAGGCGGCCAGGAGGCGCAATTTTTTTTTACACGCTAGCTCATAGACGCCAGAGCTTTTCACAGCTGAGAGAGAAATCCTTGCTCTCTGCAATCGGCCACAGCCTGCGAGAGCACGCTCATGCCGATATCAGCTGTTCCTTTGTACCATTGTATGTGGGTAATGAGTTGATATAAGGACACTAGAAAACCTATTACTGTGCACAAATGCCATGTTGTGATAAAAAGTTGAGTAAATAGATATGTGTTTGTGTTATAATTATTTCATGTTTGCTAGGTTTTATTAGACTATTTATCATTTTTTTATCTGTCCCTCCCGACATGATGCTCTAAATCCCCTAGAGCAAAATGGAATCTCCCGTCTCTTTTCCCCCCAAATCTCGCTAGAGAAAAAAATATTGGAGTCATCGACTGTTTGATAGGGGTGCATAATAAATTTCTACCAAAAATATTCCTTATTCAATCATTCAATAATATTTTCATGAGATGATGTATTCTTCAATAATGCAACAAGGATAAACAAATTCACTTTTATCTCATTGTCTTACAAAAATCCAGTGTTTTTTACATTATATTTTCTTTCTGAGAGCACCGTCCCCTTTTTCTGTAGTGGAGCAGTCCGGCGCCGGCAATTCCCGCGTGGACTAGCGCGCCTCCAGCTCACCAGCTCCTGGCGATGGCCGCCTCTTTGGCCGGCGCGACGTTCGACAAGCCATACCATCGTCTTGAATATTCATTAGTACAGTAGCCAATAACAGAGGCCGTCTCATGAAAACTGCCTCGTGTACAAAATGAATGGCAAAAAACTAGGTCAGAAAGACTAGGTCAGAAAGACTAGGTCAGGAAATGGCCTAACCCCTCAGCGCGTGCAAAACCCCTCGGTGTAAAAATAGGCCTATGGTGCTTTTTTTTCTCCAGCAGCTGCCAATATCTATTTAATATCATCGATTCTGCGACAGTTATGTTTCATGACATTGACTGCTAGTTATATCTCGTTATGTTTATTATCTTACATTTTGCATTGGTTGTTCTTATAAAGCAAGTTACTTGTTTCCATCCTAAACTTAAGATCAGCAAAGAATTGCTTGCTTTGTGCATGTACTGTATCAATAGCCCCATTCATAAACCACAAACAGAGTACAGCTATTTTTTCCGATGCAAGTCGAAAGAAGGTTTACAGTGAGCCTCTAAGAATACCGAAAAAGCCGTCATTTTTCGGGGTTTTTTGGACAGCTGGACTCTCTCCACACCCCTAGCCAGAGCAAACATGCGATGATTAAATGTTCCTCTAAGCCGTACGAGCGTTGCGATTACCGAATCACATGCCAAAGTACAATGTCCAAGGCGCCACATTTACGGCTATTTTGCGGCTATTTATTAGATATATATTTAGATAGTTTGCATACATGCAACTATCGGTAATGCATCGGCAAAATAGCCTCAAAACTTGTGCTTATTTTGCGTACAGGTGGTGTACAGTATATGAACGGGGTTGTGGTAATAATCAATACACCAAATAATTATATTAATTTCTTATTTTGCTCTCTCTTTCTCTTTGTTCTCAGAACGTGTCCAACAATGGGCATATCCTTGAAACATGTGCTGGTCATCTTCATGATGAGCACAGTGCTACGTAGTGCTTATTCAGGTAAGTCTTGATATCCTCTATGGAATTGCAATAATATTGATATTAATATATGTTCTCTTACACATTTACCTATCTTTATTGTACATGAGTTTGCAAAATAAATCTTTTCAATTCGCCAACAGAGTAGTTACGAAAGAAGGCAAAATCGTTTTTGTTTTCGCGTTTTTATCCCATTAAGTTGTAGAGATCACATAGCCATGTTATCATGCTACAGAGGCTCAGATTGTTCTAGTTTAAACTACAGATTCATTTCAGGCGACCTTATTCTATGTTCGTGGGGACGGCTTACATTACGAGTTGTCTCTTGGACGGATTTAGAGGAAAGATACTTGGGGGCGTAGTGAAGCTGCTATGACATCTTGCCAGCTCAGATGACAATTCATGGCGGTCTGTAATATATGTATCATTTATTATTTCAGTATTTTCACAAAAGGCCGGTATGTTTTTTCATCAATTCGTAAAAAACCGTGTTAACACGGGGGTGGGGGGGGGGGTGGGGGTGGGTAGGGGTGGGGGTTGGTTGTTGGAGGTGGGGACGTACTGCTATGACATATTGCCGGCTTAGATGACAATTCATGGTGGTATTGATCTTCTTTGTTTACTTGTAAAGATACAATAACTCTCCAACAAAGTGGTTTTGGAAGAGAATGTATCAAGGAACCCCACCCGTAGCAGGTTCGCAAACCAATGGGACATGGAAGGGACGTCTATAGGGAAATACGTGGTTGTGCCAAAACGCAAACGAAACACGTCTAGTGGTGAGCAATAATTCGAACGAAAGACATAAAGAGTGAAGAAGGAAAAACATGCATTTCTCATGATTTCTGTTACCTCACCTTCTACACAATGACAGTTATAATACATAATGCAATACATAGCATTTTAGATTGTTGTAAGATAATCAAACTTTTAAACAAAATAAAACATTCTATGAAATAGAAACATTTCCGATTTTCTAAATGATACTTCGTGAGGTATCTAGAGCATGTTTCGGACGTTACAGCATAACGTTAACATTCATTTTTATTCTTGAAATTTAAGATGATTTTGAAGGGAAAATAATTATAACATTTTAACATCAACCTCTGGTTCCTGGAGGTGTTTTTCCTTTTTTTTTATTTGATGTGATTTGATTCAAGAAAGGTAATTCCATGCTATTAAGTATTAACTTAGGTGTATTTCTCAGTACCAGATTGATACATTATGAAACGCGGACAGTACATGTACAGGTGCCATATCATTTTTCAACACATATATCTAAGTAAACCTCAAAAGCAAGGAGGCGTCACTATTATAGGAGATTCTCTGGATCAAAATATCTTGAAAATATTCGAAGTGTGTTTTTGTAGGATACACAAGAAATAAACAATCTTATAAAGTAGGCTTTCTAGGCAACTTTCCCAACTGTAGACTAGGGAATTTCCAGTTCTTATAATGGGCAGTTCCATGCATAAATGGACATTGGCACAGTCTACATGTATCATTAACCCACAAATATACGTATGTGTCTAAGATGTTGTGCTTCACATAAAAACGACTGTTTCTGTGGGAGAGGGTGATTAGAAATAATTAAATTTTAGTTCATGAGCAGACGCAATTTAATCTTTCTTTGCACTCTTCTTTTTTTTAGATTCGTCGGATCCATTCTCGGAGGAATTCGTTTTGAGTTTCCTTCAAAATTATAACTCCAATAATGTACAACTCACTGTCACACTGCAAACCGAGGCTGACTCCGCAAATGTCTTGATATCCATACCACGACTCAACCAGGACTTTGATTACACGATAAACGCTTTACCGTCTCAGCTAAACATCAACTTACCAATCAATCTCGCTTTACCCCCAGAGTCGGGTTTCTTTGATGGTGCGGTTCTCGTCACTACTTCAGCACCTACCAGGGTCTTTGGAAAAAATTTCCGGCATAATACATGTGAATCTTATGCAGCTATTCCAGTCAGATATCTAGGAAATGAATATTATGTAGTCTCGGGGCCTACAAATTCACAAGTGGTTGTCTCAGCTACCAGCATACCGTGTCAAGTATGGGTCTACCCGACCAGCGAGACAGCGTTCGGGAATGAGACTTTCCTTGCGGGCAGCGTGATATCATTCGCCCTGGACACATACCAATCGGCCGTCTTTTTTTCTTCCGGTGAATTAACTGGTACCCGGATCGTGTCCACTGAACGAGTTTCCGTGGTCTCTGGTTCCACCTGCTCTAATGTACCAGCTGACGTGTCAGGTTGTGATGTACTGATGGAACATCTTCTCCCAGTTGATAGATGGGGATGTCGGCACACTCTGGGCCCATTCCTGGGCCGAGATTCTGGCTACATCTTTAATATCGTTGCCGGAAGAAACGACACTGTCGTTCTAGTCGATGACGAGACATTCATGATTCAAAGCGGGCAAGTCATTGAGCGATCAGTAAACGGGGATGATGTTGTTCTGATCTATGCGAGCGAACCGATCCAGGTCGCTCAATTCCATAAGGGAAATGTCTTGGACGAGGGAAAAGGTGATCCATCATTCATGCTTGTTGTTCCAGACGAACTTTACGTCAATAATCTTTCATTTTATATTGATGAGGACACAACTGTCACCATTTATAACTATTATTTCAGTATCTTGATCAGCTGTGACAGTCAAGCTGGGATGAATGTCCAATTAAGCGACGGAACACTAAATGAAGCCATCGAGATCGCTGAGAAATGGGGCATGTGCAGTATGGGGTTTGAGGCACAGCCGGGCCAGTTGTACAGCATAACCACCGGAAACTCCGCGGCTAGATTTGCTGTGATGTCGTACACGATTGGTCGAGGCTTTACGTTGGCCCATCCCGTTGGGTTTAGCCTCACGCTTGAAAACACCGTTGGAGACAGCTGCAACGCAACTACAGGTACGTCCAAACTGTACCCCTTAGGCCTATACACTGTAATTATTTTACCTCTATTAACCACAGGCGGCAACCATAATGCGGCAAAGTGAAAGCAAAGAGGCGCAAGATATAAATGCCTAAAGCCAGCGCTTCATGCACATAATTGAAATTGCACTGTGCACGAGGCACGACAAAAAAGAAGAAAACGAAGTGAGATTAACCAACAAATAATGAATTTCAGATTCAATTGGAAAATCACTACTACATTGCATTTCCTTTGAGAGAAAATGTGGACACTCCTTAAATTTCCTGTATTCCATATAAAGAACTATATTGAGGAATGTAATCGAGAATTGCATAATTCGGTCCAAATCGACTTCACAAAAGGTTGTATGAGCACAGTATTGATTAATCAAATTGTTATAACGTATCATCCTTTATGTTGTTGTGAAAGTTATTATTTATTTTCTTGGGTTTCATCGTCATGGCATGTATGTGTGAAGTATGGACGCGGGTAAGATTAGAGTACGCAAGTGTAGAACATAAATTATATGGGCTGCTGTACCTGGTTAATCGAAGTGGAATTACCGTTACCCGAGGCTTTACCCATTGAGGTACTAGATTTGTCAAGTCACAGCAGCCTAAAGTTCTTTTCATATCACTTATTGACAATAAAGAAATATTTAATACCTTTGACAAATAAGGGGATTAACTCCTTCTCTGCCAGACTCCATACTGCCCTATAATGTATGTTACCAGTGCAAAAAAAGAGTTAATAAGTTTTATGAGGGTTTTAAAACATGTGGAAATAGCAAATTATTGAATTGTGAGGTAACAGGATATATCTGTACCCAACAATTCTAACATTTCATGCGTGAAAAGTACATTTTATAACACAGATATTTCCTGTCAGCAAGTCATTGTATACTTAACCAATGGTTGCTTTTGCAGACGAAGAACCCCCTATCTTCAAGTATTGCCCGCCGTCCAGAGTTATCCCCACTCTTCCCAATCGCATCTATGCTACCGTAGCGTGGCCCGAGCCTTTCATTAAAGACAACTGCGATAACGTCACTGTGTCCTTTGACGGGGCGGAGGGGGCGAACGGCGGCACCTTTTTCATGGGCGCGAGGACTATGACGTATTCTGCAGTCGATGATGCTGGGAACACCGCCGCGTGTTGTTTTTCAATTACTGTTGTTGGTAAGGCTGTTATTTATGTTTAATTAATGTTTAACAATAAGTTTGGTTAAAATGCTGTATTGTGCATATGTAACTCAAATAAAAACATACTTTGATAATGATCAAATCACAGACCGTTCAAATGCATTTACAATGTTCAACTGTTACAGCTCTTTCCTTTTATATGAAAATGCATTTAATCGTTCCATGTATTCATCATTAACTCTTTAAACGGTAAGCCGCACACACCCTCTCCGCTTTCTTCTCTTACGTGATTACTATTTTTGAAAATGTTATGGAGAAAAATGAGAAAAAATATTTTCCTGATCATGTAGTTTGTTTCAAGTTTTAAAGTGATTCACTACTCTAACATTTACATTGATTTTCACTTCTTTTATAAGAAACCTCTACTTTTGACAATATATCATCATTCCTCATTTTGTTAGGTCTAGCTTGTTTGTTCCATCTGTAATAAAGTTGTTTAGGTCACGATATAAGCTTGCTATTGAAATCAGAAAGACCATTCATGGTGAGACAGAAAGGAAGCAAACTTGAGTTTGTAAAGAGGTCAATTACTCAACGAATAAGGACTCACTCACATTAATCAGAAAATGGTGGTCACTCGTGTTTATACTCTCTAGTCCATTATTGATTTCCTTCTACTTTCAACGCAAGAACATGCAAGAGCCTGCGTGCATCTATGCAAATTTGCTCGTATGCTGCGCCGCTAGTCGTGCAAAATGTGCGAACAAGCCGCGTAAACACTTAATGCACATAACTCTTTCTTCTTGAAGTAAATATCATTGTAACTTTTTTTTTCATTCAATGACAATAAATCTAAAACATCTTGAATTAATTTTCATTCAAACACTTTACATTAGGAATGAATTGTTCAATATAAATGAATATTTGTATTGGGAAATCTCTATTTTTACATAAATCGAATTTAATCTGCTTCATTAAGCGAATAACAAATTTTAATTTAAGATATACAGTTAAACATTAATGATACTCCCTTTTGTTTTGACTAACAAGAAGAGGTGGGCAGCTGCAAAATCTTCGATATGTGTTGACTATGTTGAGATTTACTATCAATTACAAATTCATGACATGTTTCGTCTCCAGTCATTTACTAGTTGAACTATTTGTGGTCATGGTACACACTTTTAGCCCATGAACGAACTTGAATATATTGAGAGATATGATATTTTTTATTGAGAAATATTTGTAAAATGAGTGGCGGCCATCTTGTGCTTGAGTCCATTTAGAAGTTTGCGTGTCAATTCATTTGCGCATACAATGATCAGGGATGTGTTATGGAAGGATATGAAACACCTTTCTTTCTTTGAACCCATGCGTACCACCGCCGAAAAAAAAGTCTTCTCAGCATGTACTTTTCAGGTGTTTTAATAATAACGAACAGGATTGCGTAGCAACGGTTTCTCAGATAGAACAAAAGAAATGTAAAGCCTTATTTCGCTCAGGGATGTGTTATGGAAGGATATGAATCAACTTTCTTCCTTTGAACCCATGTGCCAAGCCGCTGAAAAGTTATGTGTTCTCAACAGATGCTGTTCAAGTGTTTGAACAATTATGAACATGATTGTGTGGCAACGGCTTCTCAGAGAAAACAAAAGAAATGTACAGTCTCATTTCGCTTGTCCCGTTCTGTTAATGGCATTAATACTTCCATGAGCATATCAGGTATCAGCAAACACAAATAAACAAGTTTTTCAAGTGAAATATCTCTGTTTCACGCAAACACACACAAATGCCGTTAATGATAATACACAGCTTAATATATCATTTTGAGAGTTGTTGAATCCCCCAAATGCACAAGTTGTCGGAAAGTGAAGAAATTGGTCAATTTTGTAAGTAATACAAATAGCTTATATCTCCGATTTTTAATGATTCCTCAATACTTTTCGAAAAAAAAGCAGAGTATTAGGATCTGTCATTATCTGCCGTTAACTTCCTTATAGTTTGCAAACAAATTTGTCAAAAACAAAACTTCTACAGACATATGGAAAATTAAAGAAATTTCTTTTCAAGTTGACATCAGCTAAATGTCGGCCCGGCACATGGAACATCAAAGCATTGTCATGATTATGGAATGCTTTTGACATTCATGAGCACGCTTTAGAACCCAAACAGATGTTTGAATATATTATGCTCGAGTTTCTACTCCTTCGTAACACCTCCCTGTTTCGCTTGTCCAATTCTGTTGGATTGCATCAATACTTTTGTGAGGAAAAGAAATATCAGCGAACAAAAATAAACAGTTTTTTCTACTAAAATATCTCAGTTGCACGCAAATGCACGCAAACTCTGTTAATGAAAATAAACAGCTTAAGATAGAATTTTGATAATGATTGAATCCCACCTTTGCGGAAATCTGCGGAAAGTAAAGAAATTTGTTAATTGTGTAAGTAAGAATATTATCTCATATCTCCGTTTGTGCATCATTCAATAATTATTGAGAAGAAAACCGAGTACATGATCTTTAGTGGTTTTGCCCGTACCTTTCTTGAAAATTGTACAAAAATGTGATAAGAAACATAGCTTCCAGAGACAAAAAAGTGAATTAAAGATATTGCTTTCCAAGTTGACAGCAGCTAAATGTCGGTGGCGCGCATGGGACATCAAAGCATTGTAGTGATTGTGGAATCCTTTTGACATTCATTAGCACGCTTTAGTATCCATACAGATGTTTCAATATATTATGCTCGAGTTGTCCCTCCTTCCTAACACATCCCTGCAATGACCAATTAACGTGCACACAGTACAAATACAAAGGTTAATCTAGCGTCAACGCTAATGTGCTCTGTTCATTGACAAAAATAGGGGAGCGTGCTGCTCTGGCGTTATCACGTTCAACGTTTGTTGGCTCTTCATATCCCACTTATTCGTCATTATCTTATTTGGTATATCAAAGAAATGAATACTGCTTTAATATTCGTCACATTGTTACGCTATATGCTCGTAATGATCTGTATAATTACTTGGCCTGTGGCCTTGTGATAATGTATTGGTTTTAGATTACCTAGTGCCTATGCATGTATTTGTAACCAAATAGCTGAGGGCAGTCTATTTTGTATGCTGATATTTAAGTATCATGTTTAAATGAGAGTATTGAAGCATGAACGACTGAAATGCGATAATATGAACATCAGATTATAAATCATTGTGGAGTGACTGGATATATCCATGCGAGACAAGAACTTCCATGACACGAATGTGCGCTGTCAATAAATCATGTTATTCTCCACTTATGGTTGCTTTGCCAGACAAAGAGCCCCCTATCTTCAGTGATTGCCCGTCCTCCATAATTGTGCCCACTCTTCCTAATCGCGTCTACGCTACCGTAGCGTGGACCGAACCTTCCGTCAGCGACAACTCCGGTAAGGTCAGGCTGTCCTTCGACGGCGTGGAGGGAGAGAACTCTGGCAACTTTTCCACTGGCGTGACGACTTTGACGTATTCTGCCGTTGATGAATCTGGGAACATCGCCGTATGTAGTTTTACGATCTCTGTTGTAGGTAAGGCAGTTGCGTTTCGGTGAACTCGAACAATACTTGTCTCATAAAATTGGACGGTTATGAAGTTTTCATCCATATGAAATTCATGTAAACAAATAATCATGCGAGACAAATAAAAAGTTTTGTAAAATATATTTAATCGATCCATAGGTTTTCGTCTTTGATACATGTAACTTTTACTCAGTAAAGTCATTCTCCTCATCATTACTTTATATTGAATGAGCATATCTCCAAAAAATGGTGAATTGATATTCATTCAAACACTTATCCTTTGGAAATTAGATATGTTTGATAGGCTATCATTGATATGCCCCCGCCACGAAGTGGCCGGAGGCATTATGTTTTCGGTATGTCCGTCCGTCCGTCCGTCCCTATAATCCATTTACGCAATATCTTAGGAACTGTTCACCAGATTTGCTTTAAACTTGGTATATGTGTGTATTGCATAAAACCAATGACGTGTGTAAAAAGGAGTAAATTTGTACAGAGATGTATCACTTCATGGAGGTAGACTCGTGAAAGTTTGGGTAAAATTCCTGAAAGGTCAAAGGTCAACGAACTTCACTAAAAACTGTATAGTTCTAAACAGACTTGATACAAGGATGGGTGGCTACAAGAAGATAGACTGGTTAGATTGTAAGTCAAATAGGCAAGAGGTCAAAGGTCAATGAACATTGCCAAACCTAGCTAAACGTGGAATAATCATAATTTGGTATTTTCGTTTCTCACAGGAATTCAATGGAACATTGGTAACTAAACAAACACGTTTTCTGAGAATAAATCTAAATAAAGCTGGCAAAAAAGTAAAGGCATGGCAGTGGAATTGCTCTAGTTAATATTTGTATTGGGAAATTGTAATATATATATTTATATATTAAACCAATAGTAATTGCGTCCATCAATGCAATAACAGTGTAACAGTTTTTTATTTGAGATATGTTTTAATATTGATACAACTCCCTAATAACGATAATAAACGAAATACTCCCCAATTCATCATGTTGGCAAATACTATTATATATAAATTCATGACATGTTTTCTCTTCAGTCATTATATATCACGACGATCCTTTCTGATACTGCATTATAAGAGATGTCATTAATCTAATATGTCATGACAATCCTTTCTAAGACTGCATTTTAAAAGATGTCATTAATCTTATTTTAATAATCATGTTACCTGATTGGCTGACAGGCTTGAAAAAGCTTTCACCACCCCAGCAAAAGATTTTTTTGCCAAAAAAACGGTCAATAGTACTTACATTTTGCATAAATGCAGCAATCAATGGCACTTCAATCGCACAAATAGAGGTCAGAAGTACTCTTATAAATGAACAGTTGTATAATAAGTGGTGACCAGCTTGGGCTTCAGTCCCTTTTATCATCATTATTTTATTCGTTAAATAAAACTCATAGATACTGTTTTGATTTTCGGGACATTGTTAAAATATAGGCCCGCTGTGATCTGTAGCATTTCCTGGTTTGCGGCCTCATGATACATATGATTTGAGATCATCCAATGCCTATAGTTTGAACCATGTCCCTAAAAGCAGTCTCGATTTGGATGCTGAACTTTCGAGTTCATTTTAAAATAAGAGTATTCAAACATGAATGAACCAAATGTCATAATATATTCATCACATTGTAAATAATTGTCGGTTGACAGAATACATCTGTAAGCAACTATATTCTAGCGTATTTCTAGCGTATTTCATGTATGACATGAATATGCGCTGTCAATAAGTCATGTTTTTCTCAACCCATGGTTCCTTTTCAAGACGGAGAGCGCCCTGTCTTCAATGATTGCCCCTCGTCCAGAGTTGTCCCCACTCTTCCCAATCGCATCTATGCTACCGTAGCGTGGACTGAGCCTTCCGTCAGCGACAACTCCGGTAAGGTCACTCGGTTCTTTGACGGTGTGGAGGGAGAGAACTCTGGCGACTTTTCCATGGGCGTGACGACTTTGACGTATTCTGCCATCGATGAAGCAGGGAACACCGCTGTATGTAGTTTTACGATCGCTGTTGTAGGTAAGGAAGTTGTGGTTAAGTGAAGTGGAACAATGAATGTTGTTTCATAGAAATTGACGGTTATGAAGTTACCATCCATATGATATTCATGTGAAAAAAGTTCATGCACGACATATAATAAGTTTTGTAGAATGCATTTCATCGTTCCATAGCTTTTTGTCTCAGATGAACGTAACTCTTACTTCGTTAAATAATGCTTATTATCATTACTTTATATTTGTTGAGCATATCTTTTTTGGTATTTGTATTGGGAAATTGTAAAAATGAATATTCATATATGATATTAGAAACATCTAGAAAAAAAAATCATTTTACGAATGAAACATGATCAAAATATTAAATAGTCAATACAGATTATGATATAAATCATTCTGATTCCCTATTGGATAGGATTAAGGTATGTTGAGAAGATCTTGAATTATTGTACACAAAGATAACGGAATGTGTCATAATTAGGTTCAAATCCAATTGGATTGAAAAAGGACAAAAGAGTACCAGATATGTTATGAATTTGGAAAAGAGAAAACGACAAACACTAATCAAAAAATGTATAATGAGAAGGGAAAATCGTGAAAGGTAAAAAACATGTCATATATTTATTTGAAATTAAAATCACTTTATGTTTACTAAAGACACTACATTCTTTGAAAATGATGTAAGATCTCATGTCGAAATTATGCGTTTTATAGATGAATTGAAGATATACTCCGGATTATGTATAAATCGCAATACAACGTATATTGTAGCACTTGGTTATCATAAAGCTCACCGTCTAGAAATACTCGAGAGGCCCATTTTTGTTGTTGGAAATACGGCTTTCATATGGCCCCAAAGACATTGTCACGCTTAATTTCATTCGTTAACTAGTACAATTGAAAAGAGTATGGTCGCAAAGAGACCTTACCACTTTGGGGAAAATAACCATTGCCAAATGTTTCGGGATATCCCAACTGATATTTTTATTTTACATGCTTTCAAAACCTATTTATATGACCTTGACACCAGCATTTACTCATTTATTTGGGCCAAAAAAAGGATAAAATTAACCGTAAGCCATTTATTGGAGATTAGTATACAAGAGGCCTAAAATGTTGTAAACACAGTTCACAATTACAGGTCTCTATGGATAAAGAAAATTGTTAACGATGCTAACAAAGGTGAATGGAAATGTTTGTTTGATTTGTATATGAACAATCTAGGTGGCAAACTTTATTGGAATTGTAATTTACTAAACAATGATAAATCTTTGCCAGTGGATAATACTTATATAAATATGAATTTTAGTATAGTGTATATTTTTTTAGCTTACGTACAGCTTTGTGACCCCCCCCCCCCCCCCCCAGGAGTGGGACTCATGTTCATGGTAAAACGACACTCATTTGAGTATACATGTTTCTTACAGCTTGTAACACTTCTTCTCCTTACATTTAAGTTATCAAATGTGTCTAGAGGTATTGGAAATAAAAGCTCGCCCACTCTTGCTTATGATGAAAGAATATCATGTTGTTTAACCCTAAAGACTTGTTGGTTTACCGCAGATAACGAGGACCCAATATTCCAGGACTGTCCTTCTAGCATGGCCGTGTTAACACAACCATCACTGGCAAGTGCGGTGGTCTTCTGGCCCGAGCCCGACGTCACGGACAACTCGGACAACGTCACTCTGTCTTTCGATGGAGCCGTGCCTAATAATGGAGCCTTCCCGATCGGTATCACGACATTGACCTACACAGCTGTTGATGGGTCTGGCAACACAGCAATATGCACATTTAATATTTTTGTTGAAGGTAAAGGCATTTTTGCATGATATCGCTAGTCACTGCAGCGAAAGTTTAAATTTGTGATTACATCCACCGATCAGCCAGTGATTGCAGTGATATTTTTCTGTGTGGTAACAGTCATGAATTAATTGATGATTATAGTTGCAAGTTGAAATGTTGTTAGATCGTGATTACACTCGTCGGACAGTTCATAGTTGCAGTGGCAGTTTAATCGGGGATTACACTTACATGTCAATTTGTGATGATAATCACAAGTCACATGGCATATTTATAGTGACAGTGTTGTTTTTTCATAACATCACTAGTTATTGCAGTGACCATTTAGATTGTGATTACAATCTCTTGTGAACTTGGTAATGGCAGTTATAGTTCAACATGTAACTACAGTACTTGTTTATTTTGTATTTACAGTTACAGTTTAGATTGTGAACACTCTTACCAATTCGTTGGTAATTATAGCGACAAGTAAATTTACATAGGGCTAACATCTAAAGTTATTCTTACTGGTGCATGCTGATATATTATTTAAGCTACAGGTCAGTTTGTGATTTTCCTTAAAATTTACATAGGGATTATAGTTGTAGATAAGTATTTTTAGTGAGAGATTAGTTTGTGATTTCAGTAATCGGACACATGCAGTGACATTTCTTAATTTCAATCACAAACTAATTTTTTATTTTATATATGTAAACCAGCTCTGAAAAGAATTGCTGGCGAATGAAGAAAGAGTGACAGCATAGGAAGGAAGATGGAAGTATTATTTCGGAGAGATTAGCTTTGAAAAGGCATGTTCGCGTGACGTTATGATCAGCTTCCATGACTGGGGATAAATATACTGGATGAGGGCTGATTACATACGATACGGTGGATCCGTATGCCGTCCATACAGTACATATAATGTGAAATATTCGCTTTTCTGCAAATTTGCGACAGCTCCTACTGGTTGTTCTGAAAGTTCCGCTACTGCTTGCCTGGCCACGGAGGAGTGCATTGGAAATGAGTGCCGCTGCCGACCGGGACACACTCGGGTGGATATGACATGCATTGGTAACCTCAACACTGAACTCTCTTAAAGGGGAAGTTCACCCTGAAATTATTTTGGTTTCAATAAACAGAGACAAATGAAAGAAACATATGAGTGAAGGTTTGACGAAAATCAGTCAAAGGAAAAGAAAGTTATTTGATTTTAAAGTTTTGATCTTGTGACGTCACGTGCGAGGTGCTCTCCCATATGTTGTGTACAAAATAAGTCGATAAATTGTTTTTTTTTCTGTTTTTGACAACGGAATGATTTTTTTTCGTACATGTATGTGTGTAAAAACGTATTTATAATAATGTACCAAATGCACAAGTATAAGGATGCATATCTTTGTGAGAAAATGCACATTTTCGAAAAAAATTGTACACAACATATGGGAGAGCACCTCGCATGTGACGTCACAAAATCAAAACTTTAAAATCAAATAACTCTTTTCCTTTGACCGATTTTCGTCAAACCTTCACTCATAAAATTATGTTTCTTTCATTTGTCTCTTTTTATTGAAACCAAAATAATTTCAGGGTGAACTTCCCCTTTAATGAGTATTTCATATAGGAATGGAAATGCAGTTGAGAATGAGCCACATGATTTGCCTGTTGTCACTTTTCCACATCAGTAAGTTTACTGACTTTTGCCAACATGGCTATGATATTTTAGAGGTTTTCACACAAAAAGAAATGGACTTTACCGTTTTACTTTACCGTATATAAGCTACAAAGCACGTGACCTGGGAGTCATTGTCCAAGATGATTTGCGTATGAACACTCACATTGATAATATTTGTAAATCGGCTGCCAAGGGACTACATAGGCTTGGGAAGATAAGACATTTTTTGGATAAAGCGACCACAGAGAGGCTTGTTCACGCATTTATATTTAGTTACTTAGATTTCAATAATGGTCTGTTTCTGGGAATCTCTGAGACTCAATTAAATAAACTCCAACGTGTACAGAATTCAGCGGCAAGCTAGCTTGTAACGCGAAAAAGGAAATTTGAACATATACATGTAACTCCGATCCTACGTAGTCTCCACTGTTTCCCGATAAGGGCTCGTGTTCAGTTTAAAATCCTCACTCTTGTATTCAAATGCTTATGTGGAAATGCTACTGTCTATCTTACTGAACTCATCAAACCATACCAGCCTACTCGTAATCTTCGTTCTCAATTAAAAAATCTTCTCTCTGAAATTCGTGTAAAATCTAAGACATTCGGTGATAGAGCTTTTGCAAATACGGCACCCAAATTATGGAATAACCTCCCCCAAGGCATAAAATCATTGACAGACTTCGATCAATTTCAAATCAAGACTAAAGACGCATCTGTTCGATAATTATTAGTTATTTTCAAATTCTCACATAATCAATTTTTAATTTCACACGCATAGAGACTATTTGAATGGTATTATGCGTCTCTAAGAATTGAATATTATTATTATTATTATTACAAATCTTACTTCGCTCAGATTTGTTCCCCGGCCTTCAGTATTTTTTATTCATAAATGGGGTTGTACATCATGGTGAAATGGAATCGAGCACACGTCTGGTGGCATAAAGATTCTTGACTTCAAAAAATAGGTTGCGGATCTTCACGAATCAGTCGCAGATCTGACTCTTCCTTGATTTCTAAGACTGTGGAGCTTAATCAGATAAAATCAGTCGCAAACTGTCGTCATTTTGACTTCTAAAGATATGAACTTTGGTGACACTAGATCCGTTACAAATCTGTCAGTCGAGTGTTTCTATTCAGCCCTCGATTTGATTATTTGTTTGAATGAATCAATTTGTGGAGAAAAGAAAAAGACTGAAGTAGGCAACTATAAAATAATTATGCAACTAAATGTAATTTGTTAACATACATAAATCGCCCTGGAAAACATGAAACTGCATGAAGCAGAACTTTGCACAAGGTTATCAAAATGTTACTATACGTTTTCTGTATGACAAAAAAACAAAAAGTAGCCATTTTGTTTTTTAATGTTTTGTTTATTTAAAGGAGGCAGATCGTGGAAAGATTTTTTTCTTCTGAGAGGTGAATCCACATTTCACAACACTTTTTTAACACTAGGTTTTCTTTGATGTAATTTCATGATTGTATCTGGGATATTCTTCTGATAGTAGGCCCTTTTTACTGAACTACATGTTCTTACATGAACGTCGAAACGTAAACTCCCTGGTCTTCTTATCTATCTGTCTCGTGATAGCAACCAACTTGTACGAGATTACGGTGCGCGCTACAGCTAGGGACGGTGATACTTACACATACACGGCAGATCTAGCGAATCCCAACTCAGCCAGGTTCGTCGACGAGGCGAACGCCTTCACAGCTGTGGTGAGAAAAACATTTTGCTCTGATGGCAGTGCTCCTAGCTGTAGCATATTGTCTCAAAACGTCAGTACTCTTTTCAAATTTCACACGTAAAGAGTGTGGAAAGTAATTAACCATTTCTAGACCATCCACAATGCAACTCTATTATTCGAGCGCATTACGTGCCATGTTACACAATATGAGACACATTATGACATATTTGTGTGGATTGCTGTAATCATTAAGTATTGATAACTCGGGAACAAAGATTACCATCCCTACACTTGCTGTCTACATGTGATGACTACAGCGCCTACGCATCGAAGGCTAAGTCTTCGCCCGAATGATATTTAGCTTTTTTCTTTCCTTTTGGAAATATGTTAAATTATCTAGTACAGCCAAAATCTATCTTTCCTGGGTCCAGGACTTGCACGTCATTATAAAACAAAAAGTTAGACGGGGCCATCTGTCTGAGGGCATAGTAGAATGTGCGAATGCATGAACACCAGTGTACGGACTGCAACCAAACTCATTTGTCTATGGCTTTGCCAAATCCCCATCATGGACTGATCTCTTATGTTTTCTTGTTTAATGCGTTTTCATCAAAAGCTTCAGAAACAATCATCAACAATCATAGAGCTGGTTGTCAAGGAGATTCGTAATGGTAGCCTCATCTTCGTGGCCGATGCCTTGGTCCCGGCAGATACCACCATGGCCACACTCAACACCGATCTACTAGCCGTGGTCGATATCGGCTCAGGGACTATGGGCCAAACCACGATCTACTTCGTCCCCGGTGATGCTCAAGTCACAGGTGTCTAAAACAGAATGGATTTTAGTCCATTCTTTGTGATGTGATTCCAATATCCATTAGTGATCAGTGCCCAAATATCAAGATTTGTTAAAAGGTATATCCTAATAGTTACCTACGTTACCTACGTTACCTACGTTACCTACCTACCTACGTTACCTACGTTAGTATATCCTAATAGTTACCTACGAAATGTGTGTATTCATCATCTATTTTATTCTATTCATCATCTCGCAGGTCAGTTTACATGATGAGATTTCAATTGGAGTTACAGGCCTCGAAATTTGAAAATCAATGTTTATACCATGTTAAATATGTCAGAATATGTAATTGAGACCCAACGCCCCTCCTGTTGCGTAGGAGCACACATATGAATACATACCACGCACTTTTCAACACGCAAACAAACAGACCGTCAAACAAACATCAAGAAACGAAGTTATATTCTAGATATCAATTACGTATGAATACAAAAATCAGTGCATTTTTTGTAAACCAAGTTTCTCTCCCCCCCCCCCCCCCCCCCCCCCCCCCCCCCCATATTTTCACCCATTCATCTCACATTGTTTTCTGCAGACATAGACGAGTGCGACATTTCGACCACCAACGACTGCTCCGAGAACGCAGTGTGTACCAACGTAGAGGGCTCGTTTACCTGCACGTGTATGTCTGGGTACTTGGACAGGTCTCCTAGAGATGTCGGGGCTGGGAGGGTGTGCGGTGAGTATCCAATCCAAGTGCCAGACTTGATCATTTCTTTGTTAGAAGGTGTGTGTTTGTTTTTGTATCGTGTGGTTAGTCTGTGTGTTTGTGTGCGTGTTTGCGTAATTACCACTATCACAAATGTGTTTAATGTGGTGACTTCGTTGTCATTTGAGAAAGTTCACCATAATCATGATTACATATTTGTCTTGCCTGAACGAAGTTCGGCAAAACTTTTCCTGCTAGTCTGTTAGTCTGTTACAATTTTTTTTTTGTTTAACTTGCTCTAATTTCTGTACTTCTGCATCAATTGTGATCACACTTGGTACAGATAATCATTGGGTAATACCACATATGTCTTCATGAGGGTCATGGGGTCAAAGGTCATCTAGGGGTCAAAAAGGGGTCAAATAATATGAGGCCATATCCATCATTTTTTTTTCTTAACTAAAAGACAATTCTTTATTTCAGTTCGGATCAAATTTGGCACAGATGTGCAGGGGCTTGTTCTTAAAGTTTTGGTTTAACTTCCTCTCATTTTTTGTTACTTCTGCATCAATTGTGTTCATATTTGGTACAAATGATCCTTGGGTAATACCGCGTGTGTGGATTGATGAGGTGAAATGTCATCTCGGCAACATTTAAAATATTTGGAAAAAAATTAGCACTGTTTATCGATTGAGAAATCAGGTTCGCGAACCACCTTGTTTGATTTAGGGGTCATTGTGTCTTCTCCCATATCTCTTCTCCTTTACATTTGTCTTTGTTCTTCATAATCAACGTATTTCCAACATATTTTATTTGCTGTCATCAATATGTTATTGATAAAAGATTAAGTAATTTTTTTATATCTTTTAACAGAGCTGTCTAACGACTTGGGATTGGGGAGCATCGTTGGAATTGCTGTCGGATGTTCGTTGGCATTTATTTTGTTTTTCTGCATGCTCATGTGTGTTGTGCTCAGGATCCGATCACAAAATAAACTTGTAAGTATCAGGGCTACACTTGAATAAAATTATACAAAAGCCATGTGTTGCATTTCTTCTCATTCCTGCATCATGCCTCACGAAGAGTGAGTTACAATAGGTAGCAACCTTACAATTAATCACAGAGGAAAATGCAAAGATGTAATACAGGACTTTCTTATGCAGCTGTCTTCATGAAACAGGTTTAACGTTATACATAAATGTGTTAATATTATGTCAAAGGTTCTAATCATGCGAGTCTATCTAAAAACAGGTGAAGAGGTGTACATGATCTGTCATTTGTCAACATCCATCTTATCTCCCTGTATGCCACAAGTGTCTTTTTACACAAAGTTGCCAGAGGCATTGGCCCGTATGCAGGACAAAATGTTGACGCACACAAACTCCGTACCATGGACTTACCCCATGGCACCCCAAATAAAATAACATGAAACGTTATTATTTTTTTCAATATAATTGAGTTTGTCCTAGGAATAACTGTGGTTTATTGCGTTTTATCCACATTAAACCTACAACATATGATCAAAATCACCCAATGCTGTGATTCTGTGAAGGAGTTCGATGATTTCGTGACAGTATCTGGTGATTTATTTTGGGCCCCATGAAGTTAGTCCAAGTTTAATACATGGTTTTCTTAAACCTTTGTTTAGAATGCGGACAATTTTTTTTTATGTTGTCTGTGCGTGCGTACTTCTGTCCACACCTCCTTCAGTTCGCCGTTTAAGCAATATCTTCAGAACCATTCATTACATTTACTTTAGACTTGGTTCCTGTGTATAATTTGTTGATTTCAATGAAATAAGATTGGGATCAATACCCAACGAGTTCAAAATGTGAATCTTCTATGAACTCCTTTTAAAAAAAATCCATAAATGTTTCTTTTTCACATTGAATAAAATCCACTTCAAACCTGGAACAAAATATAGATCAGGAAATGGAGGTCGGCGGGCGACATTTCTGGTACAATCTAGAATTATCTAAGATAAGATTATCTAAATAATCTAAGATCATTTGACACACAAGAGGTTTATTAAGTACCGTGCATGATATCGACCTTAATTCATAATTATCAACGGTAATCATCATCTTTACTTGCCATTCTTGTTTAGCCCTCCGTAGACCAACTTCAAGCCAACACCCAGAGCGTACGGCGACAGAGCATGCACGAGCCTAGAAGAAGCGCCATGGAAACTCAACGGAGGGCGCACCTAGATGGCAGACTCTATGCTATCACACAGGGACCAGATTTCTTTCGGCAGTAGATGCCTATAATACATTTTTTGCCAGACTGGTGTATTTTAAAAAACAAATTTCTATCAATTGTATTAATTGCATCAATTGTATAAATTTCTATCGATTGTATGCCGGTCATAAATTATACTAGCAATCAATCATAAAAAAATATTTTCCTGTGTTAATACTTGAAGTTACGGTCTAGGCATTAGTCCATTTCTCAATCACTGCAAATGACATCATTTTATATCAATGCAAGCCTAAAAAACTAGAGTAAAATATTCCTCTGCGTTCTGTGTTGTGGATTGAACACCTTTAGGAAGCACACTATTAAAAACAAATGAAAATGTATCTGCTTCATGTAAAATCAATATACAAATGCCTTCTTTGAGGATGAGTTTATTTAATCAGCTTTTTACCCTCTATATTTTTATGGTAAAATTTGTATGATATCATAATGAGCACATAATTATATCTGTATGTACTTTATACTATTATTCTGTACAGGCAACGTAGCAAATCAATTTACAGCAAGGATGCATTGCTATATGTTAAGATACGAATTTTGGTATAGAGTAAGTGTAGTAACTTGGAGACTGCTACGCTAGAACCAAACCCTGGCTGTCCGTGTTACCTGGAATATTATATTATATTATATTATATTATATTATATTATATTATATTATATTATATTATATTATGATATAATATTCCTGTATATCCTGTGATTTATTTCAAAGACTAAAATGCGTCCGTTGTCCGGGAAAAGCATCTTTAGGAAGTACACTGTTAAAAAAAAGTGTATCTATATCATGTATAATCAATACATATATCAGCTTTCTAACCTCTATAATAATTTCTATGGTAGAAATTTATCTGGTATCATAATGAGTACGTAATCATATTTATCTGTTTATCTGTACTGTATCATTATAGCTAAATAAACCTGATTAGACCAGAGGCATATTACGGTCCTGTACAGACAACGTAACAAATCAATTTACAGCAATGATGCACTTTTATTTATGTGAAGATTCGAATGTGGGGTATCACGAAAGTATAGAAACTTGGAGACCGTAGGGAATTGGATACCACTAAGCTTGAATCAAACCCTGTCTATCTGTGTTAGCTGCAATTTTTCTATCTATTGCCATCTGTGGCCTCTGACAACAGTTCATATATATACGTGATTCATTTCAAAGATTGCAATGCGTTCTTTCTCCGGGAAAATTGGCAAAACTTACCTAGGTTAACAAATTGGATCGTATCATTTTGCTCTGGTGTAAAATCCCAAGTTTCACTGAATGCTGTGGCTCATTCAGAAAAATGTAGTTTTAAAAGGTAGTTTATGAGGTGTGCCAGCCATTCCAGAAAAAAAATATGGCCATTGTGTGTTGTGAATGGCAGATACAATGCAAAGTATGAATAGTTTATACACAGTAATGTTCGGAGGCAATGGGGAACACCATGGGGGTCGCTTGTTGTGAGTGCATTGTGAAATATTCAAATAACTATTTTATGTTTAGTGGTGTTATTATCAATTTGATAGTCACATTACTAATAAATATCATTTAGAAAATAGCAAAACTTTATGTGACACATTAAGATTATAATCTTTCAGGATATTTGACCTGATAAATGGAAGTAGAAGAAGAGGGTGGTGAAAAGAGAAGTGAGAAAGAAAAGAAGATTGACCGTGCTATGGCAAAAGAGAATTTACACTTTTAAATACATGCAAGTTAACAACTACAAACTTCACTACACTGAATGGGAAACCAGTCGGATCATTGTCAAAGTCACATTACCAGAACATTATTCTGAAGGTGTTTAAACATCATTTAAAACATTACTGTAAAAAAGGAAACTAGATAAAATGTTTGGGCCACAGTGGGGGATATAAAATAAATATATACCCCGGCGCAGCGCGCTATAACCACAAATTTGTAATTGCCGCGCACCGCGGCGTCGTCTGCGCCGAGCTACAATTGATAGTCTGAGTGTAACGCACTTTTATTTCGCGCGTACTCAAAATATTGATCATTGATCATACTACAACCTAGAGTGTAACGAACTTTTCTTTTTAGGTGATCACATGGAAAAAACTACGCTACATCACGTGATCAACTCTTTGCCAATCATATAGCAACATTCTTAGTATGTGGAATATAATGAAATCTTTCCGCATTCGGTGCCTTCGATTGTCACTGTTTTTTTTGGGGGGGGGGCGCTAGGCCCCTCAAAAATAGTACAATCGGAGTAACCTATTGCGGACAGATTTCACTGTCTTCTCTAGGGGCTGTTTATATCTTTATATATTTGTTGAACATAAATAGCATTCTACATTACTTAATTTGCATATATAATTGAGTAGCGGGCAAAAGAACTTTCTTACTATAAATAACGGTCAATTGTACCTTCATTTAAATACATTTGCATAATGTGTGGCGACCAGATTGTGCTTGAGTCTCCTTAAGAGTAAAGTCATTTGTGCGACCAAGAAGAAAACCCTATAGACTTCATGGCATTATTGTGCCGATTGGCGATTTTTTTTTTTGCAAACGGCAGTGTCAGTCAAGCTGTCCAATATGACGTCACAATGCATTTTGTTCGTACAGGACTCTAAGTAAAGTCAGTCAGGTAGCTAACCTATGCCATTCATATTTAGAGAATCACGTTCTCCGCCTTAAAACTGTCAATCGACAAGAGTTTTTCCCGCTCAGAGAAGTTTGTTTTAATCCCCTTTCCCCACATGTTTGGTTAAACGGGTGAAGTGTTTTGTAGATACTCTAAATTGTAGATTTTATTGCAGATACGCGCTTAAAAACGTTGACTGTTACTTTAGAAAGACACAATACAGTAACTATTTTATTCCCCAGCTTGTTTAAGTACTATGCCTTGATATGGTTTGAATATGACTTAGGTTATTTTACTCAGTCAAGCCAAATGCCAAGTAAAGTTTGTACTGAAAGTATAAAATTGAACACCGGCCCTGGTATTGAGCTCACCCTAATGCCTATAGTTTTAACCATTTACCCTAGAGCAGTCTTAGTTTTGTACAGTATATTAGTTTCTTTATGACAATGTTCGACTTCAAGATGTTCTATGTATTTTGGGTGTACAGTATTTAATGTTGGGATGTGGGATGGAGTATTGGATAAAGAGTACAATATCAAACAATTCACGGTCTACATATGACTTTCGTTTGGCGTTTGTAAGTTAAAGATGCGGTCAAATATGCATCATAATGTGAGAAAAACGGCACAAATAAGGCATATAGCTAGAAATGCTTACCGTCCAACCCCCCCCCCATAATACGACCAGCAACCATGGCAACTATGCTTTTAGATACGCTAGAATATCTACTCTATCAAGATTAATGTTAACATTTGATAAAAAGGTTCCTAGAGATTTTGGGGCCATTTAATTGGTGTCAAAATAGCATATTTAAAAAAAAATAATCACTATTTTAGGTCTGCTAAAAAAAATTAAATGAAGCCATATCCATAAATACATCATCATATCATGTAAAATTTGGCTCACTTTAAGTTTGTTTAAATATACGAAGACTGGTAATGTTTTAATTCATCTTCATTGATAATTTATATCATATAATCTGCATATCAATAGATATGTTTTTGATTGTGTCAATTTCTGACTTTAAAAAATGAGAGAAAGAGGACACAAATGACGAAACCGAGAAGGGGGAAAAGAAGAAATAACATTGGAATGATATATGTATTTTGAATGGCATACTGGTAATGCATATCTATTATAAGACACATACGCAGAACAAGAAGAAAGTAGATTTTAGTGAAAGGCCTTCCTGGGGTAATTTCAATTTACAAAGAAATTTTAGGCATACACCCAGTAGTAAGGATAGCGTGCTCCATCCTGTAAATGAACGAAAAACAAGTCAGACAAAAATCTTGGAACCAGACGGGATTTGAACCTGCAATCTACTGCTTACCAGGCAGCGACTTAACCACGCAACCTATTTCTAGTTCACGGGTCAAGACACGACAACATAGAAACAAATACCCGAAAGAGTCTCATTTCATCTGACTCATTAATATTCATGAGTAGTCCGCCGTAGGGACAATTCGGCTAGATTTGTCTGACTTGTTTTTCGTTCATTTACAGGATGGAGCACGCTATCCTTACTACTGGGTGTATGCCTAAAAATTTCTTTGTAAAAAGAAGAGAGAAGTTGTGAGGACGGGAAGAACGTGGAGGAGAATGATGAATAGGAGAAAGAGCATGATACAAGCAAGACTAGGAGGAGGAGGAGGAGGAGGAGGAGGAGGAGTAGGAGGAGGAGAGAGAGCACGATACAATAAAGTAGGGGGAAACCAGCTTGCAGAGAAGTCTGAAAATATAGAGACGATTGGGAAACAAAGGAAAAAGGACTTCAATAGTCATAATAATCATAACGCAACCATGGCTATGATGAAGAACAAAAAAAAAAACACGAATAATACAAGACAAGTAAGTTGAGGGAAAGAATAGGGGAATAATACCAATCAGATTATGAAGAATAGATAGGGGAAACGGTACTTGTAGCTTAAATTATGTGGAATAAAAGGAAGATAGCGAGGAGGAAATTATGTTTCGGTCATTTTCGTCTTAAGTCCTATGTGTACAACCAACCATTGTTGATTCATGTTTGTCGAATTGTATTTTTTCAACCACGGTCCTTATGGTCCTTGCATTGGTTAGTTACTTTTTTCCCTTTATTGTCTACAACGCATTACAAGAAATAAACGTCTTTGTAATACTTTCTTCATGTCTACTTTGTCTACTATGTTGTAGCTCTAGAGGATTAGTTAAAGTGATACAAAATCACGGAGGAGTCTTCTCGTGCAACGAATTTTCCTCCTCCTTTTCCTCGATTTTCTTTGTTCCTTCTACTTGATGCTTTAGGAAAGAGAAGGCGGCGGAGAAGAACATAAATATGATGAAAAAAGAAGATCAACAATTTTGTAATACAGTACAAGCCAAATGTTTGGGGCCACCCTCAGAATTAAAAGAAAATCATACAAGACACTGCATTCTGTATTCTGCATTCAAATTTATTGACACTGAATGGGCTATGGAATTTCCATGACATCACACAAGCACGTTTCCTACAGGAATTACAACTTCATTACCCATTTTGCAGAGATTTTTGGCACACATTGGGGTTCATGAAAATACCCTCCATGTGCCCTGATCACTGCTTTACAGATTCTTGGCATGCAATCTACAAGGTTTCTTTCACTATGATTCAGACAATGATTCCCATGCAGATTTTAAGCATTCAAACATCTGGTCTTCATTGCTGGGGAAGGAGCAGCGGACCTGCCTGTCAAGTTCATCCCATGTTCGTTCTATAGGAGAAAAGTCTGGGGACTGGATGGCCAAATCTTGTTCCTCAAGACGTTCTGCTTTTCTTTTGAACGGATGTTGTTCTGGCAAAATTTACATGAATTTTTCGGGTCATTTTGTTGTTTCAGTGTGAAGTTTTGACCAATGACTCTTAAGCCAGATGGAATTGCATGTCTCTGAAGTATTTAATGCTGTGATGGTGATTCCTTTGACCTGAACCAAGTCTCCAAACCTCTCTCCTCCAAAATATCCCCAGACTATCACTGATCCTTCACCATGCTTCACAGTAGATACAGCACATTTGTCAATCATACCTTGTCTCCTGTCGCCTCACATACAGTATTCTGTTGTGGGCCAAGAAACACAAAAAAATGACTTTTCTATTCAACGATGAACGATACATTTGCAAAAAAAACTTCTTGTTGCAATTTGTGGGAATGTAGCAAATTGAATGCACCTTACCGCTCGTTTTTTCAATAAGAGATTAATGTCACTACATTTTTCTCTCACCTATACTTATGTGATTATCGTGCTTGATATACTCACCATAGCCTAGTTTGCTACTGAGTAAACAAAGGTTTTGGAAACTTGTCTCCGTCACACTTGCTAACTAGGCCTTTTAGTAGCTCACTAAGCTTCTTTGCTACTCAGTTAGAAAGGTCTCTTGAATAATTTTTGATGAACCCAGTTTTTCGCAAGTTTTCGGTTTTGGAGCATAACTTGCAGGTCATTGGACGCACGGCAAAAGGCCAGAGCGCGTCCATCAGCATAAATTATTCCTCGTTGAGGATGGGGTGCATATCTAGGGCCAGCAGTTGGCTGATATGAACGTTGCGTTTTTGTCAGATAACGAACCGGCAGGGACATGAGAAAGATAGCAACATATCAAACCGCTGTTAACACAGTTTTGTGTAAATCGTGCCAGCTTCAAAATAAGGTCAAGAGATATACTCTATTTGACAATGACAATTAATATCGCATACAAATAGTGAAATACCTCTCTTCTCAGAGCATTCAAAATAATGATAGTACAAGATTTGGCGAGGACGAGAAAAAGAGGAAGGTAGTAGAGGAAGATGTGGGATGTAGGAGCAGGACGAGGAGTGGAGTTTGGAACGGAAGGGGAAGGGGAAGAGATGGAAGAAGGGAAAACGAGGAAAGAGGAGGAGGAAGAGGAAGCTCGGAAAAATTTTGTGTATGGGGAGAAAAGGGGGAACAGGGTGAAAGGTGAGGAGATGGAGGAAGATATAATTAGTATGAAGAGGGACGGGGGAAATACAGGAGGGAAAGATGGAATGATCAGGGATAGATGAGGTGCATTAGGGGAAAATAGAGGGAGGGGGAATGAGGGAATGAGGTGGAGGAAGAGGGGAGCTAAAAGAAGGGAGGGGAGGGACAGGAAGTTCAGGCAAAGAAGAGGTGTATGAGGAAAGGTGTATGAGGAGAGGGATATAGGACATATAGAGGGAAAGGGGAGGATGTTAAGGAAGAGAAAGAGGGGGAGCTATAAGAGGGGAAGGAGGAATAGAGGATTAGGGAACAATGGGATGGGGGAGGGGTCGGTGGTTAAGGGGAGGAAGTGGAGGAGGAAAAGAGGAGTAGAAAGATGGGAGGAAATGGGGAAGATAGGGAGACCAGGGATAGATGAGCAGGAAAAGGTGTAGGACAAGAGGAGGAATGAAAGGAACAGGGGAAGACTGGAAGGCCGTGGATCGATGAGCTGCATAAGGAAAAAAAATACGGGACGGAAGAAGGAAAAGAGAGGACTTTATTGAAATTACAATGGGATGAAGTTATCCTGAAGAGGTAGGTCCATCGATGGAAGGGGGAGGGCCGGGGAGAAGAAGAAAAATTACCTGAACAAAACAAGTGAATATTCTTAAACTCCACGTTTCATCTTCCACCTTCCCTATGCCACACACATACGCACACGCACACGCACACACACACACACACACACACACACACACACACACCCACACACACACACACACACACACACACACACACACACACACACACAAATGTATTTACTATGCGCTATCAAACGAATCCCATACTGACACGTTGTACTGGCATGACGGGCCTAATACGACAGCATAAGAAGATGCCAAGGGTAAGACAAGTTTTTAACAAATTACCTCTTCTTATGCTTGTTTTGTGTTGTTACCGCATGGCATTATAAGCACAATAAACTTTATTTGGTGAATGACTAAATAGTGATAAGACATCTTGAAAAGTTTTGGAAAGATAGATAAAAAAAAGTTAAACTAATACAAACATGTCTGATAGGAATGCTGTTTAATTAAAAAAAAATAATCCAGAAGGGATTACATTTTTGATGGTACTCTCATTTAAAGGGTCCGATCAACTGCATTTTGGGGGCTAATCATTGATAAAAAAAAAAAAAAAAAAAACTATCTGCAAAATCATTGCTCGCAACACTGGTATTCTTAGCAAATTAAGATAATTTCTACCTAATTATATTACGTTATCCTTGTATTCCACGTTAATTCTTCCTTACTTGGATTACGGATCGACTTATCACCTGGGGCAATGCAGCAACTTCCCAAATTAACAGTCTTTATATTACAAAAAAGAGCAATTCGTATTACAGTGAAACCTGTCCTGTCTATAGTGGCCACCCAAAGGAAACAAAAATTGTGGCCTTTATAGACAGGTGGCTGCTATAGGCAGGTTCTTTAACACACGTTCTCTCTCTGGGGAATTATTCTGGTGGCCACTATAGACAGGTTGGCTGCTATACTATACAATGCAATTCAATACATTTTTTTTCAAAAGGAGACTTCTTCTGTATAGCTACTAGGTAATTGCATTTCCCATTTGAATATAATTTGTAGCGTGCAACTTTGATGTTTGTGTACATTTAGTTTTTGTGTATATAATTATCATTGTTTTGCGTCTTAAAATGATTTTATAATTATTTAATCAGTTGTAATTGTTGTTTTTTCATAAAATAATAGTTCATGATATTTACTTTAAAAGGGGGGCCTACATCCTACAAGCTTTTTAGTCGGCCCTCCTTCCCTTTCAATTTGTATTATCTAATTCATTGTATTATGCAAGTTTATTTATATGTATGTTAATCTCTAAAGTGAACTGTACCATCATTGTAAAAATTGAAAGAGGAGAAATAAATGAATTGAATTGAATTGAAATCTGGCAAGTTTCCACCGTGTCAAAATAATGTATTGACAATTATTGTTAACACACTCGACCACGTATCCGATAGATAGGCTGCAATCAAGACAGAAACGCATTTAGTCGAGTTAATAAAGAACATGAACTTACAGTGATTTACAAGCTACGTAGATGTTTTGCATATGTAGTGCTTATTCGACTGTTTAATCAAAGAATTAATCTTTCATAATCTGCATAACAACGATCCATCACGTGTACAATCTGCTCCTGTCATTAAATTACGTAGAGTTTTACCTGAATCAAAGACTAGCCATCCACGTCAACGATCGATCAAAATCAACAGACGCTGAGAACAGAGAAGGTTCACCGAGAAGAACGAATTCTGAATGCAAATTGTTGTTTCTCATTTACTGTCTACATCAGAAGGAAGATGCTTAAGGCTGTAATATTAATTGGAGGTCCCCAGAAAGGTAAATATACATCTACTTTTGAATTGAACATCGATATTTAGATGTGTACCCATTAAAAACTCATGATCTTCAGTCCCATGCGTTGCGTTTAATGTAACTTTACAATTTGGGGATGTTTTGCTTTCGCCTGTGTCGGTGTGAATTGCAATTCGAGTTTTAAGCCTGATGGTATGATACGCTGTAAATTTACAAAACTGAAATAGAACAGAAAGGTGGTTTTACAAGTGAATCGCGGAACAAGTTAGACTTCATCTATCATGTTTGTTAGTTAGAGCACCGGATAACACGCCCATGTCAATGATTCGGTCACGCCGGCATGGCCGGCATTCTTTTTTTTTTAATGATATCGTGGACGTGGAAATCAGAAAGAACACACAGTTTACTAGCTCACTCACAATACATCACCACTGTACAAAAATGATTAAAAAACCAACAGAAAAAAATCACCTTATTGTCGATGAAAATTAACTCCAAACGAGTCAAAATCAAAATCACGCAAAGAGGGTCGCAGAAATATATAGCGCCAGCATTTACCAAAATGACGGATTTGTGCCGAGTTTTGGGGGCAAGTATAAACTTTGATGTTATGATTTTTGCATGTACCAATGCACAGTGAGCGGACTGTACTGTATTTCCTATACTATAAAAAATATTTTTGGGGGTCCACACTCCACAGCAAACTGTGCTATCCACATGATCCATGATTCGGTCAGAAGAACGGGAACTCATATAGCTCCCCCGTAGTTACGGCTACCTACGAGTTGGTTTATGGGTAGGCCTACATGTATGCTATTTCAGTGGCTTTCCGTGAGTGTGCGCACGCATTTCAAAAACCCAATTCATTAACATGCTTACAGAATCATGGCTATACAAGTGACCAAACGAAGGCCAGGTAAGGGTTTCAGAATCGTACAGTCTTTTTAATTTCTGTGATTACTCCACAGATTTGTTTACAGCTGGCATTTAGTAAAGTACTTTTTTTAACATTGAAAACTTGCAAAAATATTGACTAATTAATTTTTATGCAAGTTCATGAATTCAAAGCTGTAAAAGCCTTAAGTGGCCGCATTATGGGTATGCTAGTCTAGTATCCTTTTATCCTCTGAGATTGCGCCAGGCTGCACTGAATTAGAATGCCTAATTACTGCTATGTGGGGCATCATCATTATCATCATCATGTGCTATCTGTGACGGCAAGATTGGCCACCATGGCTTTTCATGTGCGAAAAATAAATAAAAATAGGGATATTTTGATATGTTATTTCATCGGGCAGCAAAAGATGAATTATGAATTTAAAAAGAAAGTTGATTTTGATTTGAAGAATGCCCAAAATGAGACAGTTATTCCTGTCTAACCATACTGTTAAGTGCTGTGAAATAAGCGGGCTGCTTATCACAGAGCATTGAAGCAACAAGGAGTCGAGACATGATGTAAGGTGGTTCAGAATTGCTTGTCTGCAGAGATATGAAGATTGAAATTCATGCTCATGCGCCAGCTTTCATGTTACAATTTGTGTAAATTACATGTTTGGAACAGCCAAGATGGCAGCCCTGATATACCTTGTTTGCTAGAAAGAGTTGAGGATATATGAAATGTTGCTCAACTTTTTAAAACATATTTGGAGTGTGTGTACACATTCAATACAGTTAGCCATTCATACATGTATGTGATAAATGTACTTGAAATTAGTAATGTATTCATGTGCACAGGTCGATAATTCATCAGTAGTTGACCCATCACACAATGACGGCAAGCACTTAGGATGCTATTGTACCATCGCTTGTACTGCTGTCTGAGAAATCTTACTCTCCATGTGTTAAAAGATGTATTCAACTTTGTATCCAACTTTGTCTGCAGGGGAATTGAACTTGTCTCATATACTGGCACTACTTGTGCAATGAAACATCATGTGTAGATCTGATTATCACAATGACATAATTATTGAAAATGTAATCTCAAAGTGTGGATGGTGCCACTCTGAATGGCACGAAGCGTAGACGGACAGGGTAACGTAGACTTCTCTATGTTTTTTTTTCCTTTCAGGTACCCGCTTTCGGCCCCTCTCTCTGGAGCTGCCAAAGCCACTCTTTCCTGTTGCTGGATTCCCAATTATTTACCATCACATTGAAGCATGTAGCAAGGTATATTCACATATTGTTTAAGAAAAAAAAAAGAAGAAGAAGAAGCTTTTTCTGCAATTTCATGTCCATTATGTCAAGGTCAGACGCATTCCCAGTGCCACAAATCATTTGTAACAGTACCAAAACTTTCTAAGGGACATGTATGGATCATTCACATTGTGAATAGTGCTTATGAATATACGTTTTTTAGTACCAAGTAAAGGCACTATTGATTTAATTCAGCTGAAGGTCAGGTTTAGGTTAGAATGGTCTCCTCAATACTTTTCAGACTTTCTTAGTATATGAAATCATGACATACCTGAACAGGTAGTCAAAAAAAGGACTTCAAATGTCAACTATGAACTAAAGACGATTGCTACTTGTCAGCAAGTTTACAAATAAAGTTCTAAGCAAATTCTAAACCAGTTGAGAAGAGAAAAAAATTGCGTCCATGGTTGAACATATTGGATAAATTTACAGGAACCACTCTGAAATCATCAAAGAAATGATTTTGCAAATTTCAGTGCATGTATATATGTTTATTTTCATAATTGGTTTGTTTCACATGCAATGAGAAATCAAGACATCTGAATATCAGCATGTGTACTATAGTAATGAGCCATAATGTACATATATAATTATACAAATCCGTTTTTATAAAGCGCTTTTCTAGGAGGAAATACCACGCAATCATTTCATTAGATCAGGAATAACTCCTGCCAGGTACGTCTACCCATTTACTACTCCTGAACCCTGCCATGTTAAGAATTGCGATTTATATCAATCGTAACTCTGTACATCAGAGATAGGGGACTGGACTTGCGATTGCAACCTGTTTATTAGATTAGGCCCAGGGTTGAGATGGACAAACATGATCAAAAGACCTAGCCCAAAGGTGGTGTAGGCACCAAGCTGTACCACGGTGCCTTGACAGTAGTCTCATTACCGTACGTCATGCTATCACTTATGGATCCTTTATTGTACTAAATATCCAATTTTATCATAATGTGATCTGTAGAGTACCATAGTGGTGTCATCAGATGAGTATGTTGTCAAGACAACTGGTGCTAAACAAAATTACTCCTGTAAGAGGTTAACCGTTGGACTAGTGTCGGGCAATCCCAAGTAGAGTTCCCGCTGTGATTACCGATGCTTGCTCTACCCGTATAGTTTAGAACCAGTTGTCTTAACGATGTACTCCAATGACGTCACACCTCGGTATTCCTTGCCCGCTGCACGATATCGGTGCTGGGTCAAGATCATTCACATGAGCGTCCACCTCCTACCAGCTACCCATTTATACTCCTGGGTGGAGAGCAGCAATGTGGATAAAGCATCTTGCTGAATGATACAAGTGCCATGGGTGGGCTTGAACCTGGGACCTTGAGATCTTAGTCACAGTTCACAACCACTGTACCATGACACCTCCACAATTTATTTCTGCTTCATCCACAGCTGCCAGGTATTCAAGATGTGTTGCTCATTGGCACATACCAGCCCAGCGTAGCGCTCAACAGTTTCATCTCCTCTGCGCAGAGAGAGTTTAAATTCAACATAAGGTATGTACCGTACACCATTACATCCTATGGGTAGCTCTACATTATTGTAATCCCAATAATTCTATCATTCTTGGCATAATTCATATGATTATCGTTTAACCAGATGAAAACATTGACCCATCAGCTCTTTTTGGAATCAGTCCCTTTCAGCCCTCTCCACTCTAGTATTTCTTCTTCCTTCCCCGTTCTCTGAGCTGGGGGGCATTTCATCAAAGGACTTGTCGGATATTTTATCTGACAAGTTTGCTCTCGGCCAATAAGATGCAAGCATTTCAGTAGCTTATAACAGTTTGTCGGATAAAACGTCTGACAAGTCCTTTGATGAAATGCCCCAGGTCTCGTCTAAAGTATCCTGAAGAATGAGGCAACACCAAACACACGCGATTTACTGTGGAAACTCATCATAATTATATTATACATGGTTGATCATCTCATGCTCCTTACTTCTGTAAAGGGTGCCATGAACCCATGGTTGTCCATCTTTTTCTCCTCCTCATCCTCTTCCTCCTCCTCTTCCTCCTCCTCCTCCTCCTCATTCTCATCCTCCTCCTCTTCTCTTCTCCTTTCTTCTTTTTCTTCTTTTTCTTCTTCTTTTTCTTCTTCTTCTTTTTTTCTCCTTCTTCTTCCTCTTTTTCTTCTTCTTCTTCTTCTCCTTCTTCTTCTTATTATTATTCTTCTTCTTTTCCTTCTTCTTCTTCCTCTTCTTCTTCTTCTTCTTCTTCTTCCTCTTCTTCTTCTTCTTCTTCTTCTTCTTCTTCTTCTTCTTCTTCTTCTTCTTCTTCTTCTTCTTCTTCTTCTTCTTCTTCTTCTTCTTCTTCTTCTTCTTCTTCTTCTTCTTCTTCTTCTTCTTCTTCTTCTTCTGTACTAAATAGCCATTAGGGGTGTATGCATCAGCTCAAAGCTGACAAAAAGAGCTTGATATTTTGTCTGATCCTGGAAATTATCAAAAGTTGAAATAGCATTGTTTTTTTTTTTAACACAGATCATTAGATTATTATCAACACAATTAAGTTGATACAAAATACATGTTAATACACTGATGATGTACGCATTCATTATTGGTCCCATTTGAAGTGTGCACGCTAAATCAAGCGTACATATTGCTTATACAGTACAAAATTTGTTTAAATCGTGGTCTACATTTAAAACTCCTCTTTGGGCCAAAGAATATGTACACTACACCTCAAAGGAATTGGCATAGGGAAAGGGAAAGGGAAGGAGCCGCAGTTTTTAAGCGCGGTATATTTTGTCCACTTCAGCATGAAACATGATGCTTTTTAGGCTAATGCATCGTGTTTCATGCTGAACTAGACAAAATATACCGCGGTTTAAAACTGGGGCTCCTTCCCTTTCTTCCCTTTCCCTTTCCTTATGCCAATTCCATTTGAGCTGGAGTGTATATCTGATTGGAATGTGAAACTGCATCCTTCCAGGTATCTCCAGGAGTACACTGCCTTGGGCACAGCGGGGGGCTTGTACCACTTTAGGGACCAGATCTTAGCAGGCAACCCAGAAGCCTTTCTGGTCTTCAATGGAGATGTCTGCTGCAAGTTTCCCCTGGCTGAGCTCTGGGCCTTCCACCAGCGAGTGTCCGAAGGGGTCCACTTCACCATGCTGTCCACAGAGGTAGAGGCCGTTTTGATTGGTAGACCAATAGCATGTTTAGTTTAGTTTTATAGTGTCCACTGCTCATGCAATCATACAGTATACACAAACTGAAAAACATACATCAAATAAATGTTGCTATACTGTAGCATATTGATGTAATACAATAATAGTAATAATGATGAAAATACTGAGACTGTGAAGAGACCCAAAGAAGCAAAGCTTATGAGCTGGACCCCAGATTGTGAAATCATAAGCACAATAAACATTGCAAAATGATGGACTTGGTGATTGCGATACAGTGTGAAACCTCCTGTGTGGTTGGAAAGGGTATAGTAAAGGCTTTTGGACAGGTACCTACGTACGTGACATGAGTCGCAATCTGTCGGATTAAATGTACCATCCCAAAATAAAGCCATTGCTTTACAATTCTCTTCACTTCGCATACACATTTGCTCTAAATTATTATATTTGCACTCTCTGAAGCTAATTTTGTTGAATTTCATGATTAATGATAAGTTCTACTGAAGTTTTCCTGAATAAACCATACCAATCAATGTCATAGATCTTTAGTATGAGAGTTTTTTCAAGTTTGGCCTTAATACGTAATTCTGGAACCTTTTGAAGAGACAACCATGACAACATTCAAAGTAAACTTGATACAGTACCAAAGGTAGAAAATTCATAATTTATTAAAGCATGCAATTCCTGCTCACAGTGGTTTGATGGACAAATTCAAATATTGGCTAGATTTTTAGTGAAAGGGCTCTCTGGGGTAATTTCAATTTACAAAGAAATTTCAGGCATACACCCAGTAGTAAGGATAGCGTGCTCCATCCTGTAAATGAATGAAAAATAAGTCAGACAAAAATCTTGGAACCAGACGGGATTTGATCTTGTCTGACTTGTTTTTTGTTCATTTACAGGATGGAGCACGCTATCCTTACTACTGGGTGTGTGCCTAAAATTTCTATGTAAATTCAAATATATTAATTATGCTTCATAGACCTTGACAGGCCCCACCCTGTTTGTACCAAGATGATAATGAAAAAGACAATTTCAGTGGAAGTTCATATCCCCACATGATAGAGCAAACCATTCACTGATAATGTATAACCACAACCTTTCACTTGTCTGTGGCACAGAGATTCTATCAATGATGTGATGTGACATGATGTGACTTATGTAGCATTCCTCATATGAGACTTCACTACCCTCCTCTATTAGTGCCATTCTCATTGGGCTTAAAAAATCGTGAAGTTAGGGTGAAAGTTGCCTAGCAACCGTACCAAAAGCCAAATGGTCGCATTGTTTCTCTCTCCTAACTTCATGATTTTTCTAACTTCACGATTTTTTAAAGCCCAATGAGAATGGCACTATCGTTGAATCATGATAAGCACTGCTAGCGGAGCTGAACCTGTATTTAAAAAAAATATATATATAAGTAGATATCTGTAATGTAATGCTAGGAATTAGGTAATTCCCAGGTCAATGTGACCTTCACGGCAGTCATCTTGGAAGCCATTTTGAATAATCAAAATTGCTCCAGGGTTAGCAATCACCTTACTACCCATGGATAAATAATCAGCAAAAAAAATACATGTCAGAGATGTTGAAGTCAGGCCGAAATTTGCCGTTTGGCTGCCAGACTACTGCCATAAATTTCTTTTTGATGCATCGTCATTATTTAATTACAAAATTAAAGAATTTGAATTTTATGTAAATACATATCAATTTGAAGCTAAGCTTACAATTCACTTAAGCTTACAGCTCACTTAAGCTATACTCAAGTCAATTACATTTTCTAAATACACATCAGTCATGAGATTTGTGCATTTATGTAAGCATTTGTGAGATGATAAAAAAATAGTATTTTTTGCATTATGTAATTTTTTTTTTACTTCCTTATTTTATTCTGTTTGGATTTTATTTCCCACAGGCTACCAGAGATCAGAGCCTCTCATATGGTTGCCTGGTGGAGAATGAGAATACGCACGAGGTGAGCATTTATCTATTTTTTTTAAAACAGCCATATTTGTCATTCAAGCAATTTAGGTACAGAGGAAGTACCCCTTTGAAACAATACTGTATTACGTCTGCTGACTATCCAGATTAGGGGAAGCGTGGATTTTGTATCATCAAATTAGAAGTTTTGATACATGCTACTTCCTTGCTGTATTTAAAGGTAGCCCGTCCCTTTTGCAAACTCATTCTGAAAGTTCCCTGACTTTGTCATCATTTGCGAGAGAGTGGCTACATTAAATATAATCTTTCCCTGCAATCAAGAAAGCATAATCTTTGGTTTTGAGGAAATAATCTTCGATAATCGATCGAACTTTCATTTTTCGTACCACGGAAATAGTCAAATCTCAGTGATAACTAGTTAGATTTTCATTTATCCTACGGGAGTTATAGTACCTCTGACTCCCTACAGGACTTATAGTACCTCTGACCTTGAAATTTCACAGTTGGTATCCCAAAGACACGTGCTAAATCTGTGTAATCTTTAATCATGCTTATTAGTTGTTTTTATGACTTGTTTATTTCCTTTCTTTGGGTGTATTAATGTGTTTCCATATTTTTTTAAAGAATGCTTTCATGTCTTGTTACATGTCATGTTCAGTGCTGGGCACCCTTATTAAGCAGTTTAATTACTGATTTGGGCCTACCCTGCATTTTTTAATTTGTATTCAAGGTGAGTGGTTTTCACTGACAGCTTTGACTGACCATACATGTAGGTGCGTCTTCATTCGCCCGATCAGGCGAAATTGCGAGCTAGTTTGCTTATCTGGGGAACCAGCCTGAAGTTGCAAGTGTGTCTTCATTAGCTCGAAACTAATACGTAAGCTCGAAACTTACGATGCATAAATTTTCCTGATCTTTGCACATGCGTAGTGTGCGATGGAAATAGGCCACGACCGGATGGCTTCGGTTGTGAGCTCGCATTCATGCATGTGTAAAAATCTAATGTAAAAAATGGCTCAGTGTGTGATGATGCATGCTGGGATCAAGAAAGTTTCAGGCAAATGAAGGTGCTCCACAAAATAGCGAGCTAGTTTGTGAACTAGCTCGCTATTTGGCCATCTAGCCCAAGATTTCATGGGAAATTTTCTTGACCGAATAGCCAGCTATTTCGCCTGATCTGGCTAATGAAGACGCAAATAGCTGGCTATTTCGTGATCTGGCTAGCTATCCCGATCAGAACTAGCTAGCTATTTCGCCATATTGGGCTAATGAAGACGCCCCTCACGATACCACTGCTTTTGTTTTGTTTGTTCTTGGTATATCCAGGGAGATGTTAGAAAGGAAAAAAAACTCATGCATGATATTTTCAAACATCTGTTTGTGCACTAGAGCATGCAAATTAATGTCAATCTTGACAATGCTTTGATGTCGTATGCTAGACGCCTGCATTAAGGGTATGTCAACGTGGCAAGAAATATCTCTGATTCTTCATTTTGTCTTTAGAATCTTTGTTTCTTATCACATTATTTTGCAATTTCCGAGAAAGTTAAGGGCAACACCATAAAAGATCTTTTCCTCAAATTTCTTTTGAAGGATTGAGGAATGATGAATTATATGGAGATATGTAAGATGATTTTCGTACTTACGAAATCAACTAGTTTATGCGTGCCTCACGATCATTTTGTGGGCCCGACGCGTAGTGTTTGCGCCGCACGTTTTCTACACTGTGTAAATGTATCCCTGGTTTCCTCAGGTGATGCATTATGTGGAGAAGCCGCAGACATTCGTGAGCTCCGTGATCAACTGCGGCCTGTACGTCCTTCCTCCTGAGATCTTCCAGCACATCGGCAAGGTCTTCCAGCAGAATCAGGAAGAAGTGCTCAAGTAAGGAGAAAAAATAATGATGATGTAATACTAATAATAATGATATTCACCCATTGCTTACCTCTTAGATTTGCTGGCTTCGTGAGCCCTGGTCCAGTTGGGATGTAACAATGTGCCATGGAACTGCAGTAACCAAAGGGCTGAGGCTTGATTTTGTCCTATAAAGTATTTGAAGTTTATTGTCTGTTGTCAGAGCAGCAGATTGTGTGGGAGTCATGCTACTAATAGTATCCGAGCGGGAAGAGAAACACTCCTTATCTTTGAGGGCGCACTTCAGAACGGGTTAATGATAGTAACGATGATGGGTCATAACAGTGATGATGATGATTCTGATAATAATGATAATTAATGATGAAAATGATGATGATAATGATAATAAATACAAACATTACATTGGTAATGTGTAGTGTAAAGAGGTAATATGAACAAGCAATACTGCCCCACTCTGACAAAAGGAAGCAACTAACAAAAGAGACTTTTCTTGTAAATGAGCAAAATATGTCTGTCATTTGGTATCAGTACAAAACCACATCATGTCAGATTGAATATCTCACAGCAAGATTAATATTTCTTGTCCAGATTTTGCCTGTATGTAGGGAATGCTAGGTACATTCCAGGAATAGCAATAAGCCAGATTTGAATGATTTGTCACTTGCTTCCTTTTGTCAGAGTATGGCAGAATACAGATAATCTTGATGTGTTTACACATATCTCAAGATATAAAAATTTTAAGGAATATATTACCCTGAAAATATGTTCTTTTGAATAAAACCAGAAACATGACAAAACATATTAGTGAAGGTTTGACAAAAATCCGTCAAAGGATAAGAAAATTGTGACCTTTTGAAATTTCAATTTTGTGACATAACATGCGAGGTGCTCTCCCATGGTGTGACAAAATAATTCCACGAATTGCTCTTTTTCTGTTTTTGACAATGGAATGATGTTTTTTTTATGCAGGTATGTGTGTAAAAACGCAAAGCTTTCTGAGGAAATGCACATTTCAAAAAAAAAAAATTGTACTCATCATATGGGAAAGTACTTCACACGTGACGTCACAAAATCAAAACCTTAACCCTATCTAGCCCGGGGGGGGGGGCAAAAACAGCCCCCCCCCTCGACATTTTTCGCAATAAATTTGTAACGCGGAAAGATCTCGCCGCGACGTTTCACGACTTTTTCCCTTCAAGTCTCACGCAACTTTTAAGACCAAATTTGCGACGCAGGGGTACACAGTTCCGAAGTTACGTAACATTTTGTATGTGCATGTCAGACCAGAAATTGCCCAAAAACGTGATTTCATGTACAAATCCAATGCAAATTCTGTATCTAGCCAAAATTCATAAATGTATCATTATTTCTATTTTTACTGATGAAAAACAATAGATTTCATGTTATTTATGACTGAAATAGTGTTGCCAACAATTTCCATCGAAAAAACAATGAATAACATAAAGTCGAAAAAACAATGAAATACATAAGAAATTCAAAAAACAATAAAATACATAAGAAAAAATTTGATATTGCCATTTTTTTAAATCCTAATTTGATAATAATCCTAAGAAGAGTGTCTGGACTGATATCTAGGAGTTTTAGGGCTACATTTCAAGATCTACAACCAAGTTATGATTTTTATGCGTTTAATTAGCATAATTAATTAATTAAAAATAAGTTTGATTAATTTTGGTGCAATTGACAATTGAATTGTGGAGATTACGGCATCGGTGACGTAAGTGCCAATTTTCGTCGCGATCGCGCGATCAACGGCCGAGATCTTAGGGGGGGGGCTGTTTTTGCCCCCCCCCCGGGCTATGCAATTTCAAAATAGCCCGGGCTATATAGGGTTAAAGACAGCCAGTCCCTTTTTCAGATCACCACAAAACCATCGAAACATTGGCAAAACATATAGAGAAGTGTTAGCAAGCTCTATATTCACAATTTAAAACTGATACGTAGTGTAAAATTCAAATAATGCACGTAAACAACGTCTGATTAATAGTCTTTACCTCAGGCTCTTAGCACTTTGTGTTGAAATATCTGCTTTATTGATTAATCTGTTTATTAAATTATAAAATGCAATATGAAAAAAAATGTTCTATGGAAGGAATCATCTCTAAAGTTTGGTAGTTACTCATAAAATTAGGATTTCACACACACATAATAACCACATAGATACTGTAACAAAGACTTATACTTTTTTCGTAGTACGAAAAAAGTCGGTTTGAAATTTAACGGCTGAATTTTTTTACATATACAGAAAGCTTCAACATGCTATATTCTTAGAAATGGTCTTGAATCACACTTTCTTCAATTTACGATCGTGATAGACGATTTCAAATTTTAAGCTTGCAAAAGGGACGGGCAATCTTTAAACAATCATAACTTTCTTATCCCTTGACGGATTTCCATTAAACCTTCACTAATATGTGTCCTTCATGTGTCTCCTTGTTACGAAACCAAAATAATTTCAGGGTGAACTGTCCCTTTAATTTGTTACTCTCCCCTTCTTGTGATCAGTGGAGACCCGCTGTTCCCCTCCAAGGACACCATCAGGCTGGAGCAGGACGTCTTGGCTCCGCTGGCCAACACCGGCAAGCTCTTCACCTTCAAAACCAACAACTTCTGGAGCCAGATCAAGTCTGCAGGGTGAGTCGGGGTCATACGGTTGGAGTCACTGATACCACTCGTCATTCAACATAAACCTTTCTGAAAATTGCTCAGAATTTGTAAAGGAGTCCTCTCTGGTTTGCAGCAATACTTGAAAATCAAAATGAGCCTTTCTGAAAATAGCTTAGAATTTGTGAAAAAGTCCTCTGGTTTGCAGCAAAAATTATCCTTTCTGAAATTAGCTTAGAATTTGTGAATCTTATAAACTGCGTCCGCAGTAAAGCCGTAAATGTTGTGCATTGTGCTCTGGCATGTGACTCGGTAATCACAACGCTCGTACGGCTTAGCGAACCATGTCACCATTGTATGTTTGTTCTAGCTACGGGTGTGGAGAGAGTCAAGCTGTCCAAAACACAGCAGTGTTACGTCTTTTTTGGTGTATATGAACAGTGTTTTTATTGGCTTGCAGGACACTTTCATTAATAAAAGCATCATTAATAATAGCAGTATTGTGATTATAGTATGGACGAGGCAATAAACCGGTGATCTCTCTTTACAGGTTGTCATAAAGCAAGTGTCACTTTCTGCTTCTTATTATGTCTTGTTCATCAGGTCGGCTATCTACGCCAACAGGCTGTATCTGAGTCTTTACCATGAGACCCACCCAGACAGACTGTCTGACCCAAGGGCGAAGGCAGGGCCGGAGGTCAGAGGGGACGTCTATATCCACCCCACTGCTACCGTAGACCCCACCTCAACGGTAAGGTCAACCTCAATTCACTTCATTTTAATTTTTCTTCTCTCTCTCTCGTCCCTCATCCTCATCTCTGGCTATCATACAACTTAAAAGTTCATAATTTATCCTTTCTTTTTCTTCATTGTGAAATATTTCCTACTTACACTCACTGGTGAAGATAGCAGAAATTCATAAGTTTTATTTGGCAACTGTGTTATGCTAATGTTTACCTATGCTCTTATATACAAGAACTATCATCATCATTATTATCATACTCATATCAACTTCCTTCATTTTAAGTTTTCTTTCCTACTTACATTCAGAGATGTAGATAGCAGAAGTGTTTTTTTGAAAACTGTGTTATGCTTAACATTTTGTTCAACTTATGTATTGGGGGAAGGTTCTCTCTCTCTCTCTCTCTCTCTGTCTCTCTCTCTCTCTTCCCTCATTCTTTATCTTTGGCTATCATTTGGCTATGAAATATGCATTTATACACAAGAATTTATCATCATCATTATTATCATACTAAAATAAACTTACTTCATTATAAGTTTTATTTCCTTGTGAGAAATTACATACTTATATTTACAGGTGTAGATAACAGGAATTCATAAGTGTTGCATGGAAACTAGCGAGATATAATCTTTATAAATCGGTTACATGTATCTCATTAGAAGTATGTGATCTCTATGTCAGTTATTGTTTGTATAGAATGCTTGGTCAAGATCTCTACCAATGTCTGTGTGTCTTTACAGATATGTTTCGCTCTAAATTATTTTTGACTTTACAGGGAAGTCCACACCGAATTTAAGTTGGTTTTCAGAAAGCAAAAACATGAAAGAAAACATATTTGCGAGGGGTGTACAAAGATCTGCTTAAGGATAAGAAAGCTATGATTTTTTTTAAATGATTGATTTTTCAATCTGTTTTTCTTTATTTATTCAGTTTTTATTTCAACAGGGTAGCCGACTCAGTTTAAAGACAGCTCTACCAAGGGGCCCTGGACAATCAATGTCACAATACATAAAGACAAGATGAATACAATAGCAAATACCGGTAGTCACAATGTTACAGTGCCCCATGTTTACTGCATACTTGCACAGTCTCACATTCTTGCTTGCCCGACTATTTTAGCTTGGACCTAACGTGACAATAGGAGCCAATGTGACCATCGGAGCGGGAGTGCGTGTCAGGGAGTCCATCGTCTTAGAGGGCGCCACATTACAGGTAGGCCTGTTTGTGTTGAATTGATAAACATATCGGGAACTGGGTTTACCCTGTCCCCAGAAACGCACAGATGTCAGCTTATTTTAACTCTGTTTTATAAGTGCTTTGTCATTTGAATGCTGTTGATGCGTGGAGTCAGTCCTTTGATTGCTTAGCTACCATTCAAGATCATATTTGTGGAATTTTCTAGGAGAAATTGTGTTTAAGAAGGAGTCTACCAAACATTGTATATTTCTGAAGGAAATGTTTATACCACAGTACACATTGTGTGCATTAGCGGCACCTCTTAGTAACAATGTAAAATATTCAGTGGACACACAGTGATAATGCTTGCAAGTAATCAGTTAGATCGACATTCACTCGATGTTTATGCAGGATTTACAGGTACAGTGGCTACATGTACAGTTGAGGCCAGAAGTTTACATACACCCAGGAAATTCAAGGAAAAGTTGACACTTGCCAAACATAACATTTCCTATATCTTATAAAATATTTGTGCTATCATGACGAATTTGATGTCAAACAAATGAGTATGTCATGCCCCTTCATCAAATTGATTTGTTATCAGGAGCTGAAAAATAATTAGGTGTCATTTTTCCCCATAAAATCTTCATATTTTAGACAAATTGAAAATTAAAATTTGACAAAAACAGTTCATATTTGTGCAAGATACTTCTCAACACAAGCTTTTCAGATTACCCTTTTTTCGTCAGTGGTGACATACCATGATAGAAAATGTAATATATATCATAGATTTGACATTTATATATTTGCGTGAAACGATGTTTGAAAATATAATAACAAACAATAGAATACATTTGCATGAATATTACTTTTTCAAAGAAAGTTCCAACTGAAATATTATTCAATCCCAAAGGCATTCCAATCATGTGAAAAAAAAAATTGATATGCTCTTTCATTTGAAACCATCATGGAAGTATTTATATTTCTGAAGATATAGTAGATTTTACCATGTTTGGCACGCGAACAAATTTCACTGGATTCCATGGGTGTATGTAAACTTTTGGCCTCAACTGTAGGTAGCGCAAAACCTTATTTGGGGCTGTGAGTGCTGGTCTAAAAAGCAAAGTGGTTAAGCTTTTATGTGTTACTTGTTGCAGTTTTAAATCAGTAACACCCTAGATTTTTCTAGTAAGCAATGGGTTAACATTAGATATATCTGCCTCTATATGCCAAAAAAATTGCTTAAAGTGTGGTCTAAATCTGAAACTCCTTTGTGAATTTGGGCTATTGAGTTTTCTTGTTTTAGCGATAGTAACAGGGACAAGTTTTAACTGGTAGAAGAAAATGATGATGATGATGATGATGATGATCTTCTTTTTCTCCTTCTTTTTCTCCTTCCTCGTCTCCTTCTTCTTCTTCTTCTTCTTCTTCTTCTTCTTCTTCTTCTTCTTCATCTTCTTCTCCTTCTCTTCCTCTCATTCTCCTTCTCCTCCTCATTCTCCTTCTTCTCAATCCCCTTTTTCTTTTTCTCCATTTTCTTCTTCTTCTCCTCCTCCTCCTTCTCCTCCTCTTCCTCCTCCTCCTCCTCCTCTTCCTCCTCCTTTTCCTCCTCCTCCTCCTCCTCCTCCTCCTTCTCCTCCTCCTCCTCCTCCTCCTCCTCCTTCTCCTCCTCTTCCTCCTCCTCCTCCTCCTCTTCCTCCTCCTTTTCCTCCTCCTCCTCCTCCTCCTCCTTCTCCTCCTCGTCCTCCTCCTCCTCCTCCTCCTCCTCCTCCTCCTCCTCCTCCTCCTCCTCCTCCTCCTCCTCCTCCTCCCCCCTCCTCCTCCTCCTCCTCCTCCTCCTCTTCCTCCTCCTCCTCATCTTCCTCCTTCTTCCTCGTCCTCCTTGTAGGACCATTGCTGCGTGCTGCACAGTATCATCGGGTGGAATAGCCTTGTAGGGGCGTGGTCTCGGGTGGAGGGAACTCCCAACGACCCAAACCCAAACGTGGACCACGCCAAGATCGACAGCGGGACTCTGTTCAATGGGGAGGGCAGGCTCAACCCCTCCATCACCATATTAGGTAAGCGATTTAATCATTTAGTCATGTATTTACTTAAATATATATTCATTTATGATTGTATTCATGTATTTATTTAAATACATCTTCATTTATAATTGTATTCATTTATGAATTTATTCATAATGTTATGTGATATACAGTTGAGGCCAGAAGTTTACATACAGCCAGTAAATTCAAAGTAAAGCTGACACTTGCCAAACATCACAAAATTTTTACTGTATCTTATAAGATATTTGTGCTGTCATGACAAATTTGATATCAAACAAATGAGTATGTCTTACCCCTTCATCACATTGCTTTGTCATCAGGAGCTGAAAAATATTTAGGTGCCATTCCCCCCCCCCCCCCAAATCTTCATATTTTAGACAAATAAAAGATAAAAACATTTCATATTTGTGCTGGTTTCTTCTCAACACAAACATTTCAGATTACACTTTTCTGTTGAGTGGTGACATATCATGATAGAAGATATGGTATAAATCATAGATTTGACATTTATATGTTTCTATGAAATGATGTTTGAAAATATAATAAACAATACAGTATAAATCATAGATTTGACATTTATATATTTCTATGAAACAATGTTTGAAAATATAATAAATAAATAGAATACTTTTGGCAAAAGTATTCCTTTTTTTTTTCAAAGAAAATTCCACCTGAAATATAATCTAATCCCAAAGGCATCCCAATCATGTAAAATAGCTTAATACGCTCTTTCATTTGATACCAAATTCGTCATGGTAGTATTAATACTACCGAAGATATAGTAAATTTTACAATGTTTGGCAAGCGAACAAATTTCACTGAATTTCATGCATGTGTGTAAACTTTTGGCCTCAACTGTAAGTCCTTTTACCACTCCCCTGCCTCAAATCATATCATCCACTTGCACAGGAACTTTCCAGAAGAATGACCTCATTTTTGTGGGAAAGTGGGTTAATGGGAAGATGTGGATGGAAGCGTTTGCGCTGACCTACTAATATAATTGGAAGTGCCCAGTTCACCAATTTTGCCCCCCCCCAAAAAAAACAAAAAAAACAAAAACAAAAACAAAAACAAAAGTGCCTGGAGCGCCATGTGCAGTCACACTTTAAAGTTAGTTGCGATATTGAGAGTTGTATTTAATGATTCGTGTCTTCATTTCATTGATGGATTCATTCATTTTTTATATTCACACAGGGCACCCCTTTCATATCCATGTCTTCCCCACTGTGACCCCTTTTCAGACAATCTGCATGGAACTTTAAATGTAGAGGGCCATTGTACTCATGACAAGTATAGAGTACCAAAGTGGTGTCGTCATATCCAGTGTTATGTAAGAGTCTGGTTCTTAACAACGTTACTCAGGAGAGTTTCACTGGTCTGACGTTGTCTAGCTGGCTAGTTTGGGGCATGCTCATTCAGAGATCCTGCTATTAAATATAATGGTAAAAATGATAATAGATAACATTTATATAGCGCTTAACATAGTGTTTCTAAGAGCCTTATAGATACATGTAGAAAAGGGAAAAAAGGACACTTGAAAAAATGTCCATAGATTTACAATAGTTGCCTAAGGAGATGAGTCTTGTGATGATTCTTAAAAGAAGTTTTAGTAGATGTTTCACAGATGTGTGTCGGCAGATTGTTCCAGAGCATTGGGGCAAGAGCAGAAATAATTGATTAGGATTGTTGGAAATTAAGTCCCACTATGTTAAAATAGGAACGGGTGTAGGTATCTCATTTAGCACAAGAACAGGTCACCAATCGTGCATTAAAGGGCATATGCTGTATTGGGAAGGCAAAAAAGCCATCAAAAGGTAATTGTTAGCAATCTTCTTGCCAATGGTCTCAAATTCATGTCTTGCCCATTTTAGAAGCTTGCTGAAAGTTATTTGCCCTCAAATGATCTACATTTTGAGTAATGAGTGATTAAATCACAAATCCTTATAATGTTCGGCCCGAACATTTTGAGGATTTAATCATTAATCATTAATTACTCCAAACATGGATCATTTGAGGGCAAATAACTTTCAGCAAGCTTCTAAAATGGACAATACATGAATTTAAGACCATTGGCAAGAAGATTGCTAACAATTACCATTTGAAGGCTTTTTTTGCCTTCCCAGTACAGTATATGCCCTTTAAGTTGTGCATAAGTTACAAACAGCTTGATGAAACACCCCCAATCCCCTGCATAACAATGGATATGACAACACCACTTTGGTACTCTCTTGCTCATTTGCTAAGCTCTCTCGTACTTCACGCGTTCTCATCTTTCTCAGATAGTCACAGGATAACTGACTAACATTACTTCTGTGTGTGTGTGTGTGTGTGTGTGTGTGTGTGTGTGTGTGTGTGTGTGTGATCTGCCTTTGTTGGAAAGTATAATCAATTTGGCATCGTCAGCTCATAACTTTACCTGGGGTACCTTATAAAGTAGGAAAGTAACTCTGTGAGAAGTTGAAAATTGGGTTGCAAATTCTTCAAGATCTTGTCACGGTTAAAGACAGAGTATCCCTTTCGCAGGTTAAAAAATTATAAATTAAAAAATAAACAGAAAATGGAAGAAGGTACTGTATAAGAACTTCCATCACTATATTGGAACTAAAAACTCACTTTGAGCAGAATTATATTGATCGCTAGATTTTGGATGCGTCGCCCAAAACCTAAGGCCTGGAGACTGGAGACTACAATAAGCAATACTGTATATGCCATATATTTCGCGGGGGATGTATTTTCGCAAATTTCGCGAATCTGGACTATTCGCGAATTTAACAACACTTGAAATGATGAAGACGACGTGCTCGAGCACATGTTCTGCTAGTACTAGTACTCCATGATCACGAATTTAACCACTCGCCAAATTGTCATGAAGTCTTGATTCGCGAAAACTTAGACTCGCGAAATATATAGTGTATACAGCAGTGCACATCACAGCTTTTGCATGCACAGTGATGCGTTGAGGCAAGCACCACACTCGAGTGAAGGTTGCAATAATGTATGTGAGTGTACAATGGTTGTTATGCTTCAAACGTAAACAATGATAGTTTGTCTCATTGCCTGAAGCTGTGACTGTGAAATTTCATACACATTATAGTTAGGGTATACTTCTGATTCCTGCCGAGTTTTATGACTTTGCAAGTGGGCCGCCCTGTTTTTTACATCTATGTTCTATGTAGGGCGTGAGCTATGAAGTGAAAATGTGGTTGTGTGCTGCGCTTGGTGAGAGGGCATATCCAGAGGGATGCTTTGGTGCTTTTAACAGCATAAACATGTTTCTTATCCTCTCTCTCTATCTCTATCTCTCTCTCTCTCTCTCTCTCTCTCCCTCTTTCTCATGCACACACACACTCACTTGCTCCTCTTTAATCTTCTCTCTCTCTCTCTTTCTCATTCACTCTCTCTCACTCTCTCTCATTCCCTTCTACCCTTCCATTCTCTCTCTCTCTTTCTCTCTCTCTCTCTCTTACTCTCTCTCTTTCTCTCTCTCTCTCTCACTCTCTCTCTTTCTCTCACATTCCCTTTCTCATTCACTCTCCCTCTCTCTTTCTCATACACACACACCTACCTAATCTCTATCCCATTCTTCCCTTCTCTCTACCCTCTCTCTCTTGCTGTTTTCCACTCTCTCCTTTCTCTCTCCATCCCACTCCCCCTCTCTTCCCCTATCTTTATCTCCATCCCCCTCTCTCTCCCTCTCTATCCCCCTCTCTCCCTTCACACCATGTACTCTCCATGCTAATGATGACATTGACCTTTGACCCTAGGTGACAACGTAGTCATCCCGCCAGAAATCATCATTCTCAACTCCATTGTCTTGCCTCATAAAGAGCTGGGGTACAGCATCAAAAACCAGATCCTTCTCTAGCCTCCTAGGTATGCATCGGTGTCCCCCATCCTTCACCCATCCCTCTTCTACCGTCACCCCAATCTGTTTGATCTCTCCACACAAACACACCCCTTTCACCCCAAACACACCCACCTCACCCTGTTTGTCCCACAGCATGCACACCCCTATCCTGAAAAAACCCCAAGAACAGTGTTTTATTGTGATAGATACAGGTTCACTTCGAGCACAACATAACAGCACCTTTTATAGTGTTTGGCTGTACACCCTCCCTCCAGCCCCCCCCCCCCCCCCCCCCCCCCCCGCACAACACACACCCCTTAAATTGCTCCCAAGTTAGTCAGCTGTCCTAGTATGTAAGGTATGTCCTAGTATGTCTTTGATGTCATATTGCTATGAACATTAATGGGGGCAATATTATATCATATTGCCCCCATTTGTGGTCATGGGCAATATCATATCATAATGCCCCCATTGGTGTGCATGGACAATATCATATCATATTGCCCCCATTGATGTGCATGTTAGCATAATAGTCTTTGTTGGTTTTATGAGTTTCTTGGTGCATAGACATTTGTGCTTTTGTGTGTTATTTCTTTTGATCATATGTGTGCATATGTTTTGAAAAGGATGTGACAAACATTCAAACAATAAGATTTCATTTATTTGATTTATCACTTGTGTCTGTACTATACATCACCTTCACCTTCATCTGATCCATTTACCTGCATTTGCACCTCATTGTTTATTCATTGACTAAACACTTGATGAAAGAGAGGTAAGGCCAAGGATAGACCATCACCACTGCTTCAATCTAATTGCAGATCTACATGCTTTTCTTTGCTTCTATGCTATATATATCATCCTCCACTTCATTTGCACTTTAATCAGTACCAAAGTGGTGTCATCATATCCATTATTATGCAGGTTTTTGGTTCTAAACAACACAACTCAAGTGAGAGTTTCACTGGTACAACATTGTCTGTGGGGCTAGTGTCAGGCACTCCCATTGAGAGTCCTCGCTATGATCACCGCTGTTTGCTCTACTCACGTAGTTTAGAACCAGTTGTCTTGACGACATGCTAATATGACGTCACACTTCAGTACTCATTTGTTCACTACATGATTTTTAAACAGTACCAAAAGACATGTAGGGCAAAGTGTAGATCATTACCACAGCTTGAATTCTAATGGTGATATAATCTTTCTCTTTTCATCAGTAATATGTAAACAAATTCCCGAAAAGGTTGTTTTTAAATTTGAAGCACGGTATGATATATCTACTATGCCACTGTGAACATGGGTCTTTTGTTACGCACACACAATTTCAAAGGGCCCCTTTGAAATTTTGTCTGTGCATGTTCATAGTGCATATGCTTATTCCTTTTTTGCATTGGTACCGTTTGTCTGTCATGTGTCAGCTCATAATGTCTTAACAGTGCAGTGATTTTTATTTTATTTTGTTTTAACACTTTTTGTATTTTTACATTAATGATATGTCTACTCCCAATTTATTTTGAATTTGCAGCACAGGCACTATGTTTCATACCGTTGTTTGGATGGTCAAACTCTTTTTAGATTTGAGAGAAGGAAATTTTTATTCTTATTACACACCAGTAATCATAATAGTTATCAAACTCACTAATGGGCAATTCCACAGGTTTGGTTAAAGTCATGTAACATGAGTAACCAAAGCTTCTTTATTTTATATTCTGTCATAGTTTTGCAGAAATTATGTAAATAATTATTTAGGAAGCAAACAGTCCACCGTTCCATGACATGTAATCATATCCTTAGCACAGAAACTTCTTTTTCAATCAAATAAAGAAGCTTTGGTTACTCATGTTACACGACTTTAACCAAACCTGTGGAATTGCCTAAATGATCTTTTTTAAAAGCCTCAATTGATAGTATCCTCCCATCTGATTGGCTGAAAGTGGTGGTATTGCATTTATTACCCCGTGTAAAACTTTCAATGAACCTTACCCATCTTGTGCAGTGAGATGTCTACAGGTTTTGTGATTCAAATCAAGAATCGTGCAATAATAACCGACATGACAAATCATTTTAAATCAATTTTTGCTTTAAATATTTGAAGTTACCTCTCATTTACAATCCAGCACCTTGCTGTTTTGACCATCAGTTGTTATTCAGTATGAAAAAAGAAATATTGACGTCTCTGCCATTTGTGACATCATCAACCTCATAGACCTATGTTATGTCCCTCATATGTATATTTTTGTTATGGCCCTCGGGTCAATATTTGTGTTATGGCCTTTGTAGTCAATATACATGTATGTCTACATTGTTTTAGATCATTATGATTTGTGTTGTATTATTTTATTTTGCATGGTTTTAAGTTATGTTTGTCTATTTGTTTCTACCACTAATGAATTTGAGATCACATTCTTTCACATGAAGAATGAATGTGTGATAACAGACATTTGCACACACTTCTCTGTTTTGCCATTTGTATTGTTTTAGATGCTGTGCTGTATATCAATAGTTTGCACTCTGTCATAAGCACGTATTTATACATGTGGGACTGCTCTGTCTATCTGTACAGACTTTTTGTTTAGCTTGACTGTTTGCAGCTATCAGATTTTGATGCACCTGTGATTATAGTACACTGTAGTATGCTGGCACACTTAAATGCTTGTAATTTTGAAGTACTGCAAAATACCCGGAGGCAGGCTTCATGGGATGATCAGAATGCATTGTGGGAAAGGTTTTGGCACTCTGCCTTTGCAGTGAATAGATATGCGCTCTCTACATACAGATGTTCAATTTTACGCTAGCGCACGATGTGAGAGCAATAGGGCATTTATTTACCTTTGTAATCCACATAAGGTCCACTGCAAGAAATTTAAAAAAAAACATTTCTGCTATATATTTAATTTGCACATGTTGGCTTTTTTTGTTGGGACTAATGCGAGAAGCGCTGCACCTATGCATCATACAAGCACTTCAAGAAGAGAACCGTAGCTGTGCCATATGTTTAATGTGCAAATGGGGTCTGGGTTGCAGGGACCAACATAAGGAACAAAACACCAAACATGCACTGCAAGAAAATGACTTCTACCATGCATTTAATGTACAATTATTTCCTTGTGTTGTAGGGACCAACATCAGAAACAAAACACCAACACAAGTACTGCAAGAAAATAACTTCTACCATGCATTTGATGTGCAATTACTGCTTTGTGTTGCAGGGACCAATATAAGAAACAAAACACCTTAACAAGCACTGCAAGAAAACGACTTTTACCATGCATTTAACATGCAATTATTTCCTTGTGTTGTAGGGACCAACATCAGAAACAAAACACCAACACAAGCACTGCAAGAAAATAACTTCTACCATGCATTTGATGTGCAATTATTGCCTTGTGTTGCAGGGACCAACGTGAGCATTCCCCCAGAGGTGGTGGTACTAAACGCCATCCTGCTTCCGGACAAACAGCTGACGTCCAGCTTCAAGAACCAGATTCTGCTGTGAGGACCCCTGACCACTGGACCAGGCGGAAGACCCACAGAAAGACACGGGTTCAAGCCCCCAATAGGACTCTACAGCTTTCTTGGTGCCTGACTTTCTGTTGCTCTTATTGTCATCCTTTTAACAAAAGGGTACATGTATTTTGGGCCAAGAATTTTTATTTTGGACAAGAAGAAAAAAAGAAGGAAAATCAGAAAATCGAAACCTCTAACATGATTGTACTATCATAAAACTTTGTTTGCCAGGTAAGCAACAAGAAGGGAAAAAAATGAAGGATATACAAAAGTTAGTGATAGTATACAGCTACATAATTCCATCATTTCAATAATTATCTTGTTTCTAGGTTTTTGTTTTCCTGTACTGCTTCCATGACAGCAGAGGAAACAGTATCCTTGAACAAGTTTGATCATTAAAACGTGATCATATATTTTTGGATAACTTTCTACAAAATTATAGTTTATTATTTATTTTGTGTATTCAGATTTTAGCATAGTTAACCATTTTTACTTTGTACCTAACCAAGTATAGTGATTGGAGTTTGAATGAAGCACAAACTTTCTTTGTGCTAAGTTCGGTCATATTCTTTCTTGATGTCACGTTAGTGCCGACTCACAAAATTGATTATTGTTCATAGCACTAGTGTATGCTGTGGCTCCCAATGTGGATAATGCACAGGGGTTTTCTTTCCGATTTAAAGAGTCTAAACTTAAGAAAACATGACAGTGTGACAGTGTATATTAAGACATACAAGTATATGCCATACAAATGCTATATTGCTCAGATGACCTGAAACTGTGATTTTGACGTGTTAAACTTTACCAAGCTGAATTTGTGTGAGATGACTTGCATTTTGTATAATATCTCAATCTCATGGAACTAATGAGCTAGAATGTACATTTAATATTTATATGTGATATCTGAGAATTTATGAGAATATAAATGAATGACTATTGTCTATTTTTGTGTGATAAGAGAGTGTGATTTTGTATTTAAGAGTGAAGTACTGTATATTATGTTTTAAGGGGAGATGTGTATTGAAGTATCAGAGAGTCAAAACAATTGGAGAGACAGAATGGAAGAAAGAGAAATGAAACTCAGGCAGACCAGACAGAAAGATAGAAAGGAGGAAATATGCAGTAAATGTCAAGAAATGGAAAAGAGGAAAGTGGCAGAAGATGACAAAAGACAAAAAGGAGAGAGGATGAAAGGAAAAGGAGAATGAGAGGAAAATGAAAGGGACCCTGTGTTTATTACAAATGGTCAGGTGTCGAGAGAGGTGACCAAATGGAATATAAACAATACTCAATTCACACTTAAAATCAATACAGTGACCAATCAGTCTTGTTCAATTTCATATTTCAAATTTATTTCTACTGTATGTTACAAAATATACAAATATCTTTAGAAAAACTGTGCTGTCCAAACGGACACTGTACAAAGCTTTATACTACATGTAGGTGTTAAAAACATTTGACACTTTTGAAAATATATTAAAATTATGTTACAACTCCAATAAAGCTCAAATTGACACATCCTAAAGTCAAAAGATTTTGACAATATTGAAGGCATCTAACACGTTAACCCACAACGTCTCTTCTGCCAGAAGCATCAAGCATTCTCAATGACACTGTTATGGCAGTTGCTAGTGGATTGACAGGTGTGATACACAATGGGCACTGTTGTGATCTAAATTCATTATCTGATGTGAAAATCTCATTAAATATTCACAGGATTATTACAAGGAAAAAGTGATTGATGAAATGTTAAGAAACCTGCTCCAAAAAAAATTGACCTCCTTTGACTTTGTGATGTGTCAATTTCAGCTGGATCATACCTTATATTTTATTATTCTTCAAAGGTGTAATTAGTTTTTAACACCTATTACTTCTGCCCTCCTTCAAACCATTACCTTGGTAATTTATTAACTCTTTTTAAGTTTTACAAACAAAAACCATGATTGTCACCTGCAGCTTGTACATGTATGGTTCACTCGGGTGCAACAAAAAGTGAAATGTTAAAAAATGTGTGAAAAACAGGACATCCCACTCAAAATTCCCACCCCAGAACATTAGAAATGAAAGCCCAGACCCCTCCCTAAGGTGCGAATACATTAGAAAATATGCATAAGACGTAGCAATAACATGTGTTGGTCTTTTGCTTGACTCCATACTGCTTTTATGCACCCAGATTCAAGCAAAAGGCTAGCACAAATGATTTATACCTCTTATACAGACAGTCCATTGTGTATAAATATTATGCAAACCATTACAAAAATAGTTCCTCTTGATAATTTGAAAGAATGTTGAACTACCAACATGTATATCACTAGCAGTATATTTTTCTATTTCCATGTTTTAGTTCATACATTATCTTAGTTGACAATACCAGAGAGTGAATGTCAAATAAAATAGAGAGGTGCAATTATTCTTAGAAAAATCAACAAATACAGGAAAAATATACTTTTAGAGAATCTACAATAATTCCAACTGGAATCCAAGGTTTGAATCAACTTCATGTAAAATCAATGAGCACTGGTGAACTTCCTAGATATTTTGATATGTTCTACAAAGAACGTAATCTGTTCACATGATGGGAAATGTGAGGTATTCCAATCAGTTACTATCAATTCACTTTTATCATAAGTGCACCATCTCCACAAACAGGAATGTACCAAAAATTTATCACTGTAATATTCTCATAGAGAATGACTTAAAGGGCATATACTGTACTGGGAAGGCAAAAAAAGCCTTCAAAAGGTAATTGTTAGCAATCTTCTTGCCAATGGTCTTAAATGCATGTATTGTCCATTTTAGAAGCTTGCTGAAAGTTATTTTCCCTCAAATGATCTACATTTGGAGTAATGAGTAATTAAATCACAAATCCTCAAAATGTTCGGGCCGAATATTTTGAGGATTTACTCATGTGGATCATTTGAGGGTAAATAACTTTCAGCAAGCTTCTAAAATAGACAATACATGAATTTAAGACCATTGGCAAGAAGATTGCTAACAATTACATTTTAAAGGCTTTTTTGCCTTCCCAGTACAGTATATGCCCTTTAAACATGACATTTCTGCCCTATATACATGTACCTTACATAAATACATGTACAAAAGTATACTTTAATTTTCACAATAATTACAGTTAATGGGTGCATCAAAATTTGGATCCCATTGTAAAAAGGTTTATGAGCAATGGTCAGTTTTTGCATCGCTCTCTCTCCAATTTTATTTAAAGATGTGACTGCTGACCGACGGAAGTAAGCCTCAGTTTTCAAAGATTATCACTCAAAAATTGATAATCAGTTCACCATAATGTGAAGCAGTTATGGAATGGTCAGTCAAGGGGATTGGATGCAATCCATCTCTTCTCCTGAGAATGTATCAAATTTGGTTTATCAGAATGACTGATGAATATCTGTTCTGATATAAAGTTTTGTTCTTTCTCTGATTGTACAGTACAAACGTAACTTGGCTGTTTGCCAACCACGGAGTTGACATGACAGCTATTGGTTGATCGTACATCAATTTCCTTTTTGACCTAGTTACAGATTTTCAATCCCTTTCCACATTCTCCAGGACTACTTAAAACGACCTAGCAAAAGACCTAGCAAAGTTGCAGATAAACCTTTATACAACAGGGCCCTGGACTATACTAGTGTAAGTGGACCAATCACAGCAAAACATAACACACATATACAGTACACCATCCCAGTATTTTCCCAAATGATTCCAAGTGACCCAGAGTATAACCTCAATAAAATAAGCAGGCTTCTGCAGAAAAGTCAAGTGCTTTGAATAAAAGGTGTCACAAAGATCCTGTCATCATGCCCTCTCAAAGATTCTTATGGAGAAGGGGATCTCCTTTGTTAATAATTTATAACAAGAAGGTAATAATCCTACGATCAATGCACTTACTTTAAAACAAGAAACTTGGTAAATTGAACTGTCACCAACATAGGAGAGACTATATATGTGTGCTCCCATTTGTGAAGATTTAAATATTCAGTGATTACATGAAAATGGGGCAAAACAAGATTGTTATCAAGTGGCACACTTTGGCAAGAGCATATATTTCATAAATACCATATTCATATTATTTTCTTAAATGTCAAACAAAAAAACCTCTGCAAATTATTTCAAGAGCAATGTCCTTTCTCCTATTCCATTAACATTTCAGTAGCCTTGTTAGGGCAAGTGGATAAATATTGAGAAATTCAACAAATGTATCTTTTGCAAAATACAACGAATGAAAGTATATGTATTTGTATATGTTTTTGTTTTCTGTTGTTGGTTTTCTTGTGTTTATAGTTAAACTATGGTAACAATGTTCGGGGAACTACACCTCCACAAGGCCATTTGGCTTTATTTGTACTTTCCTATTTTCATTTTTGCCCTATACCATGTATACCGTGAATTTATAATCTGTATATTCATTATGTATTGTTTTATTTGAAATTAAAATAATAAATGAATTTAACTGCATTGAAGTCAGTAAATGCCATTCAAGCCTATAGATTTCACATGTTGATAAATGCTCTGTTCCAACATGATAAGCAACTATTGCTGTTGATGTTACAAACCATTTTGTACACTCAATTTGCAATAGTAAAAACTGAGGTATTCAGAGTGGTGTTAGATCATCATCTGATATACCGGTAATGTGACACCCTCGAAAGAATCTACCATTTTATTTCAGGGATAACATAAAGAGAACATTCCCTTCATCGGGACTACACACCACTACCCCATGTAGCACATCTCTCACTATCACTTTGTATTATTAGATTCTATTGACATCTTAAAAAGGTTTTTAAAAAAGAGCATCATTTCGTAAATTCTAGAGTCTCTCATATCCCCTGTAAGTGTTTATCAACAAATCCTCTTATCTTGCAAATCATATCGCTACCATGTTAATAATAATAATAATAATTTCTTTGACTGTACCTTAAAAGCACACATCCCTGAAATTAAAAACACAGGATCTTCAATTCCAGCAAAGAGCTTCTTGTGATGACTGCCTTTCCTAATATCTTAAACTAACTCCATGTTCACATCAAAATGCTGTATGGTGAAACAATAAAAAAATCTAGAAATACCGCCATCAAATACTTCCAAGCTGCATATATCACATTGCATAGATATAGGACTGTCTCTGCATAATTTCCTTCAAGGACCTAATTTCACAGTTGAATGTGAATCTTACTTCCAACAAAATATGAAGAAAAAAAATATTGGCAAAAAAATTGCAATAACTGACTGTGATTGATTGAGGTCAAATGCAATCAGCTCCATGCATTTGTATCCACTGATTGTAATCAATGACTGCAATCAACTGCACTTAAATGCAGTCAGCTCCACAAACTGATAGCAATCACTGTCTTAATATACTGTAATACTGTCAAGTTTCTTCCTTACGACATCGGACATATAACTGTTGCGTTGCACGTCCGCAACTCCAGCTTGCACTTTTGTGTCACGTCAGCGTGGTCTTTGAACGGCGTAGCTTCATATGAAGCCATGACTTGGGTGCAGCACAGTGGATCACGAACCCCCTGGAGTATGGACCAAAACCTTTACTCACCGCCTGCGAGGGTGGAAAAAATATATGTAATGGCGATTGTTAACACTCTGTGTGCCAAGAGTGCCTTTTTTTGCACGTAATACACACAAATCCTATAGTACAGCATTTCTGTCATACTCTGACAAAAGGAAGCAACTAACAAAAAAGACTTTTCTTGTAAATGAGCAAAATGTGTCTTTCACTTGCATTGGCATCAGTCCAAAACCACATCATGTTAGATTGAATATCTTGCAGCAAAATTAATATTTCTTGTCCAGATATTGGCCGTACGTAGGGAATGCTGGGTACAATCTAAGAGTGAAAAAGTGAAAAAAGGAGAGGTGAATTTTTATAAAATATAAAAATTATAAAATATAAATGATAAAATATAAATTATATAAATCATAAATACAAAATATAAAATTAAATTTAATTCACCTCTCCCTTTTTTTCGCTTTTCACTTTCCTTTCCTTTCTTCTCCCCATAAGTGGGCCAATTATCCGGGAGAATACAACCACATGGTGTTATCAAAAGTTTTACTTTTTTCTTAATAGTATTTATCATTTCAAGAGTATTTCCATGTTAACCTACAGTGGATACATTAACATACTTTCCTGATTTGTATGTACATATATGCACAACACAAAAATCAATGCATGACATGACAAAATTTGCAAGAGAATCAGAGAAAAGGATCACTGTTGTTTACCTGGTTGTCAAAGTTTTTATGACGGTATGGCGATAGCCTCCATTCAGCCTTCTGGTCGGGAGGGGGAGGGCGGGAGTAAACGCTCCCCGTTGCCATGGGGATCGTCGTGGATGCAGCAGCACTTCTTGAGCCAAACGTAGTTCTGCTAGCCCTGATAATAAAAGAGTAAGGGAGAGAGAGAGAGAGCAAGAGAGAGATAGAGTTGATCAGACATATATAACATGCTATGATTCACACAAACATGTTAATGGTCTTTCAATGCATACTGTTTATCTTTTGCATGGTGAAGATAGATAGCAAGGTACATGTAAGCACAATAAAAACACATTTGGTTGAGCACAGCTATTCTTTTTTTTTTTTTGCAGAGCAGTAGAGGATCAATACAGACCGCTGATCCATCCCAAACTTTTAGCACACAGCTGCAAGTTTTCAACCAAATAAACACTGGTTATTGGTACAAAGACATCACAAATATTAACCCCCGGCCTCCTAGTCTAACTTCTTGAGCTTCTTCAATTTGGAGAAATTTATTTATTTAGAACAGGTGCTTGACAAACATGTGAGGAACTTTCCTTTATTTGAGACAATGGCAGGTATTGGGCATTTGATTTTGCATGCTCCGGGTATTTGATGATTATTCTTTTGTTCATAATGATAATAATAATCATTAATAATTTGTCTATAATGCATCATTAACTCTCAATGTAACACTCTTGATGCAAACAAAATATCACCAACTTGATAGTGAAAACATGAATTACCAGATTGTTATAAGAGTGACTTCTTATTTCTGATGTCTGTAATGCTTCAGTTCTACACATAGTTTCCCCACTCTGTTTTTGGCTTTCTGTGGTACATTGTGATTGTGACACTTCTTAAACATTCTTCTTTTTTTTTTTTTACATATTTTGTGATTCCACGGAGTTGGGGCAATTTTTGTGACACACCACATCTCCAAATCCATACCTTTTTCAAACCAGGCGAATTTAGTCCAATAATGGCATGAGCAAAAAAAAATGGGGTCCCATCCAGTATTATATCTCAAAGACCATGGCATATGACTTATGAACATTTCTTGTCCATGTAACCGTGGTAAATTTTTGTATGCTTTTTTGTATGTTGGTTCAAATCCATAAAAGATTTTCAATTTTAACGTCAATTACTGAGAAAAGAGAGCAATTTTTCATTGACAGCTTGAAACTTAACCATTGATCTTCATGGTGAACTGCAAATGTTGATACCTCCGTTACAAGGACATTGCCTGAAAACTTTGCCCTAACACCATAAATTTGTATGCCTCCGCCCCCCCCCCCCCCCCCCCCCCCTCCCTGGACTACCAAGACAGTCTTGTTTGTTTATCACTGTCAGAGAAAGTCAGAGGCCCTAGATATGACCTCGGAACCCGAGGGAGCCCTTCTCCCCGTAGACTACCATCCCTGTACCAGCACATTAGACTTTAAAGCCAAACACCCATCTGTAACTGTGCAGTGCCTCCGGGCGTAAAAGATCAATAATGGATCACAGGATATTGATCTCTCCTGCCCCTTTTTAAAGGTAAACGGATTGTAATGTGATAAATAAGGCATTGTGTTTCCTCCTTTATTAAAATAACAACTCCACTCTCTCTCTCCCTCTTTCTCTTTCTTTCTTTCTCACTCTCTCTCTCTCTCTCTCTCCCTCTTTCTTTCTCCTCTCTCTCTCCCTCTTTCTCTTTCTTTCTCTCTCTCTCTCTTACTCTCTTACTGTCTCTCTCTCTCTCCCTCTATCTCTTTCTCTCCTTCCCTCCCGCTCTTTCCCTCTTGATATCTACACCCCTTCTCTCCCCCTCTCCATTTATCTCCCCAACTCTCTGGCTCTCTTCTCCTTCTATCTCACTCACTTCTCTCTCCTTCTCCTTTTACCTCTTTCTTTTCTTCTCTCCCACTCTTTTCCTGATATCTATCCCCCCCCCTCTCTATTTATCACTCCCTCCTCTCTCTTTCTTTCCTAACCCCTCCCCATCTCTCTATCTTTCTCTCACTGTATCTCTTTCTCTCCCTTTTTCTCTCTCTCTTTCTCCATCTCTCTCTCACCATGTCTCTCCCTCTCTTCTCACTCTCTCCTACCTCTTTCTCTCCTTCTCTCTCCCAATCTTTCCTTCCCACTTTTTTTTTATCCCCTCCTTACCCTCCTCTCTATTTATCTCTCCCTCTCCCTTCCTCTCTTTTTCCCCACCCCCCTCCCCCCCCCCCCCCCCTCTCTCTCTCTCTCTCTCTCTCTCTCTCTCTCTCTCTCTCTCTCTCTTTCTCTCTTTCTCTCTCTTTGTATCTTTTTCTCTCCCTATCTCTCTCCCAACCATACGGCATTTATTCAAATCCAAGTAAGGCAGCTGCTTATACCTTTGATACAGGATGCTCCTGGTTCCATAAATAACGGTAGAAATTATTGATCCCCAGAGCCGAAGTGTTAAAGCATGCCGTGTATTCATGTACCGACATGAATGCCCCTAGGGTAATTAGTTGTGTACTTTATAAGAGCCTATTTTAAAAATCGAAGACTCTTCCTGAAATGTGATCCGGCCTTATTGTAAGTCAACCCAATGAATACTACATTCTCTAAACTCTGTAGGCACAGCACAGTGATCAGAGAGTTCTGGTATGTGATGGGTTAAGATCTAGGACAGACAAACACTCGATGCATACCCTAAGGGCTTCGGTTTGGTCCAAGTCAGTTTTCTATGGGCACTCTCTACTTCTTAAGAATGCACTCCACCCCATCTACAGTAACAAAAACAATCTCAAGATACTCTGAGTTAGTTTATGCTATCAATCTAAGTGTCTTGAGCATATATAGTTTGGGCTCATGAAGTCAACACTTGACAAACAGGTTTCTTTGGGGGAAGAGTCTTATTTGTCTTGATTCAATATTTGAGCGTAGGTGTTGTGTTGTTTATTTGTTAATGCAAGAATAATCCATAATGCAATATGTGTATGCCTGAAATCCTTCTTAAATCATTTAAACATTCAAGACAGAGTAGCCCCCTGTGTATTTCTCTCACTGGGTGTATTTATCAACTTTCTGCAGTAAGGCTCAGCATTTTTACATGTATATTGAATAATAGATTGTGGGATTAGAGTTGTGTTTATTTCTCTAGTATAAGTTGTTATTTCAGTTGATTGATCTTTAAGGAGCATTTGCTGATCCAAGGTGATTTTGGTACTTTCCTGTTCTTTGGCTTTTTGTGTGCCAGGAATTATTTCATCATAAACAAACATGATTCTACGATGCCACATTTATCAACTTTCAGATAACATGATTCCGACTCAAACCTATATCAAATCGCACATTTTTCCTTTGATTCAAGACAATGAGGCTACATGTTATCGCAAAGCAACACACAGTTGCATTAATCAACTGCAAATATTAGCCTGAATCACGTTTGAAAACAATGATTATAGGCTAGAAATTAGTTGATTAACACACCCACTATTGTGTGGTACATGTACATCCATCACATAATGAAGTTATAAAAATGAGAACTTGAGATTATAATGAGAAAATGAAAATTATTCATGAATGTATTTACAGATATTTTGTATCACTTTCATTGTGTTTATGATCAATTGATAATTTGTGTTATTTTTTTTTTCAAAGGAGTCCCATTCACAAGCTCTGCTTCTTTGGACCCCTCCACAATCTAAATCTATAATTTCAATGTTTACTTGATGTTTATCTTTCAATCTATGTACTGTACCGTATGTGATCTGTTAAAACAATAAATCACAAAAATCACAAACTTACTGTGAAAAGCGGGTGCTGGCTCGAGCCGACCGTGGATCAACGCGGACATGGATGTCTCTCAGATTGTCGTTCGCCTCCTCTACCTCTTCCTCTCCCTTCTCTTCTTCTCTTTTCACATTTGGAGTCTCTACTGGGCGGGCAGGGCTGGTGATAATCGGGGCAAACTGCGCCCTCTTGAAAGAGGGTACATGGATGTTCTGCGCCCTGCGGAGTTGTGCGATGGTGTAGGGGGGGTTCGGGAGACTGGATCTACTGGATCCCCTTGACTGCAATTTGGCAACACTGGACAATGAAAAACAAACCAGAGAGGAGTTTTTAACAATAATGATTTCCATTTATAAATACAAAGAAATGTTATACGGAACAAAAATGTAATTCATATGGTTCAAATTGGTGAGATAGGGTTGGGGTGGTTGGACCCGATTGATCCCCTCGATTGAAACTTGGCAACACTGGGTAATGGACAAGAGAGTTGAACAGACCAGAGAGAAGTCTTTAACAATAATGATTTCTATTCATCAACACAAAGAAATGTTATGTCATACAAAAATGTTACTCTTATTGCTTTAATTGCTGAGGGAGGATGGTTTTGGAGGCAGTGGATCCCCTCAATGGCAATTTAGCAGCACTAGACAATGGACAACAGACCAGAGAGGAATTTCAAAAAGTAATGATTTCCATTTATAGACACAAAGAAATGCTATTGTTAGGAACAAATATATGTTATTCTTTTTATTGATGAGGGAGGGTTTGGGTGTTTGGACCTGCTGTATTCCATCCACTAGACTTCAATTTGGCAAACACTAGACGATGGCTTACAGACCAGAGAAAAGTTCTGAACAATAATCATTTCCATTTGTTAACACAAAGAAATGTTATGATATGGAAAACAAAAATGAAAATTGCTCCATGACATTTTATTGATTTACAAGGAACTATTAGGATCCATAGTCGTCTTTTTGCCAATTTAAAAGCCCAAATAAAAACCATCTATTTTCCTCTTACAGTAGCTCTTCATGTACCACATGTAAGCTATTAACAAGTAAATCTACTTGAGCAGCATTTGTCTGCAAATGAAAGAGTTAAAAATTGGCAACACTGTTAGTTTTAAATGAAATTTTTATTATAAAACAGAACGTACAGTCCATGATAAATTATAATTAAAAACATACAATTTAAAGCAAAAATCAGACCAGTTTGAAGAGCAATTTCAGTAAGAGAAGACATTTCAAAATCAGATCCCAGAATAAGAACCATCCATCGGCCCTTACTTGTTCTTTCCGCCTTTCCTCATGCGGACGCTGCGAGGAGTCCGCTCATCTTGTGATGACGACAGCGGGACGGGCCCAGGCCCCGCACCGTCCGAGTGGTCACTCCCGGCCGTCGAGCTGGCCGAGACCGACCCACTGGAGCTGAGCTTGGGTAGGCGGTAGCGGTAGGGGGCGGAGGAGGTGGGCGAGGCTGGGGAGAGAGCCTCGAGTAGCGACTTGTTCAGCTGCTCATCCTCGGGCGTCGCTAGCTTGATGTGGGGGAAGCACAGCTCCAGGGGGTCCTCACCTCTGCAGGTAAAAAAAAAATATAAAATATGTAAAAATATATAAAATATATAAAAATATATAAAAATTAACCCTTTGTGTGCCAGGCAAAACACTAGACAGGAATAACCGTCTCATTCGGGGCATTCTTTAATCAAAATGACATTTTTGGACATACCCCCCGAATAGAGCGTTCAGAGGAGCCAGATGCAATCTCAGCGGATCCAACGTCCTGTAGAGACTGATTTTTCGGTCTAGAAAAACACTGGATGTTAATTAATGTGTACTTTTTGTGTGCAAAAGATGAACCAATGGCACATTAATGGTTAAGAAGGGAAATACACAGGGTTCAATTAAGTCGTTCATCTGTCAACGATTTTGGATTTTATTTACCTGAAAATCTTGCGTAATGTATGTGAGAAACAGTTACAGAAATCAAGTGATGTCTAATTCATTTGAATATAACCTTTTTTAGATTCTAGACTCTGATAAAAATCATATTTTCAAGGAATTGCCATTGTATTCAAGTGAAATACTGGTAAATGGAGCAATTGTGATTCATTTCTTTTACAAGCATTGTAATTTCCTTATACGGCAGGAAAATCAACAATTAGTGGACTAAATGGAGCAATTAACATGCTCAAATGAGATGGTTATTCCGTACTTCACTCACCTTAACTTTCAAACAAAGTTAATTTATTGGCAATTATTTGTTTCTAAAATCATGATAATTCACATATTGAAATGGACACGTTAATACTCGCTTTTATCCGTTCGCTTCGACTAATCTAAGATTAATCCATTAAATTTAGTGTCAGAGATGCTGGTAGAAAACACTGAACATTGCCGATGAAGCGGCACGGCCAGGCCTCCATAACACGGACCATAGCCATGTCCACATCTACTATCTAGCTGATTTGCCGTTTCAGCTCAGCGATCCTGGGCCGTCCCGCACGGGGGTGCCTAGTGTCCCGTACCGTACAAACTCAAAAGTACGCGACGACCTACAGTCGTGGGACGGTTAAGTCGTGGGAAATATCACTGTCATAACACCTTGAAATTCGTATTTCAAACAAAATAACTTACCTTTCTTCTCCCGGTATGTTTGGTTGCATCCCTTTAAATCCAGATTCACATGATTTATCATTAATCTTCCAGCAATCGTATTTTAAATCCAGATATAGTTCTCTCGTATTGCGTTACAATTCACCGATCACGCTCCATTGCTGCGCTGGCGACCTAGCTCGGCGTACTGTGTTGTCATTGGTAACCACGTGACCAATCAATTATGCTAATTTATCTACCCAGCTGGTCGTCGAAGCAGGTATATAACTGTTCCAGGTCAAAAGCCTTTCCGCACCAGAGTTAGTAGTTAATCGATTTTCTGTCCTTTTTGTCGCAAGACGCATATTGTCACGGGAAAGGACCTTAGAACTTCAGATTGCTTGCGTGCTGATTTTGCCAAGAGACTACATGGTTACAGTAGTTCCAACGTGTTCGCGACATTGATCATACCGTGAGGTATACTGATCGATACTATTGATTGATCGGGGGTCGTTTTGTGGTTTAACTGATGGAAGCGTCGACAAGTAGGCCTTAAGTCGGCCTTCCTGGTCAAAGCGCAAATAAGAGAACTTCTGCATCGTAAACCTGTCAGTTTCAAATCAACACTAGCCACGATGGCATCACCGTGCAGGATTGAAGAAATGAAGAACTTGCAACATTAAGCTGTCACATAGCCTTCGATAACTAGAATCAAAGAGAAGAACTTGGATCGTCAAGCTGTCAGCTTTAAATTGAAACACCTTGCGATTCATAACCAGGGTAAAGAAAAAAACCGCTCAACCAAAAAAAAAAAACTGCAAGTTTCTAAGTAATAGCTTTCGATGCATGCATTTACCAGGTTCAAAAAACGAACTTACATCATAAAGCTGTCAGATTTAAATTAACATAGCATATTATGATGTCATAACAAGGATATAATGCATATAAAAAGAACTTTCAACATACAGCCGTCAGTTTTAAATGGTATATATGGCCTACGATGTCAAAACTATAGATTCAAATGAACGAACTTGCACCATAAAAGCTGTCAGTTTTAGATTAATATAGCCTGCGATGTCAAAACCACGACCAAATAAAATAGTTTATAAATTAAGTTGTCAGTTTCAATAGCCTTTGATGTCATAACCAGGGTAAACAAACTGAACTTGTATCATGAAGGTTTCAGTTTCTAACATAGCCGAGCAACGTTAGCATAAACAGGGACAAATTAAAGAACATGTGTTAATGTGTTCGTGATTCCTTTCTCTCTCTCTCTCTCTCTCTCTCTCTCTCTCTCTCTCTCTCTCTCTCTCTCTCTTCACAGTCGTGTATCAATCAGTATGATTATTTATCTATGGACTCTGGGACCAGCCTATTTTGTGCCACCCTCCGAAAAACGTGGCACAGATTCAGACCTTAAACCTTTGTCGTCTAATAAATCAAGGATTTATTTCACAGTCGTTTGAATTATGATCCTTATAATTGTATGCATGAGCATGATAAGGGCAATGCCATGGTGCTGTTTGAGAACTAGTCTAGTAACTACAACTACATTATTTTATGTATTTTAAAATTAATCTAGGCTTGGTAAGGCTTTCGTGAACATTGCCCCATATTAATTTTGTAGGCCTAGATTAACGCGCATCTCTTCGGATGGAAATAAGCTGCAGCAGCAATCGTTCAAGAGAAAAAGAATCATTTTGTCAAGAGAGGGCGCTAAAATCATATGAGCGAGGACTACCATTGATTTGACAGCTGGATATGAAATTGTCAAATTGGCGTGCAAATGCCTGTTCATAATAAACTATTGATTCACATCTATATATCTCACTGCTGGGTTTTGCGTCTGCGTCAATCTCAATCGAGATGCAGAAACTTTATAACTTAACTTTAACATTGAAAATAAAGGAGAAAAGGCAGATTATATCAAAAGGGTTCATAATTAATAGATTTATACAGAGATTTAAAATTTTAACAACTTAAAAAAGACAGGAGAAAGGAGAATTCGCGGGAACAGGGGGTAGAAGGGGAGAGAGGGGGGCAGAAGCAGATCGAGGAAGAGAGAATGAACTACAGAAAAGAAAGTGAGACCGAGAGGAAATGAGAATAAGGGGGGAGAGCCGGACAGCGGGAAAGTAACAGAGGGAGAGAGAGAGAGAGAGAGAGAGAGAGAGAGAGAGAGAGAGAGAGAGAGAGAGAGAGAGAGCGAGCGAGCGAGAGAGAGAGAGAGAGAGAGAGAGAGAGAGAGAGAGAGAGAGAGAGAAATAGGGGGGGGGGGGCGGGCGGCCTATGTTATTTTTAGTTTCAAAGGTATTTAAGTTCAAGAAATAGACTCGGTATTTGTTGACACATAATATGTTGAAGGATTTATTTGCATATTTTATTCCTATCTTCCATTTTTTATCATGGTCCTAATAAAAGCAATAAGCTATTAATTTTAGCGTTTTGATAAACCGATACGACTGATTATCTTGTTCTTTCTTTTAACAAAAGCATTGGTCCTCTTCTCGTATTGTCTGTGTATATTGAAATGGCGGTATTTTAGCCATTATTACTTTCTAAAGTAAAGAACTAGTAAAGTAAGTAAAGAACTAGTAAAGAACTAGCCTAGGTATCCAGACTTTAATCGCAGTTGCAGCAGAAAGAAGCAGACAGCTTTAAATGTAGGCTAGAAGAAGTTATACACTGTATGATCTTCACCAACACATTCCTTTCATTACTATTCATCACGACGGTAAATTGCAAATTACTCTCCTACAAGGAATGCTTGGACCTGTCGCTCTGGTCGTTGTTCAACGTACTCTACGTTATGTACGTGTAACCAGGGACGTGAGAGGAGAGAGGAGAGTGTAACCAAGGATGTATGATACTTCGCTTCATACATCCTTGGTGTAACCATGGATGTTTGATTAAGCACATGGAGTGGCAACAGCCGTTTAATTAATGCAGATTCATTGAACTCTCCTTCTAGTAAAAAAAGAACGCTTTACTAAGATAACAAGCACTTAGTGACAATATTAAAGGTTCAGCAGCGAAAGCTGAAATGTAAGCATGTATAGGAATGTGTATGACCTATTATAAAATCCAGGTGAACGTGACAAAAATGCTTCAAGATCGCATGAGGATCGAGTTAATATGTGCATGCATATAAAGTGTTCATCAAATTCTATTGAAATTGATAATTATGTACCACTATGTAATTGTAAAATTGTTGACACCCCCTCCCTTCCCCCACCACAATCTTACTCTCTCTCTCTCTCTCTCTCTCTCCCCCTACCTTTCTCTCTTCATACCTCAAATACAGTGCAAATGCAACAAGGTCAAATTAAAGTGCATCTTGAAGTTTATCATTTTTAATAACTTCAATATCCTACAAATGATGAATATAAACAAGAACACAAATAGTGTGCCTCTCTTTCTCTTATCTTCTTTCCCTATCTCTCTCTCTCTCTCACTCTCATCTCTCTCTCTCTCTCTCTCTCTCTCTCTCTCTCTCTCTCTCTCATCCCTCTCTGTCTCATCACCCCATCCCTTCTCTCCCTTGCTCTCTCTCTCTTTTCATACATCAAATTTTACAGTGCACACACAACATGGTCAAAGTACACCCATGTTCATGTTGAAAATGTTCTTCCACAGACATGCTACCAATGATCAATGAACACAAGGACAAAAAAAAATTATATTCCATGTGCACCCCCCCCCCCTTTTCACTATCTTTCTCTCTCCCTCTCTTCATATTTTAAAGTTTATAGTGCACATACTGAAACCAAAGTCAAAGTACAATGTATGTCCATGTTCAGCATTTATTTTAGACAGCTACCAATGATTCTTTATACACACACAAAATGTATGTTCAACAATGTACTCTCTCTCTCTCTCTCTCTCCCTGTCCCTCCCCACCCCCTCTCTCTCTCTCTCTCTCTCTCTCTCTCTCTCTCTCCCTGTCCCTCCCCACCCCCCCCCCTCTCTCTCTCTCTCTCTCTCTATCTCTCTCTCTCTCTTCATATATCAACGTTTACAGTGCACATACAACAAAGTCAAAGTACAATGCTTGTTCATGTTATACATATCTTTCACAGACATGCTACCAATGATTCTTAATACACACAATGACAAAAATCATTGTTTAGTGTTGTGATGTTATTTATTGCATACAAGGTTCAACACTCTAAACATCAATACATCATGTGTACAGTAATAAGCTTTTAGTGCGCTGAATACTTGTAAAATTGATCATATTTTACACTTCCCTGGCTAATGCCAAATATGATATGTATAATGTAGATCGACAGTGATTCAAATAAAGATATCAATTGCAAGTTAATTACAGCTCTGGTATATGTCATACAGTACATGTATATGTATATTTTGCTACAAGTTTCAAGTCCATGATGCACATGTTATGTCAATAATCTAAAATCTAAAATCTATGTTTCTCTTATTGCCCAAAGCAAAATGCCAGTTCAGAGCAAGTTTGTACAGAATTCGATACCCAAGCCATTATTACAGACCAATCCCATTCCATTGAGCTTGCAAATCAGATATCCACCTAAACCATAGCACTTGTACGGAGATTTTGCAATTAATCATTTTGAAAGAATCTAACATTGTTGCCACACACACTATAATATACCTCACATCACACAAAGAATTAGGCAGCGAAGAAAAAAGAAATGCAAGCGAGAGGGAGATCGGGAGAGACACATATTTCTATGGCAACGATACATATATGACGTCATGACCACACCTTTTAATTACTTAGGGAATTGGCTACTTTGAGCATAGTGATTTGCGAGTCAACAACATACCTGTATATATATCACAGTGCCTAAAAACTGACAATATCTCACATGTAATATCACTAGCTCATAAATATTGGGCCACATTACTCCAGAATGTTTGGTGGCAGTGGGATATACAAATATATATATGTGCATTTATTTCTTGCTGAACTGTGAAGTCACTTACAATGGATAGTATGCCAACTTATTTTTATTTTCCAAATTTGTTGTCTTTCAAATATTATCACTATTTTTAGCTTTAAGTCCAAACATTGACATTTTCATATGATGTAAATTGGTTGCAATAAATAGATTATATATGTATATATTTTATTGCTGTGTAGTTTGAGTTACGGATACTGGTTTATTCTTGTCAACAAGTGCATGAAGTGAAGAAATGTGTCATTTTAAATCCCAAAGATGCATGTGTACTATCAGTGTGTTAAATTGTACATGCATTGAAGAGAAGTTAACACAATGTGTCCTGTTTTGACAATTTTCCTCTCAAGGTGAGATACTTGTTGCCAAATATACAATAATATTGAATACGCAATACTGATTTCCCACCTGCTACAGTTACATATCCCCTGTTTTTGAATAAACAAACACCTATGAAATTATCAAAGACAATGGGATATGAGTTATACCATTCACTAGAATCCATGTTTGACCTACTATGGACTCTTTCTACAGAGAAAAGGCCTTGTTTGTACAATAATTGATCATCAACACCATTACAAATACAACTTTTGGTGTAAGGTCAACAATACATTGTTTGTTGCAAATGGCAACTGTGTAACAAAAGCAGTTAAAGAAGTATATCTTACATCTGCATATTACTGTAGGTCACATCCATGTAGTATAAAAATAAGTGGCACATGTGGAAAGACAATGAAGTGTTGGGAGTGTATGGGTGAAGTCACACTTACGATTCTGAATAGTCTTCTGAGTCGTTCTTTACGAATGCAGTTCAATGTCTTCTTGATGTAAGAAATTCTCACAGTATTAAATTTCGTACTTTGATTTTATGGTTTACATGTGTATTTCTCCTCCTATTCGAACTTTAAACTCATATATCTTTCATAGAAAATAGGTACTTTTAAACTTTATTCTATGAGATCTTTTCATAAGATCACTCTATGTACCTGCTCAATAGCACTGGTACAAAAATATCCAATTCGCTGAAAATGTCTACACTTCCAGTATTATCATCTCAGTGATAGAAACTTTCAACGCCATATTACATTTTCTTTCATTCATTTTCTCTATACAGGCAGTTAGACAACATTTTGGTAAGTGTTTGCAACCTGTACTTGAACAGTGTTTTGTTTACCTGTATCCATGATCATGTACAACAAACAACTTGTATAGTTTAGTTACAAATTTCTTTGCATTCCTCCTCCACACCCTTCTCCTCCCCTTCCCCAATTCTGAAGCTTTCAGAAGTGTGAACTGTTTGCGTGCCAATGTCACATTTTGGCACCGGTAAGACACACAAACTCCATAGGGCAGCATCCTTTTTCTGCGCAGGAGAGGTTCACACATGTCAAGAAGTCCTTTGGATACATATAAGTCATGATTAGTTGAATACATTTGAAGAGTTTCATCACAAAACACAAGCAATGCCTTATTAAGCATATTTCAGATACTCTTAAAAGTGTGTATCCAATCAGTTTCTAAACTCAAGGCACTCTGTTTTGAGTCATTAACGGAATGTTGTTGTTTTTTACCCTTAACATTAATAAGTGGAATTCACAATATGTCACTATACATGTAAACTGTGCATAGTCACTCACAACAGAAAATATAATTTTTTCTAAAGTCATATCTAATTTACATCATATGGCATATTTAGCTATAAAAGGCTTTTCTTCTTGAGTAATGGCACATTAAAAATGTTAATTTGTCATGATTCACTTATTGAATACAGAGAAGAGATCTTCAAGGAATGTCTAGAGGCACTACATTGGCTTCTACAATCAAGGTGAGAATGATTTAACACTTAATTTTGGCCACTGAAATGTGATAGAGTACTCTCAAATATATAACTATCATATAGAATTAGTACTTTCTCACACACATATTATATTATCATCTTGAAAGCTAGATCTTTATTGTGCTTCAACATCACATTGGACTTATGCCATTTTTACGCACATGGAAATACACTAAAGCTCACGCGGAAAAATTGAGAAATAGAGATTTAAAAGAAGCAAATATATATACATACAGAAATCAAATTGAGATGCAAAACTCCATAATTTCATTATGTACAGTATGTTTTGACAGCAAAGAAACATCCAAACTAATCTTGTGCAGCATGTAGACTTATAAGACTGTTTCCTTAATGGTGGTGTAACTTGGAATGCATCCTAAACCAATACTTTCTCCATGGGATGCAAAAATAAATCATTTGATTCTGTCATAAAATCATTAATTTTGGTCAAAGAATGATAGCAGTAATTTCAATCACTCATCATTATTATCATTTTGAGAAACAAATTTGCTGTAGTGATTCAAACAAAATCGTTGATATCATGACAAAATCAGAATATTTTGTGGTTTTCATTTTGCACCCCATACAGATCAATTTACTACATGCCCCACCTTAACTACCATTAAGAGTACAGGCCATATTGTTTAGTTTCATAATTCCAAATTTCTTTGGATAGTACATATTTTACAATGAAGACTACAAATACATGTAGATTGTCTTTTTGCATTTTTTACATTCTGATTGAAAACTACATACATGTACATAAACCTAAAACTAATTGATAATGCATAATTTACATGAACCGTAATTGACTGACCTTGAATACTTATAAGCAATTATTCAATAACATTGCCATGAAATTCATTTCACTGTTATTTCTCAAGCAAACATGATGATCATAATTTTGGTAGTAACACATAAAGTCTGATGAGAACCTTATTTGCTTAAGTCCAACAATCGTCATGTGCATTCAAATATACGATCTTCACCTGTCCCACATATAAATGTACACACATATTAAATTCATTACATACATTTCACAAAATATAACTTGCATATATCAGATCTGTTGCTTCCTAACACCAATGTTACAAGCTTCGTTGCCAAGATCTAAAGTTTATATACTACATGTATTCTTCTCTTTTCTGTGTTATGGTAATGATGTATTTTATAAGATATAGAACATAAAAGTGTTTTTTTTTCTCACAATATGTAAGCTGGACGAAATGCAGGGCAAAAACTTATGAACAAAGAGAAACAAAAAAAAATCATGTATATTTTGTACTGTGCATCAAACATAATATATACGCTGCCATTTTTTTGGTAGTTGCTATTGTTGAAAACATTCCATGATGGTGCAAATCTAATTTGTCACAATCTCTCTAATTCACGTCCGTCCAGTCATGTGTACATGTAGCTCTCCGCATATTACAGTTACTTAACATTGCAAGCCCATTTACCACATCAGAAAGAACAAATTACGAGGTTATTTTTCCAACCTTGGCTTTACCTCATGAAATTTACACCCTGTGCATCATTCTCTGTCAGAAAAATGAAATGCTTATGGGGGTTCTTTTCTTTTTTTACATTGCAGTAGCTAGAGCATCCTAAAGCCCTATGTAATTAGCAGTGACACTCAAATTTATGAAAAATGTATACATGTATATATGTATATTTGTACCTGCACACAAAAATAGTGACGTATACAGTAAATATCAGTGTCTGATGTTTAGATACCTTGATCTTATTAAATGAGTCGCTCATTGATTGACTCAGATTCACCTTCTTGTGGAGCTGTAGGGGTGGTCTCTTCACCACAGGGTGAAACTTGGGTCGTGGTGGTAACAGGAGACACCTCTCCCGTGTCACCATCTATCCTCTCCTTGGTAGGCACCTCCTGCTGAGGCGATTCTTCCTCTTGAGGCTGCTCCTCCACTTCGTTAGAAGGCTCCTCCTCTTGAGCAGGCTCCTCTCCGTTAGAAGTCTTGTCTTCTTCCTCTTCTTTCACAGACGCTTCTTCTTTAGGGGGTTCCTCTGCTTTAGAAGGTTCTGCTGCTTGGGATGGCTCCTCATTTTTCGATGGCTCCTGTTCTTCGGGTTCCTCCTGTTCTTTTAAGATTGCCTCTTCTTCATTCGTGGGTGCAGCAGCCTCTCCCACTTCTGGTGGCGATGGTTCTGTGGCATCCTCCGACTTGGTCTCGTCATCTGCTGCATTCTGATCTGAAGGTGTGGAAGATTCCTCTTGCGCTTCCACCACAGCTACTGGCGATGAATCTTCAGGTACCTCATCTTCTTCTTCCTCTGATTCTTGAACATCTTGCTCAGGCTTTGATTCTAGAGGAGATTCCTCCTTCTCGCTATCAGATCCCACTTGGTCTGGTTCAGCTTCGGCAACATCCTGAGCCGGGGCACTTGCCTCTGATTCTTCTTCCACTGGAGGCTCGGCATGCTCTTCTGCAACTTCCTCTTGCGGGATTGATACTGGGGTTCCATCATCCACGGTGGGTTGTTCTACTTGCGCTTCATTCTGTGACTCTGTCGGAGCCTCAGCTTCATCAAGAACTTCTGGGGCTGGAGCAGCGGGAGCTTCTGTCTCTCCTCCAGCGTCTTCACTGGTCTCTGTAGCTCCTGGAGTCTCCTCGTGAGCTTCCCCATTCACCGCAGGTTGGTCTCCACCCTCGGGGACATCTGCTTGCTTCTCTTCTTGCTGGTCGTTGGCCACCTCATCCAGCTGCTCCTCAACCTCGACGGGAATATTGGGTCTGGGATGCTTCTTCTCATAATCCCTCATAGCTGCGACTCCTTTCGCTGCTGAAATTGCCGATGGATAGATCAGGGGATTCTGGTGAAGGACCAGCTTTTTCAAAGACCTTGACTTAGAACAGAAGTTCTCTGGCATTCCCTTGATCTTGTTATCAGAAGCATAGACCTCGGTCAGCTGTGGCAGTTCTGTAAGCTCAACAGGGAGACTGGTCAACACGTTGCCGCTCACTACTAAGGACTTAAGGTTCTTCATGCCACTGATTCCAGGAGGCAACACCTTCATTTTGTTTCTCCTCATGGTCACATCCTCTATGGTGCACTGGAACAGCACCTCCGGAAAGTCCTCAAACAGATTATCATCCAGAACAATTTCCTCCAACTTCCTTAGGTACATGATGTCCCGGGGCAGTGATTTCAGCTTGTTCTTGCTCATGTTCAAGTACCTCAGATTCTCCAGGTCTCCGATGACCTCTGGCATTGTCTCAAACTGATTGTTTGACAGATCTAATCGCTCCAGCTTCTTTAGTCGCTTAAGCTCGTTGGGTAGTGACGAGAGCTTGTTTCTGTTGAGCGTGAGGCCAATGGTCTTGGAGTTGCTGAAGAAGGACTTGGGGAAATCATCGATGACCTGGTTGACGACCTCAATGCACTGGCCGAAGTCTCCCTTGTGGTCGAGAAGATTTGAGTAGGTGATTCTCAGGTCCCCCATGATGGCATCTGGCTCAAGTTGTCACGGTTGATTTGCAAAATGACCCTAAAAGATAAAACAGTAAACAGCAAAATTGTCTATAAAATCCAATACTCACATTAAAGATACTCACATGTATGAGATATGAGCTAATCATTTTGGAAGGTGTAGTGAACATCACACATAAGGAAATAACTTTTAACAAGTAAATTAACATTGAACACAAACTTACAAATGGGATAAAACATCACATTACATAGACATTCCAATACACACACACACAACAGATTCTAGCCATTGCAGGTAAATCATAAACAGAAGAGGTACAGACTTGATGTGAATTTAACCATCTCTAGTTGTAACTGAACTAGTTTTGGATACTGCTGTATATGTAGCAATAGCCAATTGAATAAAACCTCAGCATACCTTGTTCCTTGTTTCCAAATGCTAATTTTACAGCAGATACAGAGTATTACTGAATAGTTCAGTACATGTATGCTTGCTGTTGACGTGTAAAACGTGTATCACTTCCAATAACGCACTGTTCCTTATTGCATGAAACGGGGTCCTGCAAGCATTTTATCAGCACCAGTAAACCAGACTTAGCTAGAGTCCAGTGTGCTTATATCTTATCTTCTGCATTAAGGAAGGGCAAAGTTTGAAGTGCAGTATGTGTAAGTATTCCTGGCACAGAAATGCACACAGTACCAACCACTGATGCAAATTATACAAAGGCTACTATGTACATTTTGAGTATCTATTGGTATAGAGGACAAGACTGATAGATAACTAATTCATCTCCAAATAAGGTCATGCACATGTTCTGGAGTCCATTGGGGGAAGGATAGGGCTCAGAGTGATAGAGGGGAATATACAGTATTGTGTGATATAAAATGAGCTCTTGTGGAGAAGAAACAAAACTTCTCATCATAAAGGGCCTATCTCACAGACAGACACGGTCCACCACGACTCATGAGATAAAAAAAAACTTGCGCTCTCACTAAGGCGACATCGCTGTGACTTTTTCCTGTCTACATACCTCTATCTACAAATTCATCATCATACACTTTTCTCCTCAGTCTACTTTGTCTCAAGCAGGTTTCAGAGATGTTTCCCCAGTCACTTTTCATGAAGACTGAAGACATTTGCTTGGTAATTAGCATACTCTTAGGGTTAGGCTGGTTTATGCTGTGGGTTTTTGTGTAATTAAGAATTTAATCTAGAAACCTGCAATAATCTGTTCACACCCCAATCACAAGATAACACATTCAACTCTGATTGGCAGATCTTAAGTGCACTGTACACATTTAATTACAAAGTACATGCACTAGAAGGACTACACACACCATAATGTGTGCTGCTCTATTTAAGGAGACACATATGTAGTTCACCTTGAAAGTATGTTGGTTTGAATAAAAGCAGAAACACAAAAGAAACATGTAAGGTTTGACGAGAATCTGTCAAAGAATAAGAAACTTATCATCTTATAAAATTTCAATTTAGTGACATCACATGTGGGGTACTCTCCCATGCATGTACATGAATGTTGTGTGCAGTAAGTACATGTAACTCCATGAATTGCTCTTTATCTGCTTTTGACGATGGAATTATTTTTTTTCAATCGGGTATGTGTGTAAAAGCAGATTTCTAATGATGTATCAAATGCACAGGTAAAACAATGCACATCTTTTTAAAAATGCACATTTTCGACAAAAAAAAATGTACACCACATTTGGGAGAGCACCTTGCATGTGACATCACAAAATCAAACATTTTAAAAATCATAACTTTCTTGTCCTTTGATGGATTTTCATTGAACTTTCACTAATATGTTCCTTTCATGTTTATTGACACCAACTTACAAATTATGTAATTTCAAGGTGATCTACCCCTTTAACACATACTTGGGAGCATGAAAGGAGATCAATATCATGCAATCAAAATTATTTTGAAGTCTAATCACATTCCTTAAAATACAAAACTGTATAAAGTATGTTTAGACCATCAAAGATATCCTACACTGTACATGCACATGTTACAGAATGTAATAAAATCAGATCACATATTCAGAAATGTGGGTCTCTTCTCACATCTGAACATCAAGGACAAGTACATGTACATGCATGTATTTCATATTCTCATTTTCTTCATAAATTAAGTGGTGGTTACATATTTACATGTATGGCCTCAATTGTACATGTCTATTGGAAAATGCACTTTCTTTTGCTGTGCCCCCTGATAACCACTCTTCCCTTGTGAAAGCACTTTTAAAATTGAGAATAACTCAACAATAAATAACCAGTTGGACTGCACTAACTGCAAAATGCCTCTAGTGTATTTAGTACATGTACAGTACTGTTTGTTACTAACCAAATTAGTCAGATACATGTATCACTGATAATAAGTTACTAGCTGTGCCTATTCATAAAGAGAGATGTTCCAAACCCTCGCATAACTTTCACTCAATGGCTATCAGTTTGTCATGGCAACAGGTGACGTCTCCATTTGGGGGAAATGTGGTGCCCATGGTTACCGGTATGCCATTCCTTTCATTTGTGAATAAAGTGGGAAAATACCCTGTAACAATCATTGTGGCAGTAATGAACTATGGGGGCACAAGATCAAAGTGTAGGGTGGCTTTTTCTGACATTTACAAACAATTTCAAGGTCCTTCCATTCTAAAACTCCTTGAAGATAAAGAATGTGCACTATGCACATGAAACAAGACAGAATGTTTCATATTTTATGCACATGTACTGTAGAAGGAATGAACAAAAAAAATTATTGCCTTCATGGATAACAAATTAGATTTAAGAAAGGTTACATGAGAGAGGGGAAGAGACAAATTGTGTGTGTGTGTGTGTGTGTGTGTGTGTGTGTGTGTGTGTGAGAGAGAGAGAGAGAGAGAGAGAGAGAGAGAGAGAGAGTGAGGTGGTGGGAGAGCAGTATGAAATTATTAAGACAAGATGAATTGCAAAGGGAAAAGCTAAACATGAAGGAAGAAACAAAGAGGAAGAAATAGAGAAAGTGGGGAGAGGGGGGCAAAGTATAAGACTGGGGAGAAAGAGATAGAGAGAAAGGGAGAAAAGGTTAGTACAAAATAGAAATAAAACAAAAAAAAACAAATAAATAGAACTCAGAGGAAATCAATAGAAGCAATACATGTAGTGATAGAAGAGGGAGGGAAAAAAAGAAGAGATAATTGAGAACTGGTGGAAAGAGAGATGGGGAGGGAAAACAGAACAAGAAAAAAGGTGGACATTTTCAAGGTTATAAACTGAGAAACACCCTACATGTATGGGCATAAGATACTCCTCCCTTTTGTCAGGACAAGCACTACGCAAATACAGAAAACAAAGTAAACTGTGCAAATCCTGCTTTATAGAGAAAATGTGAGTCAATACTTCTGTCAGCTTGTCTAGTATGACAGTGTTTGCCTGAGGTGTTTCATTTGTGAATAAGTGCTAGTGTAGCACCAGTACTGGTTACGTACATGTAGGTGCATGTCCCTAATTCTGTATGAAACATGGGTTCTGTAGACATGGTATATCTTGAAGTGTTTAAATTTTTGTGAACATCACAAATGAGGCTCAGACGCGAAAATAAAAACATGCAAACATTTTGACAGTTGTTATTGACTGTTTGTTGTATCCAGCACATGCTCCGTTACTGCTTACCGGTAGCTTCAATGGGTCTATACCAGGCGCTGTAGATTTAAGCGCTGCATATTCGAATGTGCCTGGGGAATGATTGCTTTCAGCAATATTTTACATCAGTGACACAATTTTTGAATTTCGTCTGAAAAGCTTCCTTTTCTGCAGAATCAACAGATCCTTTTTCCAATTCTGCTACAAATCTATAGTGTGAGCTATAACAAGAATCAATGATTACTTGTGTGTTTTTTAAAAGAGTTATGGGAAATCCTGTATTCGATCCAATAATTTGGGCTGAGTGAAGCCAAATTTTGAAGTATGTAGTCTCCCACAATACAGTACTTTTAAAGGTAGGGTACAGTCCTAAGAAACTTGTCATGGATCAGCAGTATACCCAGAAATTATATCATGTATAAAATGTCACAGTCAAAGCTTCGTTAACCTTTTCAGGAAAAGCAAAATACTTTCATTGTTTACCATAGTCTACATTACCATATTGTCCATATAACGGGCGATGAGTCAGCGGGCACTGCTCGTATCCATGTATGCACTTCAGTGTGGATAGCAGTCTCCAGTCTCTAGGCTAAAGGAACCTCCTCAAAAATCTAGCAATAGCTATAATTCCGCTTAAAGTCAATTTATTTTTTAAAGGGTTACTAAATTAGAAAAGTAAGCTCCCACTAATGTATGTAAAATCATACACTAAAAACGAATTTCACATTTGTTTGCCGCAATTAAGTCTCATTATGACAAAATAAAATGCACGCCTCCGGTGATGTCAGAGAAGTCAAAATGCCATAGATTGTACAGAAGTCAACAATAGACCATTTTCGTAATGTATTCACAACTTTCCCCCTAGCGTAGTAACGCATTATTGCATTCACCTGTATCTTGTCATTCAGATTCAATGGATGGAATGCACTTTGAATCTATTAGTTGTTGCTACTCGGAAAAACCTCGGACAAGCTTTGGTAACGTATTGTTTGAACGGCGTGAATAAAATATTTTATTCATGCCGTTGGCATTTATGGCATTTTTACTTCTCTGACGTCACTGGAGGCGTGCGGTTTTTCAAATTTTTGTCAAAATGAAACAAATGTGAAATTCATTTTTAGTGGATAATTTTACATAGATTAGTGGGAATTTATTTTTCTAATTCAGTAGCCCAAATAAAAACTGTGAGTAGTCCTAACAGTATTTTCTTCTATTTTCTGTGGCATTTACAGGATTTAACCTTAGAACCAGCAAAATGCCACCCTTCCTGGATAAGAGGCTACCTATTGCACTGGACAAATTGGGTGACTATTTATAAGTATGGCTGCCTGTGCAGATAGGTGATCAGGTAAATTAAATGCAAAATTTCAATGGGCTTGTACATCAGCATTTTTTATCACATACTGTACACTGTACACACAGAGGCACATTTCAATATTGCATTATTGAAACCCTTCTATGCATTTTATTTTTTTCTTTCTCAGTAATGGTCCTGTCAGAACAGCATGAGTGTAAATATAGGTGGCACAGCGAATTAGCAATACATTCCAGGAATAACTACACACTACACACATCTATATGCCACTGATATAATGTGATACAAAGATTCTGGTAGAGGAATTTATGTTCTTATAGATTAGGGTTATTGTTGATGAAAAAAATCAGTTCTCTAGGGGTAGATTAAGTAACAAGAAAAGGCTTGCTGGGCTACTTTTCAAGCCATTGGTCATTTAATGAACTCTCTAAATTATATGCTGTACATACAGTGTAGATGTGTGTTTTTTTGGAGCTATTTTGATATCTACAACATCAATCTTTTTGCATTTAGGCCTTCAGCTGTCATGTGAGTTTTGCACTGCTGAACATCTATACAGTACAAGTTTGAACTGAAATTGAACTCATGTGTGGCTATCAGGATAGCTCATTATTCTCAATTTCTCATCATAACAATTAATACAGTTCTATTCCAATGCATTTCAATGTTGTTTGCCATTTCTATTTACTGAACCTACATGTACAATGCAGTTGGCGATAAGCTATGTGAACAGTAAGAGAAAAAAATGAAATCGCTTTGAGGCAGTTTGTTTCATTGAATTTGTATGAACCCTTTTACCTCAAACATTTTTTTTTTATTTTGCCCTTCTTTCTTTACACCATAATAAACTGTAATCTGCAAACAACACTCATTGCTTTATTTTGAGTCTACATAAGTAATGGGAAAAGGAGTATACTCGTGAATAACTAGTATTACAATGGAAGCACTAAACATTCATACAGCGTTAGATAACTAGCCAATCATTTTCTTTTTTCACAGAGTAAACTGTAAACAACATTGTTTGAGTTGAAGTCTACAATAGCAATGGGAAGAAAATACAAAACTGAGCATGAATAACTAGCACTGTGAAACCTGCTTTCGCTATTGCCTGTATAGAAAAACCACCTGCCTAAGAAGATATTTTTGTTTCCCTTGAACAATGTATAAAACTGTATTCAAATAAACTGAACATAGATACTGTAGAGACCACCTGCTCATAAAGACAACAATTCTACACAGGTTTTTCTGAAACTCAATAGTCGCCAAGTCGCACTTTAAATTCTTACAGTATTTGCTCCCTACCTAATAATTTATGCCTGCGCCTAAATAATTTATTTTTCTCATCTGTGTTTGTTTTGCTGGAAAGGTGTATCAGTCATGGCGGCACTATGAATTCATCCAGCCTTTACTCAATACTCACATTAATATTCTCTCTTCACCATGGTACATCATACATGTACATGTATACTCTGAATGGTAAACTGTAATAATTATTAGATTTTAAGTCAACATTACTTTGCAATAGGAAAACAAAAACATGTAAGCCGGAATACATGCAACTAGTATAGAGAAACCTGCTTTCTTTAGCAACCACCTGCCTAAAACAAAAAACATGTTAGTTTCCCTTGAATAATGTTTATACTGAAACCTGTATTAAAGTAACCTTTATATAAAGGCTACATTTATTGACCCATGAGTGGCCTTTCTCTACAGGTTTCACAGTAACTGAATGGTAGTACTTTAAATTCATACATCATTTGCTCCCTATAATGTAATAATTTATGGCAATGCCTGAATGATTCATTTTTCTCATCTGTGTTTGTTTTGCAGCAGAGCAGAATCACCAGGTAGTGTGATGTAATGTGCAGTGTGGCCTTTCTATACTAGTTTTAATGTAACTCAATTGTTTCACAATAAATTCATACAGCATTTTCTCCCTACAGGTACAGTACGTACTAATTTATTCCAGTGCCTGAATGATTCATTTTTCTCATCTGTGTTTGTTTTGCCATAGAGGAGAATCTCCATCAGGCAGTGTGGAAGCTGCATCCTTGGAATGTGCCAACCATGGCGCTGGGCCTGATGCATTGTTTGTGCAGTGGTCAACACCAAAAATGAGAACAAAAATACAAGCTCAACTGCAATTATAGTGTGCATACTGGTATAGTACGTGCATTCACTTTACAGTTGTTCTGTAATGTAACAGCATTGTGTAGTATTCGTTGTGTGGGCCATACAATCATTTTCCTTGTGTGCAAAATTTGATATTTCTTCTAAAATATGCATATTAATCATCAGAGTTTGATGAAAAAAAAATGTTAAAAGGGATGGTTTATCTCATAAAAATTTCAACCAATTTTTTTTGTTTGCAATTTGAAGTGAAGAGGCATACAATTGTTACATACTGTACATGTAGCAAATTTCTTTGCTGTTTTCAATGAGTGGTAGTACCCAGAATAAAGGTCAAACCTGGCTGTAGAATGGTCTGTATGACAAGTTGTCTTTTAATGTACATGTAGCAAGGTGCAATGATATGCAACAGCTCTGAGAGAATTCAAGTTGAATGGTTTGTCTGTTTAGTGGTCTTTGTACACAGGTTTGCAGCAAATAACGTAAATATACTACAAAGAGTGAAAGAATCATACGAAACTCATAGTGAATTAGCACTGGTCAGTGAACTGAAAATGTACTTTGTTATAGCCAGGGGTATAGTAATGTGCACGGGAAGGACTTTTCATGACATCAGACTTGGAAATTCACCCTCGCAAAGAATAATTTCCTCGGCCCAAATATACATTACATCATCATGATGTGGATTCCTGTTCCTAATACGAATCATCTCTCATCCATACCATGCACTTTAGCCGAATGGAACACATTACAGAACAATTTCGACCATCTACCCACCCTAAACCATATCCATGTTGGCCTGCACTGTTATCTAAAGAAGAAGAAGAAGAGGAGGAGTTGGGCAGTACTTATGAGATGGCAATTAAGATTTGCTGTTGGTTTCAGGGTGGATAGTCAACACAATTCAAGAACAGTACTATAATCAGAAAATATTAACATGTTTTTTAATTACATTTACATAATGTAAATGTACATTGTACAGTGTACGTATGTTTCACAAATTCAGAAGCTCACATACCTACAGCATACCCCTGTGAAAAATGGGTTTTCTCCTGAAGCCCCCTACCCTAGTATACTGGAACATTACATGTCAATTTATTTCAATTTATGTAGGGCCCCTAAATTTCATGAATTAAGAGTTCATCTTTTGATTTGCTTTTTTTTTATTGAATGCGAAATATAAAGGTGTTAACCTGCTTTGTGATGATCGTAATATGTTGATATCCATTGTTGCAGAAACTCGGTACTTAATGAAATAGAAACCGATCAATTGCTTTGATATATTTCAACATTTTTCACACCCCTTTAAGAATTGGGCAATTTTTGTTAAGTGTGGCGCAACAGATACTTTGACAGTAATTTTGACAAATTTTCTATTGATTTTTGCTCAGTGTTGATCATCTGTAATCAACTGAACAGTCCCTTAAAGTGTGATATGTTGTGTTTTTTGTGTGTGTTTTGTAGATATAGGCCTACTGATTGTCTATTGCATCAAAATCTGTGTTTGACACAGAGTCTGAGAGTTTAGGTATGCGTAGACATTGGTTTTTGCGATGATCACGTCACAAAATTAGTAAATTCACTAAATTCACATAATTTCTAACTACTCCCTAAACCTATTGCAGCCTGAATCCTACGTTCCCCCGACCTAACTCAGATCTATCAAGATTAATCTAAACCTGTGTGCCTGTGGAATAACTGAAGATAAAGTCAAATTCAAAGTCAAAGAAACAAAATTTATCGGAAAAATTGCTGTCTGATGCCAGCAATGCCTATGGCGGTGAAAACTGAAGAATAAAAATACCTGCACATCTAGAATTGACTCATGTGCTATGAATTGACTTCATGTGCTATGAAAGCATTAAATTCATTGGACTAGAAATAGGAACAGTTATGCAGAGTACATTAACCATGAAAAAAGGCATAAGCACAAATATCAACACCAACACACAAAGTCACAATTCACAGTCACACATCGACAAGTCAAGGACCCCCACAATGACTGTCTATGGCATTAGTGCCTAGCATTTCTCATTTGAAGAAAGACAGGAATGACTATCTCATTCGGAGCATTTTTTAATCAAAATTAGGATGGGTGGGCCATTCTCGCCGCACTTACGATTTGAGATGAAAACAAATATGTATTTCTATATAGATCTACTCTTACAGTAAATCACACTTACATGTACTTTCATGCTTTATATTTTCAAAATCATATTACAGAGACATTTTGAGTAAGCACTTACGAATAATGTATTTTCAGTGCAAAACTGTTAGCCTGTCAATATTTGTCGACGATAAAGTTGTGGCCCTTAAACGCCGCACCGTTTACGTGTATTACTTACTTACTTTACTTTACTTTAATCCAACGATGATTGTAGGACTTCGCCTGTTCATCGATCGTAGATTGAAACATTTTCCTTGACTTATCACGTTAACATGTATGTGGGTCAGGACAGTGTGTAAAATACATACAGCCTATACAGGCTCATAAAGAAGATCATGATTATCAATCCAATATTTGTCAAGCCTATTTTTGAAGGAGTTCACAGAAGTTGCTGAGACAACACAATCAGGAAGACTATTCCACAAATCAACAACTCTGTTACTGAAGAAATACTTCCTCATATCAAGACGAGAGTACTGCTTGTCTAGTTTCAATTTGTGACCTCAATGGGCTTTTCCTGATCGAGTATGTGTACGATTTTATGGTGACTTGGTGATTTGAATAAAAAAGAAAAAAATAATAAATATGTAGTTTGCTTGTTCATGTGATTTACGTTTGAAGTGGACTATTGATAGAAGAATTCTATTTACTTTAAGGCTACCCTAGATGTTTAATGGAACGAGGTCCGAGTCTTAATTTCGATCGCATTTTCTCGGAACGCGCATGATGTAGTGCCGAAGGCATGCGCATCACGATCACAATGATTTCTCCGTTCGGCTACCGAAGCGATCGCGGAGAGGGTGCGTGGCAGGAATTTTGGAGAAAACTGACTTTCTGGTCGGCAAATAATTTTGACATTTACCGAATAATGTGATTTTTTTTAGCTTAAAATTTGAAAAGACGATAATTAGTTGAAACTTGCATTTTTTGACTCGTAATTTTGCGAAGCATGACAGAAACTGTTGTGCCGACGGTGATTTTGTAGTCTCACGCATGATATGCTTACCAATTACCATTTTGTTCTAATACGCATTTTTCCTAGTGCATCGATTAAGGGCCCCGCGGTGAGAATGGGCCACTAGCCATACATTTTTTTCACATAGAAATATATATCATAAGTGGTCCACAAACCGGCCCCTACCCTTGAAACCGGCCCCCGCGTATTTCTGCGCAGTGCGCGTTATCGAAGGTTGGATGCGCGATTTATTATGTATTTACGCATTAGTAAACCAAATGCAGGATTTTCGGAAGCAAAATTAGACAAAATGTGCACTTATTTGGCAATTGCACATTTTCGTTCGAAACATCTCCGTTTTTCAACTTGCGTTCGTACTTCCGTGATTTTCTCGTCGATCGCCAAACCTTTCCCGTAATTTTTTCACTGCACTGGAACGAGCATGATCGAGACGCAATACTGGTGAAATGTCGGCACTGTACTCGTCGGATTGACGGAGATATCGCACATTATCGGTAGGGGCCGGTTTCAAGGTTCAGTGATGTGAATGTGCGACGATTTATCGAGCGATATTCGAAGCGCAATTTCTCCGAAATTTCATCGTTAATCTTCAATCCAAAAATAGTTTATGAAAAAACATTATTTTGCTGATTTGTGTGTGAAATTTTAGAATTTTATTTGGTTATCTTGGAATGAAAATATTCAAAAGAAAACAAGGGGGCCGGTTTGAGGCACCCACATCATACCCCTGAACAGAAAGTTTACCTTATAGAGGAGCCAGATGCAATCTAAGTAGTAAGTAGATCCAACGAGACCGAAAAATCAGTCTCTGTAGGACGTTGGATCCGCTGAGATCCAAAATTGTAATTTCGATTAAAAGCCCTGTATGAGAGGGGTTTTAATAGTCCTGTCTAGATCCAACGAGCTACAGAACAGAGACTGAATTTTCGGTCTAAATTAATTTGAGGACATATTTCACAGTCAGACTTGCATATTTTTTTTGCAAGAACGAATTTTGACAGTTGACAACAAACATCATTTAACCTCAAAATTACACAATTCTCTGCTCTTTCCAGCACATTATCTATTTAGATTTAACTTAAACGTAGCTATCGGTATGTCTTACCTGTTTTCCGTTGTCTGAACTCTGAAGGCGTGCACCGAGTAAGTATTAACTTCAATCTCCCCTCAGATATAGATAGATCGCACAAGTTCCACCAGTTGAGTTGACAAGCCCTAGCACAAGTAAGCACTGCACCGAGCTAGCTTCGCTGCCGCCGTTACACGTTAATTTTGCACAGTATTATTCGTGTACAAAACAACAAGTTGATCGATAACCTCGCGCCGATAATTCGTATTCTTATCGATCACAGCTGGATGCACGCGAGATGGCACTAGACACTATCTCAAGGCGCATCATTCTGTGAGATGGTGGTCTTGGGCGGGACCGGAGGGTTCTTACCACGGACACCCAGCAGCAAAACATACAATCATCACACATGATTATGTCGATTGTCTAGTTTGTATTAATTAATCTATTGCTGAAGAGTGGGAGGGTGTTTGTATACTCAGCGACTCCCACTTAAACTACCCCTCCCATTTTCTATGCCCCACTATGAATGCCGTGACTCATAATAATATGTTGCACTCATAAAAAAAAACAGTTTGCACTCCATGGCAAAAAAAATAAAAGAATCGTTCACACACAAATTTAAATGTACTTATCTTAGGTTGTAGTACCTAGCTACGTTTAAAAAAATGTATTTGAAAAATGACTGTTATCAATGCTAATAAAGTACTTTCCACTATCTGTGCCAATATGGCGAAATTTTGCTGTATTTTTAGATGGTTAAATCTAGTTCATGCCTGTTCAAACCAGTTCAAACCAATCAGGTTTATAACTTGGCCTACAGATCAAGTTTTTATTGATATGTTTCTTAGGCTATACTTATTTCAAGGAGGTGGCATTTTTTTTAAACAAGTCCCCGTTTGTTTGTTTTCAAGTAGTGTGTGAAAGACAGTACTTGGGCAAAGTGCGGTGAAACTGACCAAGGTACTAACTTTGATTGACTCCACTTCTACATTTAACAAAATCATCGGAAAGCATTTTTGTTATAATGAACTGTAAGCCCCCTAGGAAATAACTATACCGCCACATTTCTTTAAATAAATACCTCAGTCAACTTTAGAACTTTTATGCAAAAGACATTAAAAGATCGTTAAACACTGGTCCCTTTTACGTAGCCTATGCTTTGGGTAAGACGGGCCCAAATGAGTATCCATGGGTTAAACGGATTCTAATATAGTGGTCCCTTTGGCCCCAGAGTTGTGTTCATGACCGGGCGCATGAATTAAAGTCAATTAAAGAGGGTTCAGGAATAATAATAATAAAAATGATACCTTCTTTCATTTCAATAATTTTCGCAAATCAAAGAGTTGTTGATATTATTGCATGGCTACATGTGATATCAAATCAAACCTAATTCGGTATTACATTAATTTTGATTCTTTGAAGTACCAGTATGGGGAAAAGAAACATAAAGCAATAAATGGACACTTAAAATGTAACAAGTGAATTTTCAGTTGTGTAAGATTTACAATTGACTTTCACATTGCCACCTTGAAAGTCAAACAGCGTCTTACAAAAGCAGATATAGGTTTATCGTAATACAATATTTCAAAAGAGTTTTGTGGTAAACTGACTAACTGAAAAAATAAAAGCAGACTAAAAGTAAACATTGATTATGTACAACAGCAAATTATATCTCCTCACTTAGCTGTGTTTACCTGTATAGATATACCTTCCCTCACTTAATGTATGATTGGGTTAAAATGGACTCTGGTTTAGACCCAATTCGAGAGCTCTGTCTAACCCAAAACTGACTTTCGATTGATTGTGTGTGTAGCGGCTATAAAAAAAAAAAACGATTAAAGAAGTATTGATCCAGGACTGTTTGTATTAAAGGTTAGAAAATCGAAATTGATCACAATATCGATAATGAAAATTTCATTGATAACAAGAGTCGTCAGGTCATGCAATTATTCACCCTTCACCATGACGCTTATTGTCACAGACGTTGTTTCTATGAGGAAGAATAAATCGACGCGAAATGTAAAAGTCAATTAGCATTTAGTTTTTCCGTTTCTACATCCAGCAAAATATGAGAGAAGTTCTTAAAAGATAGGCCCATGTACTTTCTGCAGTTCTATATTTACACAACTTTACATTGAAGGTCTGCAACAAGGGCACATCGCCTGTAACGTTACAAACGCTCATTATTTGACATAATGCCGCTATATTAGTATTTTAAATTATTCGGTTTATGTTATCCAACTATTTTCCAACCGTTACCGGGCAGGTGTATCTTAACCAACCCTATGGAAAAAAAAACTGTTATCAATTGAAATTGAATATCTGGCCCTCTTTTTTCCCCCTGACATCTCGCATATAGCTACTGGAAAATGCTTCGACGGTATTTTGTAAGCTCACTTGTAAAACATAAAATCCAACATCAATTAAGATGAAACACATTTTCCCCGTATTTTTTTTCACCTTAATGCTAAAAGGCCTAAGCGGCGATAACTACATCCTAATTTTGGATACATTCATAAAAAAAAAATACGAGTCGCGTATATGATTTTCTTTGTTAGCGTTTTTAAAAGGGCTCGTTTCGTATAGGCCTATGGGAAAAACCCTATTCGAGGTTTTGGATTCAGCAGTTGAGTTTAAAAATAATAATGTCCGAAAGAGAAAAAATGTAACATGTCCATTTCAAGGGTCTTCCAGTTTGGCTAAATTGTTGAAGAATAGTCTTGTACACATGTAATCTTGTTGCCCTGGACATGATAAATAATACTCCTGGGAAAATGTGTGTGCACGCAGATGCCCTTTTTGAAGTTCGAAGATATTGTTAAATCGTGCACCGTTGCTTCAATTCTATTAACTTTTGACGGATAACATTATGAAAACAGGGAGAAAAAGCACATAAAAGGTATATGTTCTTTTGAAATGATATAATGCCCTTTTCGCGATAAAAGGGATAATGTAGTACATGTTAAAATGGATTCCATCAATAATAATCTTTATGTGAAAAAATATATTGTATAAGCTCATTATTGATATCTACGTTTCATGAATTGACTAATCCTCTTTTTAACGCATAAGCCAACGAGAAAATAATTACAGGGATGAGACAAATGGACCTGGGACATAATGCTGCCCTACTCTGACAAAAGGAAGCAAGTGACAAATCACGCAATTCTGTGTTATTGGTATTCTTAGATTGTACCCAGCATTCCCTGCATACGACCAAAATCTGGACAAGAAATATTTATCTTGTTGTGAGATAACATGATGAGATAACATAACATGATCTAACATGATGTGTTTTTGCACTGATGCCAATGCAATAAGTGAAAGACACATTTTGCTCATTTACGATAAAAGTTTCTTTTGATAGTTCCTTCCTTTTGTCAGAGTTGGGTAGTATGGTGAGTCTATAACTTTTGTTTGCAAACGTAGAGGTCGTGTCAAAATTTGGGCACACAACGTAGAGCTATGAGTTTGGATGGCGGAGAGGGGATGGGTGGGGAAGAAGGGGGTGTTTGGACAACAAAAATCATCCTTAGAGTGGGTGTCGTCGGAGGTTTCCCCTTATGTTGTATGTCAATATCATGAATAATCATCTTAATCGCTGAGTGATCAGAAAATCACAGCTCCGTATATGCGCTTCCTATTACCATCACCAGTAGCATGATTATATATTTGGCATAGAGCTCCATTTCTTTCTTGATTATTTGTAGGCTAAACCCTTTTCTCAAACAAAGAGACTGGCACAGCTGTGTATGTTTTGTACTTTTGTTTATCAGTATTTCACGATTAAGTCAACAACTAAAATCACCCAAAATAGAGGTATTTCAATTCAATCCAATTCACTTTCGTATTATTCGCATAAAAAATGCACAAAATGCAAAATTCAAAACATATATTTTACAGATTACACAACAAACAAGAAAATATTTACAACGATGAAAATGTATTGTATGATAAAAATGAGTTAATGTTGCAATTTATTAACTTTAGGGAAATGCGGGTTAAACTGGAGGCCCGTGGTGATCTCAAAACAATGTTATTATTCCTTTTTTTTTATTACAGCATTGTTTTGAGAACTTTAATTTTACCATGCATCCAAGAGCAGTCTATTGTGTATTATATTATTATATTATACATGCATCAAATTCAGTAACCGTAATTGTTGGCATTGAAACATAAATCAACTAGGTCGAGTGCAAGTACACAAAATTGGTAAGGGTGAAAGTTGCCTAGCAACCGTACCAAAAGCCAAATGGTCCTATTGTCCCTGTCCCCTAACTTCTCGATTTGTTAAGCCCGATGAGAATGGCACTTATAGCGGCAATATTAGTGCCATTCTCATTGGGCTTAAAAAATCGAGAAGTTAGACAAATCTAGAAGTTAGGGTGAAAATTGCCTACGTACTAAAAGCCGAATGGTCCTATTGTCCATGTTCCCGATTTTTCTAACTTCTCAATTTTTTTAGCCCAATGAGAATGGCACTATTGTAAGCTTTTGGCAGATAGGGGTACTTTCAGCACGATACGTACGCTAGCGTCATGTCCTTCTTGGAAAATGTGTCTTTATCCAGAGATGATCTTTTCCCTCTTGGTTGAAATCAAGGTGTGTGGGGAAGGGGGAGTGGGCTTCACTTTTCAAATCAGCAAGGCGAACTTCATTTGCATATAACGCTCTTAAAGCTAATCAAGTGAAACCTTTAAATAAATGGGGTACCTAATGCATTTTGGGTCTCCAAGACCTTCCCGGGTAATCCTTTTGAACTCCCGCGCTCTGCCTATTGTATGCAAGGAACACGTGTGCGCTCCGTACTGTACTGCACTCCGTACATTTTACACACACAATACCTGTACAGCGCTCTCACGAGTGTGTGCGTGTGCATGATATAGGGATTTGTGCCATATGATTTACGTGCAAAGTCGGCATGCAGTTATAGTGCATTGAACACGAAATTCTGACGAAGAAGAAGACGAGAATCTAGAGAAAATGGCTGATTCAGAAACAGAGGAAGAGCCTACCATAGCTCAGGACATCGTTGTCACCAAGTATAAGATGGTCGGTGACATGGTGAATGGTAAGTTGGAGGAATTTGGTGATGTGGGCCATTGAAAGAGAAGTATTTTCGCGGTGTTTTGTCATCGACAGTGTGGGAAAATGTTCCAGATGGATTGCACGCACGGTCTATTCACAATGTGTTGCAATTCACCCAAGGCCATACACACATAATTTTCCATAGCCCACATGCTGTCACACATGCCGTTTGCATTTCGCATTTGTGTTGCAATTTAAAGTCCTTTAATGTGCATTTATATGATGTTGTTAACCTGAACTCAATATGTGATTCAGTTGTTGCCAGAACAAAAGTTATATCCTTATTGTCAAATTTATGTTAAATTCAACAACAAATTCACATGGCCCATATGAACAGATAAATATTTAACTTCAATTTTGAAAGAAATGTGGATGACATGCCAGTGCAGTGAGTGTCCATATAATAAACAAGTATACCAAGCTGTGAGATTTTAAAGTATACAAATATTTCATGATCATGAGGTATCTTGTGGAATCTATTTGCACCGAGGTTAAGTGGAGGGTGTGCGGTACTATTCCCCGAGACCGCAGGTCGAGGGAAAATAGTACTGCACGCCCTCCACTTCACCGAGGAGACCAATGGGCAAAAGATTCCATAAAAATCATGAAGTATTTGTTTTATATCCTTCAGTAATATATTCGTTGTTCGTTAATTTAATCCTTACCATGGACCTTGTAATAGTGTCCATGCTCTAAGCTCCGAACACAGGAACTCGATTCAGATGTTTTGTTATTTCCTGCAGCTTGAGCAAACCAACGGAAATTCCAGTTGCTCCTTGGCCCCAGGACGCCCAATGATTTTCCGCTAAAACGCCAAAAAGCAGCTGGAAAGAAATGTATCGGGTAGATTTTGCGTGTCGCGCATTTACCTGGAATGAATTGATATCGAGACAGTGAAAAGGGCGACTAGTTTTGACATAAAGTCACAAAATAGTATATTTTTTCCCTCTGACGTCACAAAATAGTACTTTTCTTCCCTTTGAGCACTCTTCCTCTAAATAGTTAATCTACTTGTGGTCATGTGACACCCTTTCAACCAATCAACGAACTGGAATATATTAATGAAGGATATAATGGAAATTATCTATCTAAGGAGGGACTGGCGAAGCCACCGAAGAAAAATTAGTAACTTATGCCAGTCCCTCCGAAGAAAAATAATTTAATAATAGCTCTTTAATCTCTGCAAGCCCTTGCAAATTTATTGATATTTGTCCCTGGCCGACTGTAGAAATAGATTGGTTTCTCCCTAGAAATAAACCTAATGCCCTATGAATTAGGTACTAAACCCTAAACCTCCTCTATAATGGATGTATGATAATGTTTTAGAAATTGGAAGACTAGAGTGTGTAATGACCAACACACCGACAGTGTTAAGGGCAATTGGCGGGGGGGGGGGGGGGGGCAATTTTGCAAAGCCAACGTCCTTGTCTGAAGACCCCAAACTGCCCCTTGAATGATCCTTCCATAAAAATCGGGTCATTAACACGAATGTTTCTTTGCACAGACATCCTGAAGCAGGTCATCACGAAATGCGTTGCTGGAACAAAGATCCTATCGATCTGTGAGTTTGGAGATGCTCAGCTCGAAGAGAGGACGGCCCAGGTCTACAAGAAGGACAAGGAGATGAAGAAAGGTAAGTAGTTACACTCCAACTCAAAGGAATTGGCATAGGGAAAGGGAAAGGGAAGAAAGGGAAGGAGCCACAGATTTAAACCATGGTATATTTCGTCCAGTTCAGCATGAAACATGATCCTTTTTAGGCTAAAGCATTGTATTTCATGCTGAACTGGACAAAATATACCGCAGTTTGAAACTGCGGCTCCTTCCCTTTTTTCCCTCTCCTTTTCCCTATGCCAATTCCTTTGAGCTGTAGTGTAAATCAGCAATCGACCCTTTGGCATACAAAGTGTTCAGCGGCTGCTGTATGGATTGTTTGTGTATCAATTGTGTAGAAATGCATCAATATCACAAATAGCGTCGATCAATGCTTTTATTACCCATTGCAAAGTAATGAATAGTACTGGTAAAGACCGGTATTCACAATGATAATTTAACTAAATACATATATTAAACCTGGACTCACTTTATGGGACACTAAATAAATTGACACAAAATATTACTATTGATTTAGTACCATTGATTTTGTCCTCGTTATCACTATTAAGTTTGTTTACAAAATTACAGGAAATAATTGAAATCCCCTGTTGTTGTGAATCTCTGACAAAAATCAATGATTATATGACTGCATGAGATGATTAATTTTGCGCCCAATAGAGTAAGTCTACGTTTAGTTTGTGGTCTAATTTGAGCCACCATTGTGAATACAGGCCAAAGACTACAGGGGGAAGGGTTGGGGGGGGGGGGGGCAGACATGCCAACCAGTACGATTTTGTCGTATTTAGTACGAATTTTAGAACTGAATACAACAGTACGATTTTCCTTTTAAAAATACGATTTTCAAAAAAAAAAAAAAAAACACGATTTTTTTTTTTTTTTTTTTTTGTAAAGTATCCTACCAGCATCTCACATTAGCAATTTGGGGATGTTCATTGGTTCATCGAGCACACCAGTCATGACAAAATCATGCATTTTCAACCAATGCTCCATAAAAAATGCCTGATTAAAGAATACAGTTTTTGAACTCCAGAAGTTGGCAGGTCTGGTTTAGGTGACTTTGCTGATCTTTATTCTAAGATCCAAATAGATGCTCTCATACTATTGTGATAGCATGTGTTGCCACTTATACATTTGCTTTACAGCGAAGATGTCTCCCATTATTGGTAATACTGTAATCAGTATGGGATGAAAAGAGTGAAGATCAGATGAAAGAGCAAACATTTCACTTTCCCATTGTTACCAGTAAAACATTTTTCTAACATTTTCCTGGCTTGGGGCCAACAGGCCACTGGTCATGTTGAGTTTTCGTGAAAATCTGATTTTTCACTCAAAAATACGATTTTTGAGGATATTCAGTCTGATTTTTGTGTCAAGAGGTTGGCATCTGGGGGGGGGGGGGTGTTTCACCAAGCTGTTTGTAAGATAATAACCCAATAGAGTTAGTCTACATTTAGTTTGTGGTCTAATTTTAGCCACTATTATGAATACAGGCCAAAGACAACAGGGGGGCGTGTGTGTTTCACCAAGCTGTTTCTAAGATAATAACGACTTTACGCACAATTGGTGACCCTTGTGCTAAAAGTTTGAACATCCAGGGAGTTTATTATTTCCGACAATTCTAATCAAATTTGGAAAATCATAAACTTTGTATTGAGACACTTGTTAACAAAAGAATTTTAACCAATTAAGATTAGATCACAACTGTAACTGATGGGAATCAAAATGATTGAGAACCTGATTGAGCACAAGAAATAAATGGGGTAAAGACTACATGACCTTTCATCAATGAGGTTCCATCCTGCCATGACCACAGGTCTGAATTGATTTTGGGATATCAGGAAGGAATTGTGTCAAAATGATCAAATTGTTACTTGAATAAAATTCTTGACCCAGTGATGACATCAGAAAAGTTCTGGTGTAACTGTTCCCCTTTAATCATTACCACTACTATTAATCCTTACCCTCAACCCTTATCTGCCCAGTAGAAAGCTGCTCAATGAGAAATTTGTGGATTAATTGTGCAAAAATACTTTGTGCTTTATCACCCTCTTAAGGGTAGTGGATAGTAGTGGGATTATGGGACCCACAAAATAAATTAAACGATAATGATTTATCTCCTACTTTATGACTAGTTCACAGCTCTCAATTACAGCCCACCCTCTTCCTCCACCTCCATTTCATACCATTTATTTTTTATTTAAAAAACTGAAAACTATAGCTAAAGATAATCTTGTGTAAGTGTTATAAAATATCAAAATCACCTCTCCTCTTTTCACTTTCCTTTGCTTTCTTCACCCCCATACGTGGGTCAATTATCCAAAGAATACAAAAAGTTTAACCATTTTCTACATGTTATTCATTGGTATACTCTCACCATGGAAACATTCAAATAACAGATAATGATTTTGTATTGTAAACTACAAATCCATCAATGTTACTGTGTTGGTGTTATTTTATTGTGGACAAATATTTTTCCAACATTATTTCAATGGGAAACTATTTTCTATGATTTGTTTAACTTCTCTGTAATCTTGGACTTACTCTCAGTCATAATTTTCATTCCACCAGGCATTGCATTCCCTACCTGTATATCGGTGAACAACTGCGTGTGTCACTTCTCACCACTACGAAGCGAGAGTAAAGAAGTCGAGTTAAGCGATGGCGATGTTGTCAAAATGTAAGTTTACAAACAGACCAATATTGGCTCATAACCAGGGCCATGTTGCATTTAGGTTTTCAATTATTGTAACTTACCATCAATGGTAACTACCAATGGCAACAGGTGCAATAATGAAAGCCCATTGCCTGTTGTCGTGGTAGTTACCATTAATGGTAAGTTACAATATGCAATATGGTCAAGAAAACATAATTCTTGTAGCTCTAAGCCCCTGGGTAATCAAGGTACGAAAATATAACACAAGACTGCTGCAGTTCTGAAAATATTGTCTAGCAAACTTACGACAAAAACTACTTGACATGATACAGATATCTATGAGAAAAACTGTTCAACGGAAACCAAAAAAGTACCTTTGATAGGCACATGGTCCTTCTAGAGGTAATCGGTCAAGCTGATATGACTGTTTAGTGCAGTTAATTTAATCTCCATTAAAACATCAAGACATGACAAGCAAATCGTTAAAGAGACATTTAAAGGGACCCTAAAAAAGCAAATAACTGTAAGTTGTCCGCTGGATATTGTCTGCACCTCACAAGCCATCAGCTTTCTGGTGATAGCTTTTATTCATTGCTCATGAAGAAGAGTCTATTTTGTTTGTTAAATGAATAAAGAATTGAAAGTTGACATTCTCCCTGCCCTCCTCCAGTGATCTTGGTGCTCACATAGACGGCTACATCGCTGTTGTCGCCCACACACTGATCGTCGGAGCCTCGTCCGACAACAAGATCACAGGACGGAACGCGGACCTGTTGAGGGCAGCATACACATGTGCGGAGGCTGCCTTGAGGAAAGTCAAGCCAGATGTACAGGTATGCAATAAGAAGTGTTGAATCAGTGCTTGGCGATACAAACAGAAGTAGGAGCTCATTTTGAGAAGTTTCGCAAGGTTGCATGTTTGTTTTTTGCGAGGAAATGTGTTGCGGTCTCATTTGTAGTTTCACCCTCCCCCCAAAAAAACAAACAACAAACAAACAAACAAACAAACAAACAAACAAACAATTATTTATGGGGGGTATTTTTTAGCATGATGTTATGAATCAAGTACCCTGAGCTTGTATTTCAGCATTTTCTTGTCTCAATCTCTTGAACCAGAATTCTGATGTGACAGAGGTGATCCAAAAGGTTGCTGAGTCATACGGCTGCAAGCCCGTCTCTGGCATGTTATCTCACCAGCTGACCAGGAACACTATCAACGGAGAGAAGAGCATTATCCTTAACCCTACAGAGGACCAGATGTAAGATGGATGGAAGGGGTGGGGGTCTTTGGCATGCTGTCTCACCAGCTTTGGGGGGGGGGGGGGGAATGATGTGTGGGTAGAGGGATGGGTAGATGGATGGTTTGATGGGTGACTGGCTCGATAGATGGTGGAGGGAATGTATGAATCTGAAGTTCAGTTCATGACTGTGATAAATTGATATAAATGTTTTCATGAATAATCCATGAATTGAATTAACAGTGTTTTTATATACATGTAAACAGAAAACCAGTGTGCTTAGAAACACCCGCATAAATCGCTTTATAAATGCAATCATTATTATTGTTATTAATAACAAAATGGTATGGAATCTTTCTCTCACTGATCAGGCGTGAACACAACAAATGCGCATTTGAAGTCCACGAGGTCTACGCTATCGACGTCCTGATCAGCACTGGCGAGGGCAAGGCCAAAGAGGGCACCGCTCGTGTCACCGTCTACAAGCGCACGGAAGAGACGTACCAGCTCAAGATGCGCACATCGCGGACATTCTTCAGTGAGCTGCTCAAACGATTCACCACTATGCCTTTCTCACTCAGGTCAGTGAGGAAAGGACAGGGTTTAGGGCGATACTAGAAAAATAAGAACAAGCCCGAGCCCCCCAAAAAGAACTAAACAGCCCCTGTGACTACGTAACTTTTTCTTTCTTTTTTCCCTCATAAGGAGAAAAAAAAATACACAGGGGCTTAGGGCTAAAGTAGAATAAATAGAGCAAATCAGAAAAGAATAAAAGTGCCCCTGTAAAAAAGTTACTTTGCCTTATAGGGACAGATTTAGAGCCCCCCCCCCCCCCCCTCATGAACAAGGAGAGCCCCAGATAAGAAAGATTTATCCTTGTAGGGGATGATGATTGAGATGATGATGGTCAGATGGATGTGCAGGGTATCATTAATGGGCCTGGTATGGATTGGATATTTGATGAAAAAGAGCAGGTTGAGATGGTATGGTCATGTGGCTAAGAAAGACGAGACCCACTGGCTCCAGAGAACACTAAATTTAACACTTGTTGGGAGGAACATTTTGAGGATTTGTAATTGAATTACTAATTACTCCAAATATGGATCATTTGAGGACAAGTAACTTTCAGCAAGTTTCTAAAATGGACAATACATTGAATTTAAGACCAGTGGCAAGAAGATTGCTCACGATCACCTTATGACGATTTTTTTTCCCTTCCCAGTACAGAATATTCCCTTTAACCAAGCAACCAATTATGTAGCGCCAGAAGCTAGTTGATCTAATGGGATCATGAACACGATATTCCTGTCAGGTACCCATTGACTACACCTGGGTTGAAAGGGACAAACATCAGCAAAACACCTTGTCCATGGGTGTACATACCGTGCTGGGCTCAAACCCATGATCTCTCTGCAAGAGTCAAGAGCTCTCTCCACTATACCACAGTGCCGTCACACTTAACCGTATGTGTATCCGCTGTTTTACAGGGCATTTGAAGACGAGGCCAAAGCTCGAATGGGAATCGTAGAGTGCCTCAACCATAACCTCGTTGAACCTTACGCTGTTCTCTATGAAAAAGAAGGTAAGCTGAAACAAATCCAGGACCCTGTAACATAACCTTTCAGCTATGGTAACATACCCTGATACATAACCTTTCAGCTATGGTAACATACCCTGTTACACAACCTTTCAGCTATGGTAACATACAGGTAATGGGAACTCCCATGGAAATGACCAATGAACTGGGGGTATTGCATCTTCTGGCAGAGGAAGTTTGTTTCTTCTTTTTTGTTCGTGTGGCACTCTCAAAGGTAAAGTTCACCCTGAAGTTAAATTGTTTTTGTATTAAAGCAGAACAATGAAAGCATCATACAAATGAATTTTGTTACGAAAATCCATCAAAGGATAAGAAAGATTTGACTTTTGAAATGATTGATTTTATGATGTCTCTTGCGAGCCGTTCTCTAATATGTTGTGAGCTGTAGAAATCCATAAATTGCCCCTTTACTGGTTTTTGATGAAGAAATAAATCTCATCCATAGAATATGTGTTGAGACACATGTCTCCAATGATATAGCAAATGTAGTTAAAGTGGTACAGATCCTTTTTGTCTCGCCTGAATGAAGTTCGGTAGAGACCTAGAGATCACTTTCCCCGTTAGTCTGTTGGTCTGTTAGAAAAATGTTAAAAGTTTTTTTTTTTTTTTTTTTAACTTTCTCTCATTTCTTCTCTGCATCAATTGTGATCAAACTTGGTACAAATGATCCTTGGGTAATACCACGTGTCGTTGTGAGGATGATGGGGTCAAAGGTCATCTAGGGGTCAAAAGGTCAAATGATATGAGGTCATGTGCATTATTTTTCTCAAAGTTTCCTTTTGACTTGCTCTCATTTCTTTTTTTTTGATATTTATAGTACTTGCTCTCATTTCTTTATTTCTGCATGAATTTTGATCACACTTGGTACAAATGATTCTTGGGTAATACCACATGTGTCTCTTCATGAGGCTGACAGGGTTAAAGGTCATCTAGGGGTCAAAAGGTTTGAAATAATATTTGAAAAAAAATTTGCACTGTTTATCGATCGTGAAATCAGGCGAGACTCGTGGTTCGCGAACCACCTTGTTTACAAAATGGAAATTTTCTAAAATGCTATTACACTCAAGTGATATCCACTAATTTTTTTTTCTTTCTTATGTCTGTTTTTTGAAATCATATTAACTTCAGGGTGGCCTTCAATGCCCGAGCAATACTGTTCGTTGGCTAAATGGCCTTTTAGGGTGAAACACGAGATGTTTGCACTGTTTCCAATGTAGGCTGTTTAGCCACTCCACCAGGTTTTGATCCTGCTCTAAATTGAGAAGGAACGTGCCTTTTCTAATGTGCATTAAGTGTAGCTCTTCTATACACTGAACATCTTAACATCATATCCGAGGGACAGACTATTTTCCCAATGAGTGGAAGTACGCAAGCACATAACGCCTGCTCTTTTGCATGTGGACTTATTTATCGAAAACTGTTTTCACAAACGTGGTTCATCACATGTGGCAGTATTTGTTAATGTATATGAGTTGCCAAGTGGGTCTTTTTGATAGTTTCCATTGATAGATAGACCAGCTGAGTTCAATGATGATTACTTTAGTATGATGAAATCAACAATGAAAGTCTCTACCTGGGTTTGAAGTAAGGACCTGGGTGGTGTTTCACCAAGTTGTTCCTAAGCTACGAACGACTTTACGAAAGACTGGTGATCCCTTCTTGTGCTAAATCAGATTCTCAATGACCAAAGTGTGGTATATATTTAGCACAAGAAGGGATCACCAGTCGTTAGTAAAGTTGTTCGTAACTTACGAACAGCTTGGTGAAACACCCCCCTGTAGTATGAGGGGCAAGATGTGTCACAACTACACCACAGTGCTGTCAGTGATGTAATATGAATTCTCACCTGAACTAAGCTCAAGATTTGTTACTTTTATGAATGTGTGGCTCAGTTTAAGTTCACCGTTCTGCTCATGCCCAGAGTGATGTCAGTAATGTAATTGGATGAATTCTCACCTGAACTAAGCTCATTATTTGTTACTTGACCATCTCATAGGTGAAAAAGTGGCTCAGTTTAAGTTCACCATTCTGCTCATGCCCAGAGTGATGTCAGTGATGTAATTGGATGAATTCTCACCTAAACTAAGCTCATTATTTGTTACTTGACCATCTCATAGGTGAAAAAGTGGCTCAGTTTAAGTTCACCGTTCTGCTCATGCCCAGAGTGATGTCAGTGATGTAATATGATGAATTCTCACCTGAACTAAGCTCATTATTTGTTACTTTTATTTGTTACTTTTACTTTTATAAGGTGAAAGTGTGGCTCAGTTTAAGTTCACTGTTCTACTGATGCCCAGGGTGAAGTCAGTGATGTAATTGGATGAATTCTCACCTAAACTAAGCCTATTATTTGTTACTTGACCATCTCATAGGTGAAAATGTGGCTCAGTTTAAGTTCACTGTTCTGCTCATGCCCAGAGTGATGTCAGTGATGTAATATGATGAATTCTCACCTGAACTAAGCTCATTATTTGTTACTTTTATTTGTTACTTTTACTTTTATAAGGTGAAAGTGTGGCTCAGTTTAAGTTCACCGTTCTGCTCATGCCCAGATGGATGTCAGTGATGTAATATGATGAATTCTCACCTGAACTAAGCTCATTATTTGTTACTTTTATTTGTTACTTTTACTTTTATAAGGTGAAAGTGTGGCTCAGTTTAAGATCACTGTTCTGCTGATGCCCAGAGTGATGTCAGTAATGTAATTGGATGAATTCTCACCTAAACTAAGCCCATTATATGTTACTTTACCATCTCATAGGTGAAAATATGGCTCAGTTTAAGTTCACTGTTCTGCTCATGCCCAGAGTGATGTCAGTAATGTAATTGGATGAATTCTCACCTAAACGAAAATCATTATTTGTTACTTTACCATCTCATAGGTGAAAATATGGCTCAGTTTAAGTTCACTGTTCTACTGATGCCAAGAGTGATGTCAGTAATGTAATAGGATGAATTCTTGCCTGAACTAAGCCCATAATTTGTTACTTCACCATCTCATAGGTGAAAATGTGGCTCAGTTTAAGTTCACCGTTCTGCTCATGCCCAGAGTGATGTCAGTGATGTAATAGGATGAATTCTTGCCTGAACTAAGCCCATAATTTGTTACTTCACCATCTCATAGGTGAAAATGTGGCTCAGTTTAAGTTCACCGTTCTGCTCATGCCCAGAGTGATGTCAGTGATGTAATATGATGAATTCTCACCCGAACTAAGCTCATTATTTGTTACTTTTATTTGTTACTTTTACTTTTATAAGGTGGAAGTATGGCTCAGTTTAAGTTCACTGTTCTGCTCATGCCCAGAGTGATGTCAGTAATGTAATTGGATGAATTCTCACCTAAACGAAAATCATTATTTGTTACTTTACCATCTCATAGGTGAAAATATGGCTCAGTTTAAGTTCACTGTTCTACTGATGCCAAGAGTGATGTCAGTAATGTAATTGGATGAATTCTCACCTAAACTAAGCCCATTATTTGCTACTTTACCATCTCATAGGTGAAAATGTGGCTCAGTTTAAGATCACTGTTCTGCTGATGCCCAGAGTGATGTCAGTAATGTAATTGGATGAATTCTCACCTGAACTAAGCCCATTATTTGTTACTTTACCATCTCATAGGTGAAAATGTGGCTCAGTTTAAGTTCACCGTTCTGCTCATGCCCAATGGACCACTCAAGATCACAGGACTCCCTGTTGATCTCTCGCTCTACCAGTCTGACAAGTCAGTCGAAGACAAAGAACTAAAGGTAAAGATATGTATTTATTCTCTCATGATTGCATTACAATTCACAATGCTGGTGTATTGTGACCGTTACCATTCTACTCGGGTGCTGTATCGATTGACTTTGGCTATCATGTTATTCCACAACTCCTTGGCTCTAGCCTTCTCTATAAGTTGTACCCCTCGATCCTATACTCCCCTCTCTTCAAGCCATTTCATCAAGCTATCCATCCACAGTACTCTCCTTCTTCCTCTACTCCTCTTCTTTATCTTTCCTTTCATCAACAAGTCCTAAAGTCCTCCTTTACATATTAAATGATCTATGAATCTCACCTGCCTCATGCTTATTTCAAAAAGTAGTTTCTGATTGACCGTAGCTGTTGACAGTTGTGATGATACAGATACATATTTGATCACACCTGTCTCTAAAGATACTTTGCCTGTCTGTAGAAACCATATATCTATCCATTTTCATATCATAATTTTCATACATTTTTCCTTTTTCCCTCAGGAGCTGCTCAATTCATCAGTTAGTCGCAAGGCCCAGAAGAAGAAGAAGAAGAAGGTAAGGTGGTGATGCTGGTCCCAAGAAAGATAACCTTTACAGTCCACCCCTGTTATTAAAACCATTTTTTACTGAGCCGGCATCTATGCGGGCTGGCCTTTCTCAACACAGATATTGGGCAACACGATTCCTGCATAATCAGACAGCAGGAGGGTGTTTCACCAAGCTGTTTGTAAGTTACGAACGACTGGTGATCCCTTATTGTGCTTAATGCGATACCACACTTTTTTCATTGAGAATCTCATTTAGCATAAGATGGAATCACCAGTCGTTCGTAAAGCCGTTAGTAACTTCTGAACAGCTAGGTGAAACACCCCCAGATGGCAGGCTTCTAATAAACTTAGAATTCCTTATAGGGCACAATTAATTAATTAATTTTGGTTACTGCAATGCTATGGCAAATTTTGACATGCAAGTTGGACCAGGTTCTCAAAGCCCCAAATTCTAACCATGAGTAACAGGTTAATACGAGCACAGACACAAGTTTTTCTTACAATGAAGCAATTTCCCAGTCCCAATTACTAACGATGCATGTGCAAATTAATGTGTTGAGTAACCAGTGTAAGAAGATTGGGCAGGGCCCAGCACCTTGTAATAATGGTAGTGCACGAAGTGTTGATTTCCTGGTTTTGAAAGTAGTATATTTCCTACGATCTAAAATCATATACTGTGGAAAGTGGAAATTTTGGGGCGATTAATTTTTTGCGCTCGGCGGAGTAAAATGAATTTCATGTGTTTTTAATTTTGCGGGTTGTCCAGCCCTTTAGACGATCAATTCACTCAGCTTACCACTGTCACGCCAGTGGTGGCCGGGCAGGGGCAATAGCATGATGATGTTGTTGAAGCGCTGACTAAGGCTAAACCATAAACGTAGGCCTATGTACGTGATGCGTGATGCATTAAAGCAAGCGCGCTTACAAAGCGCGCCGATATGAACTTTGCTTAGGCGCAAATGTATTCGCCCGTTTTTATTTTCGCGCCAAATACACACCGTGAAAATTTCCATGTTATCAGTATATCATGGAATTAACATGATCAGTGGACTGAATTTCCCACCCTTCAGAAAGAAAAAAAAAAAAATTAATAGTTCAGTGTTTTGACAGGTACCTCACACTCAAAGAAACACTCTAAGAACAAATTGTTATTACGACTTTCATTACTATTATTATTATTATATTGTTAGCATCACTTATTGTTATGATTATTATTATCAGTATTACTTGTTATTGCCATTATGATTATCACTTGCTTCACTCACTATGATTTTCATGTAAGGTTTTATAACATTTTTTTCCCCTTTCCATTCTTATGAGGATCTGACATAACATAGATCAATAATGTCGTAATATGTACACATAAAATAGGGTTGAAAAAAAAACACAAAAAGAAAATGAGAGAGCTGTATAGAGTACTGAAGTATGATGTCATTCAAGCATTATTGTGAGGACAACTGGTTCTAAACCATGCGGGTAGAGCAAGCAGTGGTGATCACAGCTGGGACTGTAATTGGGAATGCCCGCCACTTGCCCGCTAAAAAACGGACCACTAAACCTCTCACTGGAGTGAGTTTGTGTACAGTCAATTCTCCCTATCGCATATGGCTGATATCAAGCGATATCGCCTCACGATACCAATATCTGATCGATTGCTCTTGGGAAGTATACTTCCAGTAAGAGTTTGTCGTCGGCAGAAAGTGACCTAGAATTCACTTTCTTTTATGAATTACGCAGGAAACATTTTGTGTAGGCTTAGGGTCAAGGTTAGGTATAGAATTAGGTTTAGGCTTAGGGTTAGGTTCAGGGTTAGGTTAAGGGTTAAAATTAATAAAATTAGTGGGATACCCTGGTCCCCTATTGTACAGGATTGCCGAATGTTCGTGGACCGGAAGTTCATATCCCAAGAATTAAAGGTAAAAAAATTAGAGCGCCACACACGTTCAGATTCGGAGAGCTATATGCGATAGGGAGAATTGTCTTGACACCACTCCCGGTACTCTATAACAACCATCAACCAATCTCTATGATCATTACTCATTACACATTTTCCTGCCGCGTTTCCCTCCCAGGCTGCCAAGCAGGCCGAGGCAGCAGAAGAAGAAGCTCCCGCCCTCGTTGAGCAGAAATGATGAAGAGCGCCCCCCTGAGTCCAGTAGAGGCCAGCTATCTACGCGAGAGACTATATGGGGCTGTCGTCCAGCCAAGAAGTCATAGTTTTCAGTTCCCCCTACCCCTCCCCTCCCGTCCCCTCCCGTCTCTGTCCTCTTCTCTCCTCACCCCCCTCCCCAACTCTCTCTCTTCTGTAATTTTTGTTTATACACCCCCTCTTGTTAGATCCCACATCTCTCTTTTCTCTCTTTTGACCTCAGAGCACACCAAAATGAGCTCCATTTATTCATTTAGAACTTCTGAAATGTTATTTACATACATGTACATGTCTTTTTTTTCCCCCTCCTTAATCTTACCATTGGCCTGAACATGTGGTTTTTCAAGGCTTGGTAATGGAAAGATAAACTCTCATTACTATGGACAAGAACATGCAAGGAACACCAATAGTCTTTTCAAGGCTTGGTAATCCAAGTGTTAAGTCTCTCACTACCATTGGCATGAACACGTGTAGAAAATCAATGGGGGTTTTAAGGCTTTCTAACGTAAGGGTTAAACCACGTCATGCCCCTTTGTAACCTTCTGTGAAGCTAAATCTTTGGCCTTAACATACAAACACTTTTTGTAACGTTATAATTGATTAAGCAAGATCATTGTGGGACGATTCATATTATTTTTCTTGCAGCACACTGGTCATTCTGATGTAAGTGATTGATTTTGTGATGTAAAACATGGCAATTGGGAAACATTGTTAATTCCACATTATATTTGCATTTTCAAGAAGAAGCTGAGCCGAAGAGGCAAACCGCAAAGAAATATGTTTGTCATGCACAATTTGAATTCTATGTCCCTGTTTAGTTAAATATTTCAGACAGGGGAACTATATGGTGTTCTTGTGACTTGTGGCTTGACCATGTAGTGAGTTAAAAATGGGAAACTTTGTCTTCTAAAGACTGTGAATTATGCATATTCCTAATCTGGAAAAAGATCTTGCATTTTGGAATAGAGTCCGAAATATTATGTAGGTATGATTAATTGTTTTAACAAATCCTTCCATGAGAGTGTTGGAAAATTATAAAACTGTTTTTCTTTTTATGCCTTTATTATATGTGGTGTTTTGTGTTTTTTATTTACTTTTTTTGGCTTGTTCATCTCGTTGTGAGAGATGAAGGGGGGTTAAAATCCCCCCTTACCACTGGAAGAGGACTGTTCAAAGGACGGCACTTTGGTTTGAAAGGTGAGCTCAAAAATGAGCCAAGCTCAGGAACTCACCATCCGTTTTAAACAATGCACTGTAAAAAGAAAAAAAAAAGGACTGAAAATTCTTTTGTTTCAAGCTATTTTACACATCTTGCTTGGCATAGCATCATTTCCTTGCTTTGATATTTCAAGATCATCCTGCAAATTCCTTTAACTTATATGAATCATGTTTTGATTTATGATCTAATCCCCTTTTGGTTTGAAATTGTAATTGATGAATGACAAAACCTTGCCTTTTACCGAGTGCAAAACATTCTGGCGTTACTTCCTGAAAAAAATCAGTTTGAAAATCGTCGGTGAAAATGTCTTCCAAAACACAGTTTCTACTTTCAGTCGAATTGATATAAGATGTTCCTGCAGCCCAAAATAGCCCAGGCAGATTTACAAGGTTTCTTACAAAAGTGCACTCGGGATAGTGGTATGTAAGCCCCTGGTTTATTTTGTGCATAATTATCCCTAAACTGTTTAGGAATGGTTTGATTGATGCATCTAGCTTGTAAATTTAAAAAAAAGTAGGGTCATAGGAATAAATGCAACAGCGATGGTAACCATGTATGCAAAGAATGCAGAAATTTTATGGAATTGACTTTCAATTGTTGAAGTAGCAGAAGTGAATACCAATCAAGACATAACGTTTCATTGGATTATCTCACTTTCAAATTATTGGCTCATGCATAGCTTGATTTATATTAATATGAAATCACGTTTTGATTTTATGGTAATGTACATTTATTCAAAAAATGTGTAAGGTTTTATTCTTGCATTTATGGGTTACATAAAAGTCTTAAACTGCATGCGTTTCTTCCTATAATAAACTTGTGATTGTGACATTATTTACTGCAAGAATTTGCCAAAATGTTTTTAGTGATGCTGCCCTCATGTGGCCAAAAGTGAGCTAGTGTGCACCGATAGATCATGTGAAATTCACCAGTAACTTAAGTGGAACAAATGTATGTATGTTTGTTACAAGACATTTCCCAATTTGTGATTCCATCTTGATAATAGTGTGATGTGTAGGATCATGCAAAGTTTAGTGATGAAAGGAAAGTGTTCTCTTTGGATTATTTAGAGCACAAAGTTATTGTATGCAAACCTAGTAAGAGCGTCAGCTTATTAATCATATTTGTATTCAAAATGTTTTGTTTTGTAGTTTGCTTCTTCAGGGTTGCGTTTATGTGTGCTCCTCGTCGAAGTCACATTTTGTTGTAGCTCATAAATTGGATATAGCTTGAAAAGGAAACGGGAAGAACGATACCTAATATGGTTATGCAAGAATTCCTCTGTACAATGTCCATCTATTACTTAGTCATTGAATTAGGTTTTGTGTATCCTGATTATTATTCTGCTTCTGTAATGCAAATCTTTTTGTTTTTACTTAACCTTTTTTTTCTTTTTTAAATTTTGGATTCGTTGGTTTTGCCAAGGAAGATGGAAGTAGAGTACCGTAACAAATTTGAGTGACCACAAAAATAAACAGATAAAGGAAAAAAAAACCCTGTTTTGTGTTGTGATTTATATCGGATCATAAATGTTCAAAACCATACAACAGATAAAACAATACACTTCTGACACAAAACATGAAGATACATACGAAATCATGTAACATTTCTTTAATAATTTATTTCCTAATAAACTTGCGTAATAACTGCTACAAGTAACAAAAAAGACAGTGTACATTCAATAAACACATTGAAATTATCTGTCAGAAAAAATCAGCAAGAGGCCTCTATTTTCATATTTGCTAAATGAACTTTGCTCATTAGAATGCAGAAATAATATACATATAAAAGCTTTGTAAAGAATTCTACAACTGCCAGCCAATACGATTTTATCACCTGAAAGGAAATGAAAAACTACAAATTTTGCTAATCAAAATTTGTTAAAAAATGATCTAAGAGTGGACATCGTTTTGTGTACACATAGTCCCAAGGGTGATTATGAATTCTTTTCAGCTCTTTTCTCTTTTTAAAGATATAATTAAAAATATTTTTGTTAAAATTCTAAATTTTGGACTATGTTTTGTTTGTGCGAAATCTCAATTTTTAACTTTCAAGTATATTTTTTGACAAAGGTTGGAATATCTCAGTACAGGACCTGTCCCATGCTGCTGTTACACAATTTCGTCCACCTCCATCTAAAAATCTGAGTTTTCTTTTTCCATCGCTGTATTAATGTTAAGATTTGATTTCAGGATGTTACGCAATCTTCTCAAAATTAATATTTGTTTTTGAATTGCTGAAACCAAACCACACCTTAAAATGACGTCAGAGTAACTCTTACAACTCCTTTCTCATCAGTGATGAAACCCTTTTCAATATAAAAAAATGAATCCTTTTCAATATATGATTATACATTTCAGCATAGAACATCACCATAAATAATCTTATAAATAAAATATTGTACACAAAAAGTCACAGTAACACATGAATACATAAGAAAGATCCTATCTACATCTGTCCATCAGCTTTATAAATTGGAAAGCCAAATTCAACTTCTGCACTTGTAATCACACTTTTTTCTTTATAAGATCATAAATATGAATACTTAGCTGATATTGGTACATCAAATTTACAAATTGCACACATAAAAAAGAGCCTTGTACCATACTTGTCTAATATAGCTAAAATGTAATAAATTCAGTCCATATAGTATATGGCTAACTGGCAAGTAAGCTGCAACCTCTTAGTGCTGTATAGTTCTCTGTAGTACAAGGTATCAAAGGTATAGTACAAAGTAGTAGAATTTAGACCAATAAAGGTAATCAAATCATTGCTTTCAAACCTCTTAAATTATAGTACTTCTTGCTCAACATCAATATCCTCAATGTGATATCTACATCTACTTTTAATGGAATTTATCAAATGGATACTACAAATCATTTAATCAACACCAAAATATGGTTTTGTGCATGATCTCTTCTTTTAGATATTTTCATCCGTTACGCACTCATTCTCCATAATTTTGCTGAGCAATTACCAATCCTGTAAAGGAATGCAAAAAACATTCATTGTGGGCAGGCTACAGGAAGTTGGAAAGGCATTTTATTTCTTAAAAATTGTTCCATTGCATCATACTTTGTAATACCAGATGCACACTGATATGCTGGCTTCAATAGTAATTACATTTTAAAGGAACTACAATGTTTATAATCCCTTTGATGACACACATAAAAAAAGAGTTTCAACGTATCCCAATAAAAATTAAAATGTCCTTGGAATGTTTCCATATCCCACCGTGTATCCAGATGTCTGTTCCAAGCATAAGTTTTCTTGAAGAACACTTAGTCCAAGGAAAGGCTTAAGCAGATATCAATCATCTTTAATTTACTGATAAAAAGCCATCTATGTGATAGAGGATACCTGAATACTTTGATTCTGAGACATTGCTACACTACAGCTCAAAGGAATTGGCATAGGGAAAGGGAAAGGAAAGAAGGGGAAGGAGCCGCAGTTTTGAACCGTGGAATACTTTGTCCAGTTCAGCATGAAACATTATGCTTTAGCCTAAAAAGCATCATGTTTCATGCTGAACTGGATAAAATATACCGTGTTTAAAACTGCGGCTCCTTCCCTTTCTTCCCTTTCCCTTTCCCTATGCCAATTCCTTTGAGCTATAGTGTACAGACACCCCTCCCCCTTTCACTTCTACAGTTATCGTCATGTTTTGGCATATAAACATGTAAACAACTTCCCATCATCAGTACTAATACACAGCGCATAAAGAGCTAATTCAATCCCTATACGTATATGTGCACCATCTCCACAACTGGGGGAGCCAGTCTTGGCAGGCGTGGCAGAGTTGCTCACACGTGTCTTGGGCGTGCCCCTCGATCAGACACAGTGCTACCCATGAAGGGAGGGGCGGGGCGCATGGAGGGCGTGTCGTCACCTGATGTAAACAAAAACAAAAAAAAACATTGAGAAATTAACAGTAGCCAGCCATCTACGATGTGTAATATATCACATACCCTGTATCATGTAAATTAGTAGGAATTAAAATACATACCATATGTAATATATTACATATCAGATATGTTAACAGGGATTATATGATGTGTAATATATTACATACGTTATATGTTAGCAGGGATTAGTATTCAATATTTGATATGTATGCACTTTCATAAAGATGTATGCATGTTTTGATGAGGGGCATACCTTGTCTGTGTGGCTGGGATATTTTAATGATAGGTTGGGTCAGGCAGGTTTGACAGATGAAGTTAATGACCTGCTAGATCAATATTCAGGAGTGGTACTCTGAAAACGGATTTAGATTTTAACTTGAATTTTAACAAAATGTCCCTTATATTCCATGCCTGTGATTGGCCTTTTGGCGAAGTTTTGGACTTAAGTTCGTCTTCAGAATAACAACCGACTAATTCTAAGTCAGGTTTTTACTTCAGTTTCGTTCGGAATCCCACTCCTGTTCTCTTGCTTGAAAGAGCGCTGTAGTACCAGGAGAGCACATTCCTCAAGTATGTTCCATGTGGCAGGTAGTCTTGCTATTCAGACTGTTTGACTTTTCTACTCTAAACAATTGCAATTATACATTTGGGTCTGATGCTGACAAGACTAATTCTCATCTTCCTCCAGTCGAGCCACAGTAGAACTAGAGAGTGAGATGTCTACTGCAGCCAGGCCTGGACCCTGTTGCATAAATATGTACAATTGTTGTAACTTAATGTTAACTACCATGGTAGCAGCTAATGGGATTTCAGTATTACTGCTGTTACTATGGTCATTACCATCAATGGTTAAGTTACAATAGTCGAAAAAATATATGCAATATGGCCCTATTTATTTGACGGTCTGGGATAAGAAAATCGCAATAGCCTGGAAGGAAGACTAGGTGGTAGAGCAACATAGATGAAACTAGACTGTACAGGCCAATATGTGACTTGAATCAACAAATTGACAAAAACACACCCACACACACACACGATGAGAATAGGAAAGATTACCAAGCACACAAACATGAACAGAAGGAAATAGATACCGGTAAAGTGAGATAAATGCATTCTAAATGTTGGATAGATGAAAGAAGAGATGAAGATACATATAGACTGACATACTTGAGAGAAAGAGTGATAGAGAGAGATATCAAGGGGTATATTTGAGGAGTATAATGGAACAAGGGGGGGGGGGAGGATGAATGAAGTATACATATGAAGATGATAACTTGTTCATGCATCTCCACACAATGATGACAAAGGGAAAGTTATCAGATGAAACAAACACAAATAGGAACAATAAAAAGATGGGTCAAGGAGAAATATTAAACACATAACCAACATATGTTTGGCCTATACATAATCTCTATACCATGAAGAAATGATGTGAGGAACAGGTAATAAAGGAGAAAAAATGAGAGAGACAGAAAGTGACAGAGACGGAGAGAATAGTACTAAAAAAAAAAGAGAATACAAATAAAAGAGACAACCAAATATATAAACAGAGGTGGCAAAGGAAACAATTACTTGACAAACATGTACATTACAAAACAATGAATTCTGTACAATAGTAAGAACTTTCTAACAAGAATATTCAAGGGTTAAACAGAAAGTTGATGAACAGATCAATGACAAGCAGTATGATGGAAAAAAAAAGTCCAATGATGAATGGAATAAACGCTCAAATAATACTTATTTAAGAATAAAATGTAGTATATATGTTTAAGTGAAATCCCAAAATCAGTAACAAATGAAATATGGCCGCTGTGCTTGTGTGTGCAAGTACATAGGAATGCATGTGTCTGTGTGTCGTGATATATTATCATGATTTTTCATTTAAACCACACAAAAGTAGGTTGATGCTGAATTTCATTTGGTGCCTTGGGGTTACCAAGAACATTTTACATCTCAGAAGATGTGCTATACATTTGTATCATTCAATGCAAAGTTTTCACATTGCAATTGACAACCCGGCTGGAAGACATCTGTGATTTGGTACATGATTTAATACAGCCATGTGTTTTTATTAAACAAAATATATTTTTCGAAATTTCTTAAATGGACAACAATCATATGGTTGTGAAATCACATTTCCTTGTAAAACAAATTATATATAATAAGAGGGTTATGGGTATGAAATTCCAAATTAATAAAACAGAAGTTAAAATGTTAAATTGGGGAAATAAATTATACATGAACGTATGGATTTGCTGCATAAATACAGCAACTCAAAGGCCATAATATGAACAAAATCTGTAAGAACAAAATGTATGATGAAACAGGAGTGTTTAATAATTAATATAGAAACTAAAATATGAGCTGCCAAACATGCTGGTAACTATGGATACACCACCAATACCACTTTTGGTAGCTTTTACTTGTTTTTAGAGAGTAAGTATGGATGATTGCGGAACAGCACGATGCTTGCGACCTTGAGAGAGGAAAGGGGAGGGACGTTCATTTAATGAGCAATTAAGAAGGGAAAAGGATGGGAACACTATCCGTTAAACTTATTCATAATAATCATCAAAGCTGACTATCATATTGGATGGGAAGACTATCAGCTACTATCATTAAATGCTGATTGTCATATTGAATGAAAAATATTCATGATAACATAATAATAACAATACTAACAATAATAATATCAATAATAATTAAAAAAACAATGACAAGAAAGATAATAATAATGACAACAAGAATACCAATTCTAAATGTTGAACATCATATTTCACCAAAGTGCATCTATGTGCTGTAATGAATAAACAGGCAAATTCAGCAGATGATAGCTTCAGGTTAATGGTTAATGAAGTAATGATCAAACAATTAAAAGAGACACTTTTGAGAAAGTGCTTTCAAGTAAGCAAGAGAGTCACATTTTTTTGTGATCGGGCTAGATAACCTGATCACGAAATAGCAAGCTTTTTGCAACAAATCATGTTTTTCTTTTAAGTAGATGTATAAGTGTTAACACTTTAAGTGCCAAGCAAGTACATGCTATGGGGTTAGTGTGCATAACTGGTGAGAAGAAACACACGGTTACATAAAGAGTGAAGTCTCTCAGTACCGAAATATGGTAGTCTTATGTCCATTACAACACAAGTAATTATGTATGGGACTGAGAGGGTGAAACCTTCCTTACCTCTAGCTGCTGATGGCTCAGACAGGCGTCTCTTGTCTGCCTGGTTGCTGAAAAAGACAAAAAGATAAAAAATATTCCAATTCATCAAATTGTACTTATTTTTTTTTACTTGCAGGGAGGAGATCATAAGAGAAACAGAGAGTCATTGAGAGAGAGAGAGAGAGAAAGACGGAGAGACAGAGAGAGAGAGAAAGAGAGAGAGAGAGAGAGAGATAGAGAGACATGGAGAGAGAGAGACAGAGAGAGACAGTGAGAGAAAGAGAGATAGATAAAGAGACACGGAGAGTCAGTGAGAGAGAGATAGAGAGACAGAGAGAGAGAGAGACAGAGATAGAGAGAGAGATAGAGAGAGAGAAAGAGAGAGTGAGATAGAGAGACACGGAGAGAGAGAGTCACTAAGAGAGAGAGAGAAAAAGGGAGAGAGAGATAGAGAGACAAAGATATATATATATATATATAATATACATAGATAGATATAGAGAGAGACAGAGAGACAGAGCCACACGCACAGAGCCAGAGAGAGGGAGAGAAAGACAGACAGACAGAGACAGATAGGGTGAGAAAAACAGGCAAAATATCAAATTTACCTCTAATGACTCATTAGATTTCCCTCTAATATATTTCACCTTTTGTTTTGTAGCAAGTAATAAGTGTAAGCATGTACAGTGTATATCTCTTGACATCTTAGAATTAAGAGCACGGATATGTGCAAATGAAACACGATTGATACTGATAACTGGTGACTGTATTCTGGTTATGTAGTGGCTGATGGACCATTTAAAGCAATCAAATTTTTTTATGAATCTGCTATATTTTCCCTGTTTGAAATATTAGAATTGAGAATTGAGAGCACTGACAATCGATCCTCGTGACTGGTGCGGGGATTTAGATTTCTTCATCTTGTTTTTTAACAAAAAGGCTTTATTCTTTGTTTCCTATCTCTTTCATCAGCAGAACCCTCCACTGACTTGTCTACGTGTAAAAAGATTCTCGACCGCTCCAGATGTAGGTTATAGATTTCATTCTTAGACTGCTAGCTTCCACGCTGGTAAACCTCAGACGAGACAAACGCAGAGAAAAGCTTGCTAAATCCCTCCGACCGAGGACCAAGTTTCAGTGACCAGCGAGAGACGAAGTTGCTCTCTATTGAAACCCCGGTCTGCCCTCCACTGAAATCCCAAGCAGACCCTCAGAGGACGTCTGATTATGAAGTGATTTTTTTAGTGAGGAAACCACAAACAAGTCAAGTGACCTGTTTTTTACAATAGGGGCGTCTTCATTAGCCCGATGTGGGCAAAAATAGCGAGCTTGTTCTGATCGGGTTAGCTAGCCAGATCACGAAATAGCTAGCTATTTGTGTTTTCAATAGCCAGATCAGGCAAAATAGCGAGCTATTTGGTTGAGAAAATTTCCTAAGAAATCTTGAGCTAGATGGAGCTAGTTCGCAAAATAGCTCGAGCTAGCTCGGAGCGTCTTCATAGCCTGAAAATTTTGAGCTAATGAAGACGCGATTGCAACCTTAGGCTAGTGCCCCAGATCAGCAAAATAGCTCGCTATTTCGTCTGATCGGGCTAATGAAGACGCACCTAATGTTCAATCCCGTCCCATTTGATGACTTTGTTACGATCTCGCTTTGATCTTGACTGTAAAGCGTCAGCGTTTTTACAAACCATCGAACCATCAAATTTTCAGAAATTGTGACAGCACTGACCATTTCACGAGCAATTAATTTTCCAAGCCTATATACCAAGGCCCAACACACTGGCCTACAAAATGATACAACACAAGTCGAGAAAGTCACATTACATCATACTAGTAGGCTTACACTGGCAAAAGACGCACAGCGCCTATTGCGTGCTAGCTAGATAGCTAGGGATTATGATCACGGTGCTTAGAATTACAGCATAAAGTGTAGGCCGACTCTTTGTAGCTACAGTAATAGTGATGGAGCATATGTGCACAACCTCGGTTAAAACAATTAACCATCGGCAAAACGTTGGCATATTTTTTATTTCATGGTGTGTCAGAATCATCCACAAAACTGAAGCATGGACCCTAGAGTCCATGACTGAAGTACCGTAATTCAAAACAGTGCAAAATATACCACATTTACAGTTTATCATTTTGAGACTGTTTCGTCATGTATGCCATCACAGAGTATGCATGTTAGTGCCCCGAATCTATTGAATTGTAATTAACATTGACAAGTGCCAAAAAAAGAAATATATTTGGTAATATTTCAATAGTCTGACTGTGCCTTCAGTGTCATTTTGAAACCAATAGGAGAAGAACTTTCACGAAGATCATAAAAGAGAGAATATGAAGCATAATTATACTTCTCATTTTGGTTTTGGTAGAGCTATCCTCTGAAGATTCAAAGTCTTGTTATCCTCTTCCTTACAATTTGCAATGCCTAGTTCTATTTCACTCAATTTTGAGAGGAAAAAGAGACTTATTCTCCAAAGATTCTATGGGGGTTTTGATCCTACCTCTACCCAATAATCTTAGCCTAAAGGAATACAAGTGTCAATAGGGCTTACAAGTCACAGGCAGAGATACAAGACATAATCCTACAGTTTCAACAAGGAAATCTTATGTCTAGAAAGAGGTTTTGTGATGCTTAGTGGAAAACAGAAAAAATAATGTTTAAAGGTGCTTGACCAATCATGACAAAACATGACAAATGATTGTTTATGACATACTGACATATGGGGAAAATGATGTGAAGTGGAATACATATATCACTTTTGACATATATACCTCTGTGTAGCTTGTTATCATTAGGAGCACTAAATTCCAGGACATATAAAAACGGTATATCTTAACCCGGTCTTTACTGAGCCTTCATATATGCCGGCTGACCTTCCTCCACTTGGCTACTGAGCAACACGACTCCTACGTAATCCGCTGTATGGACAATACACGACAGGCTATGAATAAACTTTATATTCCTTATACGGCACAATTAGGCCACACCCCTTTGGTCACTGCAGTTCCATGGCAAATTTTGACATCCCAACTGGACAAAGGTTCATAAAGCCTGATAATCTAAAGTAACCATGAGAAATGGGTTGAAGCAGTATTACACATGACTCTGTTTAAAGCTTTCCTAATACCATGAATTGACGAACTAACTTTGAATCTTTCTATTTACAAAGAAATTTAAGGCATACACCCAGTAGTTAGGATAGCGTGCTCCATCCTGCGAATGAACAAAAAAGACATTAAGACAAAAATCTTGGAACCAGACGGGACTTGAACCTGCAATGTACTGCTTACCAGGCAGTGACTTAACCATGCAAGCTATTTCTAGTTCACGGGTCAAGACACGGCAACATGGAAACAAATACCCGAAAGAGTGTCATTTCATCTGACTCATTAATATTCATGAGTAGTCCACCGTAGGGACAATTCGGCTACATTTTAGTGAAAGGGCTTTCTGGGGTAATTTTGATTTACAAAGAAATTTTAGGCATACACCCAGTAGTAAGGATAAATTTTAATCTTTTGTTTAAATAGGTTATTGAAACTGAGTAAGGTGTCGAACACTGCAATACTTGCTTGTCTGAAACAGGACATATTAGTGCAAAAGGAAGACTATAAGGCAATTAAGATCAGGCCTACATGGCTGTCAAAGTCATCATCAGGAAAGTGCAACCAACCAAATAATCTAATTAGCAGCCAAAATTAGTCCCAACATGATGTTAATCAGGTCTTTATAGCTTGATGTTTATCAAACAACCTCATTTTTCTTCAAATGTGTTGGATTTTCCTTTCAAAACTGAGACCACTGTTAGCACACCCGCAGGACTATCGACGCAAATGTCACCAGATAAGACGGAAACCAGGTGCTCAGATTTTAGCAAAAGTAGAAAGGTTGGTCATTTCCCAGTAGTATGAGCAATGTGGTTGAAAACATATCTACCTGAAACAGATTCTGGGGTAGGTAGAATGCAGCATTGAACAAAAAATGATTTACTTGATTAAAATCAAACACTTTAATTTAGTCATATCTTAATAAACCATTCATGAAGTTGTATGCATTGTGACAAATATGTCCTAGAGCAGATTGTGTTCACAAGCATTCCATTATAAATAAACCAAAATGTATTGTGAAAAAATGGGAGAAAAAAAATTAACACATACTACTCAAAACTGATGAGGTATTTCATTAATCATCTTTAAATTCAACAGATTTATTTAAAAAAAAGTTTGGTGATTTAATTCATGACATGATTTTTCGCCAAAGTTAAAAAAAAAAAATCTTTCATTCAATTCCTCTTTATTCGTTTTGAGTTTTTTCTTTACTTCCACACATGAGGTGGACAGCCCTTTCATGCTGATTTTCAAGTGGTTTGACACAAATATTATCTGGATTTTACTCCCCTAAGCGGTCTCTTGTAAAGGGCTGTTTATTCAATCATTTAACTGGTATCCTATGAAGTGTTCAAACTTGCAAGTATAACTGGAGATGGACTACGGTGGCTTCCCTTTAAAAACACCTTTGCGAGGGGATTACCTGACATAGCAACAGTTTTACTCCCTGCTCTTCACAAATTATACCATTAACCTTGAGTACCTTAATACTGAGGAGGATGCATGGTGATTCTAGAGGAGGGTTGAAAGAACATGTTTTAATTTAAGTGTCACAATGGAACGGAAATATCGCACAGAGAAGAAGGCTGGGCGGGAGAGAAAAGGATCGGTATGACAAGCAAAAGTTATGGTTAAAATCCCTTACTCACTCCTCAATGTCCTGGGAATAATTTAGGTATTGAGGGATGGATAGAGAGGTGGATTGTTTCAGACACCTAAGAAGGAAGGTAGAGGAAGTCTTCAGTAGAAAGAGTGAACAAAATATGTTTTGAGTTTCACTTCAACCGCTGTACCGGTATATCATGTTCAAAATAGTGGAAATTGATGTATCTTCATATGTAATTCAATGAATCAGAGAGAATTGTAAGAGGAAAGGGGGGGGGGGGGGGAATCATCATAAAGGAAGATAAAGGCCCAGATTATAGAAAAAGAATGGAAAACAAGAGGAGGGATGAAAAGGTCAAGGGAAGAAAGGAAAAAGAATATGAGAGAGATTGTAGATGAAGAAAGGATAAAGTTGATATGAACAAACAATACAAGAGAGAGTGGTTGGAGAAGAACAAACAAGCAAAATGAAGTTATACAGATGAAGCTAATGAAAGAAAGCTGAGACAGATTTAGGGGAGGGAAAATAGGAAAGGAAAGTACAAGTATACAAATCAAATTTAAATTAATATCACTGTAACAGATCCGTAATGAGACTGGAATATCTAGTTAATAAAATGAAAGTGCAAGAAAGGAAGGGGATAAGAATGAAGAGGGCTAGAAAAGTAGAGTACAATGCAGAAAACAGATAAAGCAAGTGAAAGAAAAATGCTGGAGGGATAGGAAAAGGAGGAAACTGAAGAAAGGAAAATATGAACACTTAAATCAAATCAAATCATAATCATAATGGGCATCACCAAAATGGGAACCACTGTTTCACTGGAGAGAATTACGGGGTGAGAGCAGGTCAGAGCGGAGGAAACCAAGCGGTTGCGTGACAATCCTGAACCTGACAGTTTCACTCCTCTTACCTTATCTAGCCTACATCTGGGACAAAAGCTGCTTGTGACTTCACACTGTAACTAGGATGGCCTGAACAGAGTTTTCTTGTATTGCGGAAAGAGCCCTTCGACAGATAAAGCACAATCTTTGTCAAAGCTCAAACATGTCTCAAGTCAGGAGCAGAAGAAGAGTTGTCATGCCCTAACTCCTTCTGTGCTAATTTAACCCGTTCCTAGTGGCAACCTATCCCCAACATAAACGCAACATTTGAGCTAATTCTGCTAAGCGCTATCAATAACTGTGCTCTATGAACAGGAGTCACGCAAATTATATTTCTTTTTCCTTCTTTCTTTAATGTGGTTATTTTGTTGCTCAATACCTAAGAAAAATATGATAAATATGAAAAATATTGCCCATACAAAGATCTTGTAAACTAATGATAAATATTACGGTGTGTACTTTGAGGCATAACTGTCTTTTGAAGGTGCTATTGGTGGGAGCCTGTGCTGTAATTGGTCAACAAACCAGTTATGCATTTTGGACAAGAACAATGCATTGAGTGATGTTCTCTTCCCACACCTCAATACTGTTAATTTATGGACACGATTTGTATCCACTACTGCAATATAGCAGCAATACCACTCAATTTCAGTGTATAAAAACAGTGCAATAGTATGATAATGCTGCCCTCAATACACTTCTTGCTTCGAAGATTTTTTTCTTGGATATGGATATCATCCCGTTTTTATCCCTAAAAAATGTGGTGCTTTCTCATGCAAACATCCACACCCACGAATCTACTCCTGCTGATGCGAAACCACCTACTTCCCCTTAGTCACAGTAGAAGCTAGAAGAGAACCAGAAGTCTCTGTCTAAAACTTAAAGTTGCAGCCTGCTGATGGATAGTTGGGCAAAAGACTGATATGAAAGATACCCAAAGTGCAGCAGCACATGGCAGATATTTACATCAGAGAGCATTCTTTGTGGCACTTATAAGTAGCCGAAAGTCTAAGAACAGAGATGAAAGTAACAGGCATGTAGGGTGATAGTTGGGCAAAAGCCCCAAAAGACATCCATATTGTATCAGCACAACTTATCATCAAAGAGCATTCCTTATGGTAATGGGGCTTAAAGGGCATATACTGTACTGGGAAGGCTAACAATTACAAAATGTAATTGTTAGCAATCTTCTTACCAATAGTCTTAAATTCATGTATTGTCTATTTTAGAAGATTGATGAAAGTTATTTGCTCTCAAATGATCTACATTTGGAGTAATGAGTGATTAAATCACAAATCCTCAAAATGTTCGGGCCGAACATTTTGAGGATTTAATCATTAATCATTAATTACTCCATATGTGGATAATTTGAGGTCAAATAACTTTCAGCAAGCTTCTAAGATAGAATGAGGATTTGTGATTTAATCACTCATTACTCCAAATGTAGATCATTTGAGAGCAAATAGACAATACATGAATTTTAGACCATTGGTAAGATGATTGCTAACAATTACATTTTGAAGGCTTCCCAGTACAGTATATGCCCTTTAAAGGCAGGGCCGCAGTACCAGGATTTCCAATTTTGCAGGTTTTCCAAAATACAAAAATTCTTGCCCGATTTTACTTTAAACTTGTGCTTATAGAGCCTGTTTCTCTTTATTTTCTGCTCTTATTGACAACTAGAACAATTCATTGACCCTTGACTTCTGATGAATTTGACCCCCTATCTCACTAGTTAGTATTATACCTTTGTATCAATTTTGGTCAAAACCGGATAATTAGATTTCCACCTATTTTGGGCATTATGACATTTTGATCAATATGGCAATTTGTTTGACTAAGTTCAATGGCCTTTGACCTTTAAGGGATTTCCCATCAAAATGTTGTCCACTTTGTGGCAGAGGCAAAAACAACTTTATTAGAGTGATCTAACCCTTTTACTGGTCTCTGTCTCATGAGACAAATCCAGGGATTAAAAATTCCACCTGAGGGCACAAGCTGCTCTCCTTCCAGGAAAGACGAGTGGCTAAATATGGTCTGCGTGTGGAGAGCCTCCAGGCGGAGAGACAAATTGGATGTTGACACACATAGCCAATGAGATCTTGGTCAAGCCAACACAATAACAAGAAGGTCCTGGCCAAAATTGTTTGGACGATTTCTGACCGCAGGTAATCTATCAGCAAAGACGGTTTATCGTACCCCACATTTCACGCACAAGAGAAAATTCTGCATGGACATTCGACAATGCAGCAACGACATCTATACGTCTTTAAAAACAGGAGCATACACACACCCTAGAAATTGATATGGAGTCACAATATTGCTACTAGATCCATTATTATTTGTAATGAAATAATGTGCAATACTCTCCCTGAATGGGTGGAAGGTTAAGAAACGACGAACAAGAGTGCGAGCTAGGTAAATTCCTCTACTCACTTAAATATGGTGATCTGCATGTACACACAGATTTTACCTTATTCAAAGACAGGAGAGCATTTTGCCAGGTCAAGAACATAAAATCTAGTAAAAACCACGGGAGATGGGTTTAGATGACTCGTCCAAAAAGGGTGGAAGGTTAAGAAATGACAAACAAGAGTGTGAGCTTGGTCAATTCCTCTGCACACTTAAATATGAGTATCTGTACACGCAGATTTTAGCTTATTCAAAGATCATAAAATCTAGTAAAAACCATGGAAGATGGATTTGGATGACTCGTTCAAAACCTACACTGTTCGTGTAGCCTAGAGGCCGAGACTGCGATCAACACACATCGTGGTTCTCCGCTTCACACTGTCCGTGGTAATGGAAACAGTGCGTTGAGTGGCAGCACTGCGCTGCTGTATGCTGCAATGCTGTATATGAATGTAGACTCAGGCCACTATGAGACTGCATGTTTCAAACTTTAAAAAAGGATAGTTTTTCACTTTTCCTGAAAAGGTTCATGAAGCTACGACTGAGATTTCATCCTAGTTATCATTAGGGTATACTGCTGATTCCTGCTGAATTTCATGATTTTTGCAAATAGGCCACCCTGTCTTTAGAAAGTCATAACTCTCTCATCCTTTGACGGATTTCCACCAAACCATCACTAACATGTTGCTTTCACTTTTCTGCTACAGTTAAAATGAATTCATTTTTACGGCGGAAGTTCACTTTAACTCTTTGCCCGCTTCGTTCGACTCGCAACACATACAGCAGGCTGCCAAGTTCGACTCAAGTCACATTTTGCGCACAATGCATACGGAACGCATTTAATTGTATTGTGCGCACACACATACAAAAGTGACGCGTGTATTGCATCGTATATAACAATAAGGGGATTAAAGTATCAATAGGCAGGAAGTCTACTAGGACAGGAAGTCTATTGAGAAGTAATCAGGGTCAATTTCAATAGAGAAGTTTAGTTCATTGTTAGCTTACTCTTTTTTAATGCCCCATTTAAATCCTAAATTGCTTGGCTCATTATTCCCATGGGTTTGGTATGTAATGAAAGCTAAAGAACACATCTCTTCTATGAACTAACTTAGAGTATAACCTTCATTAGGAAATATTGAATATAAGAGGTATAAAATAGCCTCCAAAACGATAATTTGGAGACAGAATGTAAAGTTATAATTTTCAGAATCTATGATATTATACATGAAAAAAATGATACCATTGGCATGAGTATAAGATTTTTCTTAGACTTAGCTACACATTTTTTTTCATCACGACAAACCAATAACAAGTTATTGGAAGTTGAATAAGACAGTGCATGCAAAACCCCTCTGAGTGTGGCACCTTGAAATTAATGTGGCGCAGGGGAGAAAGTGTGCGTGGCGGGCAAAGAGTTAAAGATGTATATCCATACACCCACAGATTTGAGCTTATTTAAAACCTATCTGCATAAATTCATATTTCAGGGAATTTTTTCCAAATTTTGTTTGTTCTTCTGTGGGGTGTGGCCCCACGCCTTACCTGAAGCTTGTTTCTCTGTGCTTGTGAGGGTGGGGCGGTGTCCTGTAGGGGGGTGGGGTGGCCATCCCTCGGTGGCTGACCTGTGGGGTGCTGGTCCAGGGGTACTCATCATACCCCCTGTGGGCATGGCGGGAAAAGGCAGGAGAATGAACGAAGAGAAGAGAAAGACATTGCAAAATGAGTACAGTATTAAAATTTATCAATACAGTGAACCTGTTAATGTGAGTTCTTGTATTATAATTACCGTTGTCTCAAACTCAAATACGATCCACGTCAATTTAAATTCAACAAAAACAAATAAAGACCACCCACCTGCAAAAACCACATTTTTAATGTTTCCCTTCAACAGAATAGAAGAAAGAAATGCACTGAAAAATTATTGAAATTCCTCAATACAGTGAACTTGCTTTAAGGACATGTATTCAAATTCAAATCCTTAAAATTTAAATCATATTACAAAAAGAAGACCACCAGGGAAATAAAAATGTAGCGCTTATAGACAGCTGATCGCATTTACAGTTGAGGCCAGAAGTTTACATACACCCAGGAAATTCAAAGAAAACTTTACCCTTGCCAAACATCATAAAATTTACTGTATCTTGTAAAATATTTGTGCTATCATCACAATTTTGATATTAAACAAATGGGTATGTCGTGCCCCTTCATCACATTGCTTTGTCATCAGGAGCTAAAAAATATTTAGGTGTCATTTTGTCCCCCCAAATCTTCATATTTTTGATAAATTAAAAATGAAAACTTGACAAAAACATTTCATGTTTGTGCTAGTTACTTCTCAACACAAATATTTCAGATTGCACTTTTTTGTTTAGTGGTGACATATTATGATAGAAAATGTAATATAAATCATAGATTTGACATTTATATTGATCTATGAAACGATGTTTGAAAATATAATAGCAAACAATAGAATACATTTGGCACAAATATTACATTTTCTTCTTCAAATTCCACCTGAAATATAATTTACTCCCAAAGGCATCCCAATCATGTGAAAGAACATAATGCGCTCTGTCATTTGATACCAAATTCGGCATGGTAGTATTTATATTTCTGAAGATATAGTAAATTTTACGATGTTTGGCAAGCGAACAAATTTCACTGAATTCCATGGGTGTATGTAAACTTTCGGCCTCAACTGTAGGTTTCACTGTAATAACTAAATGATATGATTATGAGAAATATTGACTCACTGGATACATTGTAAATCCATTACTGGTACCCATAAGAAACACAACTCAAAAGGTTGTCTCACCATCTATTTCCATTAATTCATCATGTTGATCACACATATCAGGACTATGGAAGATGGTCATTTCTAACATAAGAGATAACATAAGAAGGATTTGAAACTGACGAATAAATCAACTTTCTTCATAATGTTCCTTCATCATGTTTATCACACATTTCAGGACTATAGAATATGATCAAATCCAATATAAGAACATTAGAGGCATAGAAGAATGTGAAATTTAGGAATGAATACTCCAGCAACATGAATGACAATGAATAGAAAGATGCTGTCCTATCCCATATCCCAACATAATCCCACATTTTCCCCAGATCGAGATGACGTGACATGATAAAGCGTGCCGTAATAATTGCTTCCTTTCAAGCGCACATAAAGCACATCCACGCACACAGACAGACTAGAAAGTGACACCCGTGCTGTCACTTTGAATTAAGCCACAACCCAGTTCAACAAGCCATGTTCAACATGAATGTAGCCAAATTTATCTCGGAGTGTCGTATGAGGATGTGCCACCACACAATACGATACTACCACAATGTTAGAAGATGGCAACACTTGGCTCTACTTTCGGGAATGAAGGATGAAGACTGCCCTCTTTGGGAAGTGAAGTGGGGCCACGAGTATGGGGATTGAGATGTAGAGTATGGATAAAGACCTTTTTTTAGACAAATTGCTAGATAAACACAGGAATCAGAACTTATTGCAAGGCAGATTGAGAGATAAGAGTCATGTAATGTAAATGAGGCGTGAAAAGCATTGCAACATAAGAGATGCTATCGAGGAGTTAGTTGCAGTGTAAAAAGAGCACACAGGTCTGGCTTTTTTCCATTCAGATACCAAGCAGCACGAATCCAACACAATCTGCTGTTAGTACAATAGACGACGGCTATGGATACACTCCAAATTCCTTAAAGGACATAATTAAGCCACACCCCTTTGGATACTGCAGCTCCATGACAAATTTTAACATCCTAAATGAACCAGGGTTCACAAAACCACAAAATCTAACTATGACCAACATATTTAAAAGGAAAATTGCAGGATAGGGTGATCAATAAAGTATTATAGCTCTTACAGGAGAGGAGGTGCAAATGGGCGAGGGGGTCGAAGGGGCGAGGGGGGCAGAAGGGGAGAGGGGGGTAGAAGGGGCGAGGGGGGCAGAAGGGGAGAGGGGGGTAGAAGGGGCGAGGGGGGTAGAAGGGGCGAGGGGGGCAGAAGGGGAGAGGGGGGTAGAAGGGGCGAGGGGGGCAGAAGGGGAGAGGGGGGTAGAAGGGGAGGGGGGTAGAAGGGGAGGGGGGATAGAAGGGGAGGGGGGTAGAAGGGGAGAGGGGGTGGAAGGGGGGAAGGGGTGTCAGCTTTCATGAAAGAAAAGGTATTTATAAACTAACGATTCCACACATTTATGAGTGTGATAAGGTTAAAGATAAGTCCAGTTTTCAGAGAGCCCTATCCTGCTGGTGATTATATCATCAGCTATCTGTATCGGTTTAAAATAGATCACGCTAGCGTTGATGCGAGCTGAAACAGCGCGATGTGATATCATGACCATCGTGTATACAACCAAAACAAATTGAGAAGTCTGTAGCTTTAAAGTGTTTCTGCTGAGAGCAAGTTATGTTGGTACATGTACATCCCTGGATGTATTCTAAAAATGGTTGAATGCAAAAATATGCTGAACTTAAATTGGCCTCATCAATATACATGTATGTGTCTACTAGATACAATAGATACAATTTTGTTATTTTGTTATCATTTTTGTTTAAATAATGCAAAATCAATGATTTATATTTATCACTGACCTGTATATGTGTTTGTTTGTTTTCATGTTGTGTTTACCATGTTGTGTAAAATGTTACAATGTCAAAGCAGGGCTCCCATGGTAGATCCGTGTTTAACCAATGAAGGGGCTCCCCTGGGTTAACAATACAAATGAATAAAATGGCCTTCGCCATTCGTACCTCGGCTCATAAAATTTGAGCCATCTCAGCATAACGTGTATACAAACTCCAGCATTCACAAACATTCTCTGAGCCTAATTTCATAATTCATTGACAGGGTGCAGCTCAATTTGAACTCTGCAATTCAGTACAATGTAATTTTCATACCTGTCTGCAAACTCAAACATTCAAAAGCATTCTATGAGCATGCTCTAACATTATTCATTGAATGGTTGTATGTATCTACGTGAATCCACCCCAAGTCACATGCACAACCCATCAATCAGCAACCATTTTTTTTTCCAGCTGATTGGCCAAATAATTTGGCAAGGAGCGCAACAGCAAGCATCCTGTCTAGGTCAATTATAGATTTGGTTGGATAGAGGGATGGGATAATGGAAGAGGAAGAAAGGAGGGAGGAAGGAGGGGTGGGGGGGGGGGGCGAGTAGAAGGAGTAGCAAACAGGGGGGGGGGGGGAGCAGAATGGGAGAGGAGGAGGAGGAGGAGTAGGGTTGGGGAGGGGGGGGCGGGACCAAAACGAGAGATAAAACAGACTGGTCATGGAGGTGGAGAGGAGGTATGGAGATAAATGGATAATGGGGAAGAGAGAGAGGGAGAGAGAGAGAGAGAGCAAGAGAGAGAGAGAGAGAGAGAGATAAACAAACAAATGATACAGAATGATTAACAAGAGAGAGAAGATTCAGATAATGTGAGAGAAGGAAGGAGACAGGACAGTCAGAGGTGGGGGGAGACGGGTGAGGGAGGAATGCGAGAGAAAGAAAGAAAGAATGAATAAGATATATAATGCAAGATACGGAGATGAGTGGAAAGGAGCTTATAGGAGCAACAAAGAAGGGACACTTTATATTAATGTTTGAGTGTGAATGATGGAGAAAAGACACATTGATGAAGAAGAGGAAGAGGTTATGTAAGAGGTACAAGGAGAAAGTGAACCGCAAGATTTACTGGAAAAGAGTTATCAAGAAAGGGATGATGAAACGCTAGTAAGGACAGACGAGGAACAGAGGGAAGAGAAGAGACAAGTTATGACAGGAAAGACTCTTCTTGAGAGTAGGTCTAGAGGTAGGGGGTGGGTAAAGTGGGAAAGGTGAAGACTGACGAGACAAACTTTGGTGGAGGGGGGTAAGAGAGAGGGGGAAGGGGCAAAACTACACCTCTGGCAGGGGGGCAATGAGTTGATGATTTGTTATGTTGTAATTTTTCAGCTCCAGCCATGCTGCTGTGCACCTGATCGTAGGAAGACAGTTTGAGCAATAGGATATGGCCGTTAAATAATTACTAAACTGGCCAGTGCCGACTTTCATGCACCACTCAGGTCAGGCAATATGGCACGTAGCTGTAGGTGGACAATTATCACTGGTAAGTGGAATTTCATAGCACAGGTACGTCTAGACTGTATGGTTTATTTATATGTTATTTCTCAATAATTATCAAATACTCTGTGTGAGACAGCATGTGGGTTGACTGCTTATTAATGGGGTACACTTTGAACACTTTTCTGCAGACACCACTTACAAGTGTACCTATTTAAGAAGTTGGAGTATGGTCTTTATATAGTGTGCGTGTAATTTTGTCTGAGCACTTCTAAGCATTTATCAGCATATTTCATTCTAAAGAGCCTAGTTTCATGACAGAGGAACTTGTGGAGTATAGTCTCCACAGCTTGAGCCACAGACAATCAAATTTGTATGTATGTTTCTCTGTCTGTCTGTCTCTCTGTCTGCATACCATTGAAGTTAATCCATTGCATTGTGTGGGATGTAACATTTGTTTAAAAACCAATCAGTCGCATCTCATGTCTATGGCTGACGACTTAATACATTCTATCATGGCGAGCTCACAAACTTCAGATGGATTTCAGTGAAAATACGATGCCAAAAGAGGGAAGATTTCATGCCTGATATTGTGTAAATGGCTAATACAGGACATATGCAGTGTGCAAATGAGAGGATAAAAGGATTAAGAAACCATTTATATTGTTATCATAGATTTAGGCGATTTGTGCTGATCGACAGATGAAGCACGCCAATGGATGTGCCAAGGGACAAACAAAGCCCAAATGATAGTTCACCCAATCTTTTCTGAACACGCATATTTGTGGGCTGGCTTTCCTCCACTCAGATCATCATCATCACGCATTGTTCAACCATTATTGGATGAAGCCCTCCTAAATCAGTTTCCATTCACTTCTATTTGCTGTCATTCTGTTCCATGTTGCTGTGTTTGTGTATGATGATATTTGGCCTCTCCACCTTCTCTTTTGTTGACCCCTTCTTCGCTTTCCTGTTCTTGGTTGCCATTCTGTGAATTTCTTGTTCTATCTGTTGTCTTGTGTTCTATATAAGTGTCCTGCCCATCTCCATTTCATCTCTTTATTTTTTACTATAATATCTTTGACCTTCGTTTCCTGATGTATGTCAGTGTGCTTCACTTTTTCAAGTAATGTTAAATTAAGCATTCTTCTTTCCATAGCTCTTTGTGTTGTTCTCAATTTATGTTCCATTTCTTTAGTTGGGGACCAAGTTCCTCAGATACTCAGATACTGAGCAGCATTATCTGCTGTAAAGACAACACATGACAGACTATGAATAAACTTCAAATTCTTAAGGAGGAAATTAAGCCACACCCCTTTGGTTACTGCAGTTCCATGGCAAATTTGACATTTTAACTACCAGGGTTCACAAATCCAGAAAATTGTACTGAGAGCAATGGATTAAAAGGAAAAAGGAAGTCAAAGGAAAATATGATTACAGATTAAAATATGTGAGGACGATCCTGCAGACGTGATACAGTATGTTGGCCTTAACCTGTTTACATCTGCAACCTGTTTAACTTGCCCCCCAGCAAACTAATCACAGATCTAGGCCCTGTTTGATAAACAGGGCAACTTGATCAAAACTTGACTTGCAATTGATATCCAGCACAACTCTGTACATCAGAGAGAGGAGATTATGCTAGTGATCGATTCAGACCGATCGCAACTCTTTACAAGACGAAGCCCTTAGTATCTGTTTCTGAAGTGAACGGGTTAAGACCGACGTATCAAATGTCTTCAGGATTTGCTCCATATTTTGTTAATCAGCATGTGAAGGAGTGATAGGGCCTGTTGCCTATTAGCAAGGCTGAGCTAGTGAAGTGAGTCATTCGATGAAGTGACATGCGCGCCAACCGCAGGAAGCACCAAGACGTGGTACGGGTGGGAAGAGGGTGGTCAGGTTTTGTTTAGCTCCATCTGGTTCTGGGTGAGCTTCATTCAGGACCAGGGTCAGCTTTCATAGAAGTGGAAACGGTACCAGTATCTGTACCAGTATCAGTACCAGTTTTAACCTGTTCACTTGTAATTACACCAGACCTGTGATATGCAAGGTTCAGCATGGAAATTTATCTCTGAATGTATTAATATATTTTTTTTTTGTGTGTGAATTGCTCATGACCATCATTTATTGGAATCATTGGTAACATATCACTAATGATCAATATATTACAATCAATATCAATATTTGTACAGGTATAAATGTTTGCAGTCACATTTTAGCAGTCACAGTTTGAGTATTGCCATTGGTATAACTTCAGCTTTTTGAAAGTTTTCATTACTGTTACTCTCTCTCTTAAAACTAGAACAAAACATACATTATTTGGAATGGGGGTAATCATTGTAATGCCAAAAGATAGTGGTACATGTATGTAATAAAAAATATGCACTCATAATCTAGCCGTTACAGTTATGATATTGGCACTAATTTGGCATTACTTTTTGATCATTGTGAAAGTTGCACATTGATTAATACAGCTTGGATCGAGTGTCTGAGAGACATGGGTTGAGGGGTTGTTTGACATTTGACAAAAAAAAAATGTCTGGAGCTGATTGTGTTGGAAACGTGTTGAGTAGGTGGTGTCCTCCGGATGCATTTCATTTCCAATAAAGTTCACGGGGCTTTGGAGTACGGTATCAAAGGAAAAAAAGCTAGTATTGAGACATCAAAAGTTGTCAAATCATGAGAAAGACTTGTGAAAAGGTCGAAGTATCAATGTCACAAAATGCAGTATTGAGACATCAAAAGTTGTCAGATCATGAGAAAGACTTGTGAAAATATCGAAGTATCAATGTCACAAAATGCAGTATTGAGACATCAAAAGTTGTCATTTGAAGATGAAGACTTGTGAAAGGGACAAAGTATTAGTTTCACAAAAAGGGATATTAAGACATCAAAAGTTGTCATTTGAAGATAAATGCTTGAGAAAAGAACAAAATATTCATGTCACAAAAGGCAGTATTGAGACAGAGTTGGCCGATAATGAGAGACTTGTGAAAGTTTGTTTAAAACAATAAGGAACAAAGTATGAATGGCATAATTTAACACAGTATTTAGACATCGAAAGTTGGCAGATCAAGAGAAAGAGCTTTGTTACAGCTTGGGATGTAGTAAACGATAAAATATAAATGTCACAAAAGAAAGTATTAAGACATCAAAAGTGGGCCGGTAACAAGAGAAACTTTTAAAGTGAGTTAAACAAAAAGGAACAAGGTATTAACGTCACAATTAAATGTGGTATTAAGACATCGAAAGTTGGCAGATGAAGAGAGAGACTTGTAACAGTTAGAGATACAGAAAAGGACTAAATATAAATGATACACAGGCAGACATCAAGACATTAAAACCCCTTATTTTGCTTTGAAATATCATTGTGAAGGTAATACATATCACCAATTGCTGCAAACGGATTCATCTTGTGCGGAAATATATGCTTTTTTCATATGATGCATAGTTTATCTTTTTTGAATAGTTAATATCAAAAGTTATAACCCCAGACCACACATTGGTGTTTCTTGGTCCTTATTGGTTAATACTACCTGCCAAATGGCTTGCAAGAACAGAACTAAAAATGTGATGCCGTAAGTATACTACCTCCCGAACAGCTTGAGATCGAGAACAATTACCTTAAACAGGGACAGAACTAAGCACATGACACTGTGAGTACATGTTCCTCTCGTAAAGGTTACAAGAACAATCACCTGAAACAGGGCCATAGCTAACAACGTGATGCCGTACGTACTACATTTACCTCCCGACCAACTTGAGATCGAGAACAATTACCTTAAACAGGGACAGAACTAAGAACGTGACTCTGTACAGTATAGTTCGGTACCTCTCAAAAAGGTTGCGAGAACAATCACCTTAAACAGGGACGGAACTAAGAACGTGACATCATGAGTACTACCTTCCAAACAGCTCAAGATCGAGAACAATTACCTTAAACGGGGACAGAACTTTAGCATGTGACACCAAAGTACAACATGTACATGTACCTCTTAAAAAGGTTGCAAGAACGATCACCTCAAATAGGGCCAGAGCTAGCTGTGTGGATAGATAGAGATCACTCGCTGGGGAAGGGGAGGGAAATCACACGTAAGTGCAAAGAACTTCAGGTATTCCGTGTCACCCCTGCTCTTTCGAAGTCAAGGCTTCCCCCATTTCCGCTTTAATCTCCGGCCACCAGGTTCCTTGCAATCCAGACGTCCTTGAACCATGTGGGGCTTTGTCAAAATATATCAATAGGGCTGTTTTTGTTAGCCCAACGTTGAAAAAATAGCACACATTTTGTATCTTCATGAGCTCTTTCAGGTCGAGATATCTTACCCTAAATTTTGGCTAGGCAGCAACACGCTACATGTATGTCATGGAGCAACTTCATTAGCCCAAAAACTTATTGAATGCTTTCCTCCTCACCATCGTTATCATCATTGACAATAGGTAATCAACATATCCAATGTGACATTTACATTCAAATTACAGTCAAATTACAAGGATATAAAAATATTTTTGACAATAACGTATTCAAACTGCCACAGATGATTTTCATTGGTGATTTTTAAGGCCAGACAACCTAAATTTTGCGATTCTTTAACAAATATTAGTGTAATTTTAGTCTGCATGCCCTTTTTTGAAGTCAAGTTAATGTACCATGGCTATCAGAATTTCTTTTTAAACCATACCTGGCAATAGTAGGGTGCTACTCTCTGTGTCAGGGAGCCCTCCAAATAGGTTAGTGTAAGATATGGCTCACAGAATTTCTTTTTACACTCTACCTGGTGAAACTAGTGTGATACACCTGTACTTTTGTCACGTTGCTCTATGGCTTAATCTCACATGGCTATCAGATTTCTTTTCACACCCTACCTGGTGATCCTGGAGTGATACTATCTATGTCACGTAGCCTTGCATGGCTTAATGTAAGATGGCTATCCGAATTTCTGTTTCCACCATACCTGGTGGCCAGGTCCTGGAAAGCAAGAAGCTTACCGCTAACCTTAATCTGTCACCCATCCTTACCCTCTCTTAATCCAACCCCTTCCCCTCCAGCCTTGATCCCCCTCTACCCTTCAATCCTTCCCCTGAAGTCCCTCCAAGCCGACCCGTCTAAGCTGCTCCCTCCTTCGTTCTTTGCTCCTCGGATCCATCTACCCCCTCCCCATCCCCATCCCCTTCCTGTTGATCCTGTTATGCTGCTATGGTGGATAACACAATGAGCACTTACCAAATAAAAAAAATCTGCACACTCATGGACAGGGACACTTTAAAGGGCCCCTTTCATCAAAATATATGTTGACTTCTGTTGATGCAACTTAATTTATGTATATAACAAAATCACGAACTGTTCAATGAAAATATGTGTCCTATATTTTAAAATAATTTTTCTATATTTTTTTCTCAGCACTGATAAGCCCCGCCTCCAAAATATCCTCCAACTCAAGATTCCCCCTGTGACATCATCAAAGGTAGAAATTAGCAAGATAAAAGACATAATTTATGCACAAAATAAACATTGCAATGACTACGTGCAAGTGCTTATAATAGCATCACATAGGTAGCACATTTCTGACATAAGGAAACGATTATTCCCTCATGAAAGGTTGATAGATGGTATTGTGTGAAGACATGTGATGCTCTTGTGGGCAGGTGGAGGTAGTCATTGCAATGTTTAGTTTGTGCATAAATTCTGCTTATCCTGCTAATTTCTACCTTTGATGATGTCACAGGGGGAATCTTGAGTTGGAGGATATTTTGGAGGCGGGGCATATCAGTGCTGAGAAAAAATATTTGAAAATATAGGACACATATTTCCATTGAACAGTTAGTGATTTCGTTATGTACGTATTATGTTGCATCAATTTAAGTTGACATTCATTTTGATGACAGGGGACCTTTAAAGACAGGGAAGTCCTTTTGCAGGTCCAAAAATTGAAATTTTATAAAAAAAAAATAACTAAAAAGAACACAGATAGAAGAAAAAATACTTTAGTTTGAAGACAGGTCAACCCTTTTGCAGGTCATTTTTTGGGGGGGTCTTTTTTGTAAACAAGGCATTAGCAATATTGTGTCTCGCCCACTTGCGAAAATAACCAGAAATATCGCAATCTCCGTTGCTACGCAAAAGAATTGTATCCCTCACACAATTCTGTGCACAAGTTAGGAAGCCTTCACCAAGAGTCTTGCAAGTAAACTTTAATGTATGACCTCAAATGACCTTTGACCTTATCATGTGACCTCTTACAGCACAATAACATGCAGGTGCCCCCAGTGCATCCATCATCCAAGTTTGATTGCCATTGTAGCAACATGTGATGAGTTATGTGTGATAAGAGAGTCTTGCAAGTAAACTTTAACGTATGACCTCAAATGACCTTTGACCTTATCCTGTGACCTCCAACGGTACCATAACATGAAGGTACCCCCAGTGCATCTATGACCCAAGTTAGGTTGTAATCCAAGCAACCTATGTGAAGTTATTTGTCAAAAGAGAGTCTTGCAGGTAAACTTTAACATATGATCTCAAATGATCTTTGACCTTATCCTGTGACCTCCAACAGCACCATAACATGAAGGTACCCCCAGTGCATCTATGACCCAAGTTAGGCTGTAATCCAAGCAACCTATGTGAAGTTATTTGTCAAAAGAGAGTCTTGCAGGTAAACTTTAACGTATGACCTCAAATGACCTTTGACCTTATCCTGTGACCTCCAACGGTACCATAACATGAAGGTACCCCCAGTGCATCTATGACCCAAGTTAGGTTGTAATCCAAGTAACCCATGTGAAGTTATTTGTCAATAGAGAGTCTTGCAGGTAAACTTTAACGTATGACCTCAAATGACCTTTGACCTTATCCTGTGACCTCCAACGCCACCATAACATGAAGGTACCCCCAGTGCATTTATGACCCAAGTTAGGTTGTAATCCAAGTAACCCATGTGAAGTTATTTGTCAAAAGAGAGTCTTGCAGGTAAACTTTAACGTATGACCTCAAATGACCTTTGACCTTATCCTGTGACCTCCAACGGTACCATAACATGAAGGTACCCCCAGTGCATCTATGACCCAAGTTAGGTTGAAATCCAAGCAACCTATGTGAAGTCATTTGTCAAAAGAAAGTCTTGCAGGTAAACTTTAACATAGAAAAAGAGAGTCTTGCACATACTCTTTAATATATGACCTCAAATGACCTTTGACATCATCACATGACCTCTGACAACACCATAACATGAAGATACCCCTAGTGCTTCTATCAACCAAGTGTGGCTGCCATTGCTGTAACAGTTGCCAAGTTATGGATCATAAGAGAGTCTTGCAGGTAAACTTTAACATTTGTGACGGACGACGGACGACGGACGGACGACGGACGACGGACGACGGACGGACGACGGACGACGGACGGACGACGGACGACGGACGGACGACGGACGACGGACGGACGACGGACGACGGACGGACGCCGGACGGACGCCATTTGGATCCCTTAGTCTCGCCTTCACCTCCGGTGGGCGAGACAACAAAAATAGAGAAACATGAAAGAAAATACTATTTATACTGTTTTTGAATGTAGACTATGATAGCTGTGATACTGTGCGTTTCAAACGTAAACAAGGATGGTTTTTCACTTTCCCTGAAAGGGTTTGTAAAGCTATGACTGTGAGATTTCATACATGTTATGATTAAAGTATACTCCTGATTCCTGCCAAATTTCATGACTTTTGCAAATGGGACACCCTGTTTTTCACCCTTTGGGTGCCAAAAGAAGTGTGGCTCTATGTAACGTGTGCATGTTATATTAATGGGAAAAAATGATAAGATCTAGAGTGCTGTTTCAATTGTGATACAATGATTGCTTGAATTGAACATGACACCAATGCATGCAGTCCAAAACATAGGCAGTAAAACGAAACCAATGTTTGGCAGTGCCATTATCTATTGTATTATGTAAGCCAATTACATAACTGTCATAACAATGATGACACAATAATCTAGTCTGACAAGATGAGTACAGGTAACTTGTGGTCACCATCATTTTAAAGGGAAAGTTCACCCTGAAGTAAAATTGATTTTGATTGTACCAGAAAATGAAAGCAACATACCAGTGAAGGTATGACGAAAATCTGAAAAAAGATAAGTCGAGAGTTATGACTTTCTTAAAGTTTTAATTTTGTGACGTCACTTGTGAGCTGCTCTCCCACATAGAGGAAAGTTCTTAAAAAGTATTTTCTGTGGTTTTCATAGAGAATGATTTTTTGACCTGCAAAAGTGCTACAATATCTTTAAGCCTATCAAAATCCTTAGGAAGGAGCTACCCTGTATACAGTATATCTTGCGAAGTATGACTCAGTGCCTTGATTTTTTAAATCCAGCACGGCTCTGTGATATCCCGTTTTCTACTCCCTCTCTCTTCCTCTCTGTGTTTTCTTTTTACAAATGATCTGAGAGATAATGATCATTTCAGAACTTGCAGGAAATACAAGCGACAATCTCAATCACTTTGCATGATTTCTCTTGAGCCTGTTCAATCAACTTACAAAGTTATCCATTGACTTAAGACACTATCAGAAGGCCGAAGCGAAGCCTTCATAGCTAACTACTTTCTGATCCGGGATATTAGCCCTAAGATGAAATTGCGTTTTCATTGGACCGAAACAAGCAAAGAAGCTTGCCATTTTGCTGTCTAAATCTAAGAGTTTTTAAAAAGATTTCCCAACCAAATAGCCTTGCTCACTTTTTTCTCAGCTACCAAAAAAGTTCAATGTTGAAATTGCATCTTCATTAGACTGAAACAAGCAAATCTATTTGCTATTTTGCTGTTTAGTTCAAGATATTTTTTCGGAAGATTTCCAGACCAAACCAGATCGGGTGGATGAAGATTCAACTAGCTGGCGAGCTAAACCTTTCATAGAATAACAAACCAAATTGGATTTATGAAGACACTCCCCTTTTGCAGACTTTATGTTGAGCTTGTTAAATCCACTAACATAGATACACTATGACCAAGAAGACACACTATTAGAGAGCTGAACAGAAGCCTGGATTGTTTTAGCAATAATGAGTGCCTAGCTCATTTCCTCTCTTTCCTGTTCCTGGCAAAATCAGGAAGAAATAAAAAGAAGGGAAGATAGTCCAGTGCAACAATGAAAACAAATCAGATAAATCACATCCACAATGTGCTGATCAGGGTTACTTCCCAAGGGGAAAAAAATCCTTAATGATGTTCAAATGTACAGTAGGGTTGAGAAAGCGAGGGTTGCAGAACCAATGGGCTCAGTGGGATATACATACATGTACAATGTACTGTACCAGAAGACTGTTATACTGGTAAAGGATACCAGTACTGTGGATTAACAACGCAGTTTACTTTCATCATTTATACCAAGGTTCTCTGGGACTGACTTGTAAGTTGATTGCAGAATCAAGAACTAATTGCCAGCTGTTGGAAGTAGAAGATATTTCTCTAAATCACAACGTAGTTGATTTATTCAGAGAAATGTTCTTCTCACTTATTCTACTGAGATTTTGTTTAATTTTAAATTGATTGCAGAAGCAAGAACTACGGTAATGCCACCTGTTGGAAGTAGAAGATATTTCTCTAAATCACAACATAGTTGATTTATTCAGAGAAATGTTCTTCTCACTTATTCTACTGAGATTTTGTTTAACCTGTTGCTTACGGTTAGATCTGTGGGCCTTGTGAACCTTGGTCCAGTAAGGATGTTAAAATTTGCCATGGAACTGCAGAAACCAAAGGGGTGTGACCTAACTGCACCCTTAGAGGAATTTTAAGTTTATTCATAGCCTGTTGCCTATTGTCCGTACATCAGATTATGCAGGAGTTGCACTGTTAAGTGTCTGCAAATATGTGTCTCAGTAAAGATCGGGTTAATATGTGACATCTGTATCATTGGTTACTGTGAGTGTATCATAAGCTATAACATAGCTTCATCTCTCTCTTTCATTCATTCACAGGTACCTGCTCACACAAGTTGGACTACATTGATAATAACCCATGAAACGTCTAGCAGGAAAACCACATGATCAACCATCACGACACAGCTCCCATTGTTACTTTAGACTTGAAGTGACCATCAAGATCAGAGGCTGGGTCAATGTGGAAGCCACTGCCCAATGTCACTACTCTAAAGTTGTTTGAATGAAGACAAGAAAACAAAGAAGATGTTCATCACTTCTGGAACAAGACTAAATCACCAATTTGCTTGACAAAACCCCAAAAACGGGAGCATCACATGATAGCAACCTCTGCCACTTCAGAGTCAGCAAATGTTGAGTAGCAAGCTTCAGAATGTGTCTTCAGAGTGGGTCTAGAAGCTCTCATACTCAACGACTTATCTGATCAACCATAGCGTGGTCAATCCATCTTGCTCATCACCTCCATGACCGTTGGAATCAATTTAAATGATATGAATAACTATCAGAACTATTGAACATCATCTGCCCAACATTTGATTTTGAAAACGGTAACTGTTTCTGCATTGATTCGATCTTCTGTGTGACCAAGTGACTGAAGAGTGAACTATCTTCAGTGCAGACTTGCTTCCTTCAACAATTTTTTTTCTGATATGCACAAGACAGTTGCTGTCTAGTGATGATGCTTGTTATATGCAGATGATTAAGTCATTACATGTAGGAGGTTGGTCATGTATGTATTGAGGATCTGGGGTTGAGAGGATTAAGAGAGTGTTTCTTCATCACAAAAGGTCAAAACAACAGCAGCTGATAATACACATCTGAAACATGTTGCCACCTACATGCCTTTTTTAAAAGTAAAATTTAAAATAGAATAAGAAGAAAACAGGTTTTCTGTTACTATAGCAATCCAAGATAATCATCAACTATTCTTGAAATGTCTCAATCATCTACTGTATGATATTAACCAGTCATATTAAAAAAACAAGTTTCATCTATCTTAATAAGGACTAAAAAAATTTGAGTATGCATAATGTTAATTTATACACAAGACCACAATAAATGTTAGACCTAAATGTTGGACCTATGCAGTTATAAGGTTGTGGTACGAATGGGTTATATGTGCTGGGGACGATGATAAAGTGATTTTTGGATATCATCACTCCAAGACGACTCACAGCGGCTAATCAGGAACAAGTCTGAGCCAATCTGACGTATCAAGTATCTCTCTGGTAATCTAATGCCTGTAATACAGTCTTCATAGACGAGCAACTGCAAAGAGATCTATCAACAAAATCAAGTCTGGCTGGTCGACAAGAAGAGCCGTCAAAAGTTGCGAGATCAAACAAAGAAATGACTTGTCATCATCAGTGAGCAAAATGCTGGAAACCCAGAATATTGATGTGCGAACTGAAGGAATCAATACTTTGGAAACCACAATATTGTGATAAAAATTAAGATTTCCTATAGGAGGCGAATCATTCTGAAAGTACCATTTGGAATTAATACTTCATGCTTTATTATTGCTTTAATGCACCACTTAAAGACACAGATCGGATAGAGTGGATTTTTGTGTGAGACGCAATGAGTTAAGCATGAACTCATGAACTGGAAAGTTATCTGCTGTTGTGATATTTTGCTACATGTATTCACACAGAATGAAATTCAGGAGAATCATCAAATGAAAACCGGATATACTTGGATTATTTGGATGGTTGTGTGCTATGAATGGTTCAAGGAACTGATTGGACTAATGGACACAGGGGAATCCCTCGTCTAGACCATCTTCAGAAATCTTATTCCACAAATCTGCTGGCGTGACACAACATCCCATCAAAAGAACGCTTAAATCATTAATGTATTGCTTGTATTCTTCTCAGACATGAATGGATAACTACCGGCAAAACTAAAGGAAAATCAATTTGGAATTTGAAAGGAAAGAGCTACCATACCTTGAACGGCTGTGCGAGCGCTGGCTTCCGACAGTCGGAGTGCCAATCGGAGTGAGTGTTGCTACGGACGCCGTGCCGTCGCGCCGGTTTGACATCGTTCGCAGGTCCCTGCATGCCTGACGTAGCGTCCGGTGATGGGTCAGCTGCAGTCTGTTCAGAATGGGGACGTGGAGAAGGAGGCGGAGAGGTAGGCAAAATGCAGTCAATATTTCTTTCAATCATACTTTTATTTTGATTTCCTGGAATGCATGAACCAAACAGAGTGTTTGAGTGAATGTTGCAAATGTACTTGCCAATCAAAGAAATGAACATCACATCTGTTAATACATTTTTATGATACATTCTATTGATTACACATGAACCCTATAGGAGGCAGAGAGGTAGGTACAAATAATGTCAAGGTGTCTTGCAATTGATTTTGTACAGTATGAACGTTAAAGAAATTCTATGTGACTGCATAGTGCTTAGGTACCCTCTGGTCAACCAACATCATATCTTTCAACATATTCTTTTCACAGTTTACTCCTTTGATTATGTTTATGTAAACCATATCAAATTTGTATGTGACTGCATCGTGCTATGGTATCCTCCAATCAACAATTACAAGAATGCAGAGCAAAAGACAGAAGGAAAGAGCAGAAAGTTTGATAATGCCTTATTAAAACTAAAACCAATGTATCGTAAAATAAACTGTAGAAGAGAAAGAAGACAGTTTTGTTATAAAGAAACAAATACATGAAGAAATGATATAGGGAGACCTTTTCCTTCTCCTTTACTGATAAGCAATATCACTGTAAATAAACTAAATTGTCTACATTAGTAACTAAGTGACTATCTACTATCTGAAAAAAACTACAATCATTAGAGACAACTAATCAAAGAGGTACTACTGCCTATTAAAACAACAATATTAAAATGGATTTGAATATGGTGAAACATTAAAATAGAACACTTTTGACCATTCTGATGATGAATGCTGTATCAGAGAATTAAAAAAACTACTGAGACTACAGAGCATGCTCAACTATTCTTCTATTTGTTTAATCTACCCAATGCTTGCGTGCAATCCCGTATCCCATAATGAAATGATTTGCCTCAAGAAAGAAACCTCGGCCTTGCTGATTCTGAAGGTAGAGTATGCGCTGAATCTTATCATCATAAGGGATAAGTGGTAGTTCAGGTTACTTTAAAGTAATACAAGGCACTCAAAAAATAGTGGATTTGTATTCACTTGCTATGTCGACTGTATAGAGTATCAGAGTATCAAAATGTGACGTCATATGAGTATGTTGTTGAAACATCTGGCTCTAAACTATGTGAGTACAGCAAACACCGGTAATCATAGCGCAGACTCTAGCCTGCTTGATAATGTTGGACCAGTGCCACTTTTCAATTGAGTGATGTTGTTTAGAACCAGCAACCTGTACAGCGATGGATACGAAACCACTTAATTACTATATATTACCACCATGACCACAGTTCCCATTTTTGTTTGATTTTAAGTTCCCATGATGTAATTATTCAAATATCATAAATTTGTTGAAATGAAGCGAGACACAGACCTAAGGTCACAGAAGAATGGCCTTGCAATGAATTATGGGTACTGTCATCTACAAACACAACTACACTGTAATGCTTTTAACATGGCCTCAGCATCAACGTGAATTGATGGAGAGGAATTTCACCAGAATAAAAACTCATATAGTAGTCATCTCAAGATTTCTTTTGTGTCTCAAGAAGTATTCACAAAGAAGGTCATGTTTAACAAATATTATTTCCAAAGCAGTTAATAAAATGTTCAATATTTGTGAGTTTCAAAATAGCTTGCAGCAATTGTTTAGGGAGACAATAGGTCAGTGAGACAGAGAAATAACAAAGAGAGAGGGGGAGAGAGAGAGAGAGAGAGAGAGAGAGAGAGAGAAGAAAGAGGGAGGGAGAGAGAGAGAGAGAAGAGAAAGGGGGAGAGAGAGAGAGAAGAGAGAGGGGGAGAGAGAGAGAGAGAGAGAGAGAGAGAGAGAGGGGGGAGGGGGGGAGAAAGAGAAAGGAAGAGAGAGAAATAAAGAAAGAGAGAGAGAGAGAGAGAGAGAGAGAGAGAGAGAGAGAGAGAGGGAGTGAAAAGAATATAAAGTATTACAAAACAAACATATGCAAGCCTTGACCTAACAGATAGCCCACTACCAACGCAAGTGCTTGCAATAGAAGTGCAAAAAGTGAATCAAATGAAGCTGGAAAAGTTGAAGAGGTACCAACAGATACAAACCTGGTGCCAAATATTGTGCAACTGATGAATGGGCAAGATATGACAAAGGAAGATAGGTGAAATAGGAGTGATACACAGGTTTATATATGTCAATACAGAAGGGGAAAATAACATATCAACAAAACTGAATCGATTATATCAGAGACATACATGTATCAACAGATATGTCACCCTGTCAAGCAAATCACTCAAGAGGTATGATTTACAACGTATTTCAAAATTATCTTGCTTACAATGAAATATCAAGGAAAGGAGAAAACATACAATACGCTGAAGTAGCACTTTTAGAAGTAGCAGTAGAAGTAGTAGAAGTAAAAAAGGTAGAAGAAGTAGTAGCAGTAGTAATACCTGTAGTAGTGTTAGTAGTGGTTGTAGTAACAGTAGTAATCATGTAATCATTTCCACTGACATCACCTACATTGACAGCCAGCTTACCAGGAAAAACAAACCAATATGCTTGTCTGACTGAACCTAGCAGACAATAATCCAATGCCCACACTCATCCAATCAACATCAATGAACTAAAAACTTGTTACAGCAAATCATAAACATCTAAAGATGGCCTCGGTTCTAGGCTAAAGCATTAGCGGTAGAGTATATTCTTTCTGATACATCTGCTACAACGATAACTAACTCCTTCACACCTAGACTATTCTATCTTCCGTCATCTACCTCTCCTCCTCCCCCTCCCTGTATGGGATTAGTCTAGTCTACATTCAAAGACTTAGTTATGGTTGCAGCAGTGCAGCAGGGCGAAGCAGACTCCCATAGCATTGAAGCGAGGCTAATCGGCAGACTGACCCGTCCAAATCACTCCGCATCTCTGACACACACGCATCCACACACGTTAAAACTGACACCCCCTGCAGGATATTACATTATGTAGCCAGCCAGGGTCCTGAGCCCACCGAACCGAATGCCTCCTCCCTCCACTGGGTCGCCTCCAGCTACTAATTGAGCGAGGAAATGAGAAACAATCTAGAGAGGGCAGTATTTAATGATTATCACCGCCGATCACTTTCCTTCTAAGAACCTGTAATCCGTTCTTTCCCCCTGTTCTTTGAGGACCGAGTGGGGTAATTGTGGGTATCGGCTAACTCCGATTTTGACGGACACGTTGAAAGATAACAAAGTGCCCTCCAGATATTGGTGATGTACGTCAAGGAGATGCGCGGGGGTCCGAGTGGTGATAAAAGAGGGTTGGCTGCTATCTTTAAGAGAGGGAGGGGGCGGGGAGAAGGGTCAAGAAAGAACCGATGGAAAACTAAAGTTCACTTGAACCTAGAAACAACTGGATTGTGTTACGATTGTCCGATAGGCGTGAGGATGGAGGTGGGGGCGAAAACGAGCAGGAGAGCCGTCTGTCTGGTTTGCGATCATTCTAAATCTAGTACGAAGGCCGGCTCAAGGGGGGATTAATATCGCAAAAAGTACATCTATTTCTGAAACGTGGGTCAAACGACAGCAATATGACATCAAGATGTGAGAACAAGGGCTGATTGAAAACATTTTGACAGGAATATTTGTACTTTTACATGTACATATTATTAGGTCTCAACCATGAAGCTGCACGATTTGTCAATTGTGTTTCACGGTAGATGTTTGTCACTTATCATTCACAATAACTCGATGGTTACAACACAAACCAAGCCGAGATTTTATGACCATACATACTTTTATATTCCCATAATAATTGGAAGTGTGTTGACTTTTCGATTCATAATAACTTGATAGTTACAACTAAAATCAGGCTGAGATTTCCAAATATTTGCCACATTGTAACATAGATTAAGAATGCCATTTTGGGGACTGCAAGTTTTGTGACCACACATAAACTTTTATTATCATAATAATTGGAAGTATGTTGACTTTTCGATTCATAATAACTCGACAGTTACAACTAAAACCATGCTGAGATTTTCAAATGTTTGCCACGGTGTAACATAGATTAAGATGCCATTTTTGGGGGTGCTGGTTTTATGACCACACAAAACTAGTATTCTCCAGGGGCCCACTTCATAAAAAGTTGCTATGATAGCAACTCTTGCTGTAATGTCAACTACTATGACAACAGTGAAAATTCTGCATCATTGCTATCATAGCAACTTTTTATGAAACGGGCCCCTGATGATTGGAAGTCTGTTGACTGATTATCTCACATTCATGAGTGATGAAACAATGAAACCCATGACAGACTGGCTCGACACTTTACTGCCTAATCAGTATGACACATTGTCGCAAAAAAGCGGTAACAAATCGCCTCGTTTAGCACCGATGCTGCAATATCCGCCACCCTTAGGGGGTCCAACCGTCAAAAAGATGTGCGATAACATCTCCACATACAGCACAAGAGGGCGACTAATAGATTCTGACATAAGCACAACCAGTGTCGGGTTACCACGGCGATGGCTGCAGAAAGCGTCGCCACGTTTCCAATCGCTTCCACAATCGCTGAGAAAACAATGAGCAATTTGGAATAAACTTTTTCTTTAAGGGCTACCATAGGAAAGAAAGGAGAGAGTAATGTTTCATGAGGAAATAGCTGCTTAGGAGCGCACACACAACACCGCCCCCAGGAGACCAAGCGCGGCACAGTTTTGAGCGGTTTTGAGCCGTGAGGGCCGTCTACAAAAGGCGAGTGACCTGTTCCGTTATAGATTCTGTGAAGCACTTCCTGCCCTTAATTACAAGTGGCACTTCACAATTTCAGCCAACGAGCTGGACCAATTATCTCTCATGTTTCAAGCGCAAGGCTGGGCAATCAGAACTGCCCGGAATTGACAATCATTTACTGATGGTGTCTTACGAATGCAAATGGAAAGCAAAGTGCCAAATCATTACAAAGCTAATGAAACACATCTAAATGACTGTTATATGTTATCAATTTTCAGGGTGAATGTCTTCAGTGCATTTGACTATCATCCAAAAGTAATTGTTGCATATTTCTTATCACAGTAATCTCCTTTATTTCTATAAAGGTAGCCCATCCCTTTTGCAGATCTAATTCTGAAAGTTCCCCGACTTTGTCATCCTTTGAGAGAGAGTGGCTATATAATTTTTCCCTGGAATTGACAAAGCGTAATATTTGATTTTCGATAACTGATCGAGATTTCTTTTTTACTACCACAAAAATAGTCAAATCTCAGTGAAAACTTGCTAGATATTAATTTATTCCATGGGAGTTATAGTACCTCTGACCCTAAATTTTCGCAGTTGGTATCCTAAAGATAAGTGCTACATATGTGCAAACTTTCATGAAATTTGCAGATGTTTGTAAAAAGTGACGGGCCATCTGTAAGTGCTCTGGGTTTCTCTTTTTGCACCAGCAATGCACATACATCACATCAAGCTCTCTTGTCTCATTTTGTTAAATTGTTACCTGAATAATATAAATCATTCTCTACTGTAAAGTGCTATAGAAATATATTAACTTATCAGAATTGTTTATTCATTATGTCTTAGCACGGGCAGAATTAAAGCTCAAATTCTCATCAAATCACTACATTCATTTGTTACTTTATTAATTTTGTCTTCTTTTACCAGAGCTTGGAGCCCCATCAGAGAGCGAAGCACTGTTCCGCGGGATACCAAATTGTCTGGTAGCATTTAGTACATGCAAAATATTGACATCATCGCAAACTCTTACTGATAAATAAATTACATCCCATACGAATCCATCAAACCTTATGATAGTCATAAACAGATGAGGAAATTAAATAAGAGCAAACTTCTAATGAAGTACTGCTTAAACTCAGCTGTGTTGGCCATGACGCATCTTATGAAAATCCATCAAACCCATGATAGTCATAAAAAGATGAGGAAATCAGATAAAAGCAAACTTTTAATGAAGTACTACTTAGGTTCAGCCGTGTTGACTGACTCCATCCATTATCGGTGGTATGATCTATGAGAGAGAGTGGCTCCTACCCTAGCAATTCCTGGAACACAGCGAGCGAGCGGTCAGAACTGACCTTCGTTCGCTGCCCACAATTTATTGCACAATCCCCGCAATCAAATGTCACACGCAATCATCCTACACCAGTACACTCTTGACATATAATCCTAGCACATGCAACCTCCCTAAATTCCTGAGAGACGTGCTTGTGATGAACAAACTATCAGCAAAAAATATTCCAATAAAAAGTATAAAATTCCTGTAATTAAGATATGAACAACCTCATATACTCCCCTTATATCTATGTCCACATTCACAATGGTACAGTGGTTTAACTTGGAACGTGTACTAAACATAGACTAACTTGATAGGGCACAAAATGAATCATACGATGCTGACACAAAATCATTAATTTTCATCACAGATTCAGGACAGTGGGTGATTTCAATTGTAATTTCTGTAATTGTTATGTGGACAAATTCAAAATACCTTGGTGATTCTGAGGACACAATCAATTATATTGAATCAGTAATAATGTTAAATGCTGTTTTATTTGGCGTCCCATAAAGTTAGACCAGGGCCCCGTATCTTAAAGGTTTGCAATCAATCACAAAATGGCAATGGCCAATCAACACCATTGTTACATGCACCCTTTGTTCAAAAGAATGACCACTAACCAATCAGAATTTGTCTTTCAAGTTTGCAATTGGTCGCAAACCTTTATATTATGGGGCCCAGGTTTCGTAAACTGCATTAAATTTCTGTGAATATTGGCCAAAATGTATGTTTTGTCACATACTGCTCTCGTGGGCTACAACATGACAAATACAGTATGCAATGAAGTTATGTATGTTTATGAAACTTCTGCGCTGACGTTTCAAATAACCCGGGGTAAAGGAAAGGATCCATTTACGGAAAGTTCCTGCTGTCTTTGAGAAACCTATAAGCAATTCTTCATCTTGAATGTCACAGCACTACAGGGACGACCTTAGTCTAGACCGTGCGAAATCCAAGATGGTTTCTGTGGGCCTCCGTTTCTTTCCTCACCCCGAGGTTTGAGAAGGATTTGGCAGAAGAGGCCTTTTGTGTTATTCCGGTGGAGTTCCTATCTGGGAACTGGGGGATTATGAGGATCCACTTGTGAGGAAAATTTTTTACTTTGAGTTTATGATCTCTTTGTTTTCACTAAAAGTTTACTTTAGTCTTCCTTTGAGATGACACAGTCGTTATTTAATTTCTTTGAATGTTTCCATGGTGATAATGTACTGATAAATACTTACAATTTCAGAGAAGAGTAAAACTTTCAGTAACACCATGTGATTGTATTTTTCAGGATATTTAACCAACTTATGGGGGCGTAGAAAGGAACAGAAAGAGTTAAAGTTTCAGAGAAGAGTAAAACTTTCAGTAACACCATGTGATTGTATTTTTCAGGATATTTAACCAACTTATGGGGGCGTAGAAAGGAACAGAAAGAGTTAAAGAGGTTTTGAGAGGAGATTTAGTGTATGGGTCTGAGTAGTTATTAATATGTTGCATAGAAGTGGATGGGGGGGGGGGGGGGTAAGGTTCAGAAACACACCCCTCCCTACACCTCTCACCTTAGAGAGAAGAAGGAAGTTAACAAGAGCAAAGTATGAGTAAGAGGGAAAGAAAAGAGAGAGAAAAAAAACAGGAAGGAGAGAGAGAAAAAAAACAGGAAGGAGAGAGAGAAAGAAAAGGAAGGAGAGAGAGATAACAAAACAAACATTAACACTTGTTCACTACTCATGAAGCTCTACTCTATTCCATGAACCTCAACATACAATCATCATCAACTGCCCTAAATTCTCTCCTCCCCAAGTACCCTGGGCACTCACTCTATCTCAAACATAAATCCTGCCCTATCTTTCCAGTTCATCAGCCTTCCATAGATATCACAAAATATAAGAACTAATAAAGCTGGCCCAGAAGAATAATAACTCTATTTTTAGCTCACAGCAGCAAGGAATAGTCCGCTTTTAAATCGCTAAAAATACCTTGACGTATATATGCTTGAATTGAAAGCTTCCATGTGTAGTAAAAGTAAGGTTTATGTCAGTATCTGGAGGCCAAGTTTGGAATTCAGAAAACTTTTGCGTTGCTAGCGCTCACTACCAGTAATTTCGACATGACCTATAATCGTGATGCTGCAAAAATCTGTCCACCCCGCCCAACAAGATTTATAATCCAATTTCCACCAACCCATTTGTACAAATTCACGGACACCTTTCGCTGATTGAATCACCAGAGGTTGCAAGAAGAGGACATGGTAGAATTGGATCAGGAGGAAAAGAAAAAATGTACCTCGCTTCCTTTTTTGTGGAAATGAAATCAATATATTTCCTATCTCCAAGGCCCTTCAATAATGATGGAGGTCCACTTTCAATGCATGAAGCCAACTTCACTTGGATATTTTAGTACATTTGATTTTGCAAAGGTTCACATTTTCTTTAACCATTAACACTTTAACAATGCATACAATTTATGGAATTATACAGCACACATATGATATCACAAAATTAAAACTACAAACAACATTTTTCTTATCCGTTAACACATTTTTTATAAACCCTCACTAAAGTGTTGATTCCATTGTTCTACTATAATCAATTTAACAATTTAACTTCAGGGTGGATTTTCCCTTTAACTTGGCTAAGCTGTATCTTTCATCACACATGAGATCAACATCCCTTATATGGATATTAGATTTGTAAAAATTAGTAGAATGATAAATACAAGGACTGAATACATTACTTACTCTGAAGCATGTCGTGGGTCTTTGCTGTACAAGAGGAGAAAAAAAAGGAGATAAAATATGGAAAGAGAGAAGTATTACTCCACATATACATTACGTACCTGCAGTATACACATATATTTCATTTTATGTATTTATTCATTTAACCATTATAAAATGAAACAACAAAAAATACAACATATTTACAAACATGAAATAATGGTAAGGACCCCTAAAAAAGCAAATCTGTTCATGGGTGGGGCCCATTGCATAAAAAAAATACATGTATATATATATCTATTTACAGTACATGTGAATCCACATGGATGATTTACTTGACACAATTACACAGGGGCTTGGAGCATTTTAGCCCCCACAATACCAAAAAGAGCTCCAACAAATAAGGAAAGAGCCCGTTTTATTCCTCAAAATTTATACTGCAAAAAAATGTCATTCAGGCTTGGAAAGCAGCTGTGAATACATATTCATTTTTTTTTTGCCCGAAATCACAAAGCGAGCAAGAAATATGCTTGATAATACTGAAATAACTCTGGGTGCATTTATGTTAAATTTGCAAAGATAGAATGAGCATTCTGCCCCCCCCCCCCCCCACCCAATTGAGCATAAAATTATCTTTAGTCACCTGGATTGTAATGTTCAAAGTAAGTTTGTCAGTGCAAGGATCAACAGGTTGGGACTGAAGTGCTCGCTGGCCAATCAAATCAGCCATATAATATGTAATTAATCAATACCTATTCTAAGTCACTTTTAAAGACGTTTTTTTTTTATATTCGTTTCTTTTTTTACACAACTTATTATGTAAGGTCTGTAAATGGGACAAACTGGACTGTATTCATATTATGATAGTTTAACTGAGACCGTGTACTAAATGTAGACTAATTTTATGGGATGCAAAATACATGTCAATCATCTGATGCTGTTACAGAATCATTGATTTTCATCACAGAATCAGAACAATAGGTGATTCCGAGAACAATTTCAATTATATTGAATCAATAATGATGTCTCGTGTTGTTTTATTTGGCATTTGATAAAGTTAGTCCAGGTTTAGTACACTATTTGTATTCAACCTCTGTTTAGAATAGTGCCCAATACCTGACTGTATCTTTAATTCTAATTCTTATGAGACATGGAAGTATTTTTGCACAAGAAATACACACAAACCATATGGAAAGGCCATTTATTTGGCACCAAAACGGTTAAATCTCCCTTGAGGGCAGCAGACACTTACTTCCCCGCCAGCTTTATATGAAAAAGGAAGCTATCAATACATTTTAGCCAGAATCTATGGCAGCATTAAAAGGTCACATGTCAGACTGCCCTCTCTAGACGAATCATTGCGCATGGAGGGCGCCCGCCAGACCTGAACATTAGTTGCTACCTTCACGCTCGACAGCCCTGACAGATTGGCTTAGACTGGGGCTGGAAAAACAGCGCTGTCATCAACATTGATTGCTTTGAACAGGGGTAACCTCAACAACAGGTCATGATCAACAACATTCTTTTAACCGGAGGTCTATGACATTAAACCAAAACTTGTGTTACACAGGGAAAACTATAAAAGTTCCAAAAAGAGTGTTAACTTTTCTTTCTTCCCCCTTTCTTGCCTTATGAGGCTGATGTGATTTACCATTTCATCCGTTCTTCACTGAGGCTTCATACACTCCAGCTCAAAGGAATTGGCATAGGAAGAGGGAAAGGGAAGAAGGGGAAGGAGCTGAAATTTTATTTAAACCGCGTTATTTTGTCCAGTTCAGCATGAAACATGATGCTTTTTAGGCTAAAGCATTGTGTTTCATGCTGGACTGGACAAAATATACTGCGGTTTAAAATTGCAGCTCCTTCCCTTTCTTCCCTTTCTTCCATTTCTTCCCTTTCCTTTTCCCTATGCCCATTCCTTTGAGCTGTAATATAATGTTGTGATAATAAGAATCACAACTCCAGCATAATCTGCTGCAAAGACAATAGATGACAAGGGAATAAACTTCAAATTCCTCTAAGGGCGCATTTAAGCCACACCCCTTTGCTTACTGCAGTTCCATGGCAAATGTTGATCTCCTTCATGTAACTGGACAAGGGTTAACAAAGCCAGAAAATTTACCCATGAGCAAGAGGTTCATGGTGTTCTCCTGGGCATCATCTTAAAGAGAATGTAATCGATCTGAATTGATTGTAAGTCCAATCCCCTATGTTTAATATACAGAGTTAGCATTTATATCAATCCCAAGTCAAGGGCCATGTTGCATACAGGTTTTCAATCACTGTAACTTACCATCAATGGCAACTACCATGGCAACAGCTAATGAGCTCGCATCATTGCATCTGTTGCCATGGTAGTTACCATTGATGGTAAGTTACCAGAATTGAAAATGTTTATATGCAACATGGCCTCATGTGATCAATCACATGAGACAGGGCCCTTGCTTGCTAATGAGAGAGAGAGATAAAAAGAATGACTGGCAACCTTAAAATGCTTCACTCATGGTCAGAAGTCCAGAGAGGTCCCCATTACTAATCCCCCTTCACAGCTTTGCGGCTGTAATTGTGCAAGAATAGGAAATGAGCTTAACTGATGACTACCAACTTGAAGCAGCCATACGTATTATCTCATCCTCAAATATGACAATGCACATGCTCTTTCAATTACCCCCGTAATACAGGATGTTCGGACCTACGGGATTAACGCATAAAGCCTCTTTATTGCTCTGGTCTTGCTCCCGACTCAAAACCAATTTGTTCCTCCCAGCATGCTCGCTGAGCATCCAGCCCCAGCGTTCACACAGGGGCAAGAAAACAGCGTAAATAAAGACGTCAATATACAAACAGTGCATGGTGGTCACCAAAAAAACTGTAAACGTGTGACTCAATAGGGCAGAATGTCGCTTTATGTCAGATCTCTGTGCTGGACGCGTGGTACACAACTATGGAATGAGTGGCTCAAAGAAAGCAAAAACAATGAGAACAATTCTTTCCTGAATTCGTATATATAAGCAGGCTAGCTTTCCTCTACTCCTCTACTATTGTTGTTTTTTGTTTTGTTTTGTTTTGTTTTGTTTTTTTGTTTTTTTTTGTTCGTTTTTTGTGGAAAATAAAGTTGAATCTTGAATCTACTCAGATACTAAGGAACACGACTCCCGCAAAATCTGCTGGACAATAGAATACAGGCTAAACTTCAAATCCCTTATAGGGCTCAATTAAGCCACACCCTTTGGTTACTGCAGTTCCATGGCAAATTTTGACATCCTTACTGGACAAAGTATATCCAAGCCAGAAAATCTAACCATGAGCAACGGATTAAGAATGATAATGAAGTTGTAATATGTGCAAACATTTCTGTTTTTAAACATGTACATATATGTACGGTACCACGTACATGTATACATACACTGTTTGTATATAATATTTGGTGAACCTGTGTCTCAACTGGTGCACTGGATATCAAAGCATGGTAAAAGGAGACCTGGGCCCCGTTGCATAAAACTTACCATTAATGGTAACTCTGCCATCAATGGTAACTACCATGGTAACATTGCTCGACAGCCAATCAAATTCAAGGTTGCCATAGGAGTTGCCGTTAGTAGCAAAGTTACCATCAATGGTAAGTTTTATGCAACAGGGCCCTGGTACACCAGCCCTGACATATCAAGATGTGTTAAGACAAGACACAGGACTGGACAGTGACAGCATCATACCAGTGATGCAAGACCGTAGAGTGTGGAGAACCATCGTGGACTGAGAATATCACTCGACGTACGCAAATAAGCAAGCATAATAATTGTTCCTTGTCTGAACCCGGCGCATCAAGACAGGAAAGGGGAGTCATGACACGAGATGGGAATTCCAGATTTCAAAATGTTATCTTCCGAGCTCATCAACGTTTTTTTCACACTTTCCTACAAGCTTAGCCTACTGCCAACATGGCATAATTTCTCTCCGTCTCTTTTTCACTTGTGGAAGTTGAGGGGGGGGGAGGGAGGGAATTATTAACGATCTTGCAAAGATTTAGACCAGAGATGCTATCAGTACTTCCACGGAGTGTGAAACTTACATAGGAATTGACGAATGAGATGATTTGGGGACTTAATTGCGGAGTGATCACATCAAGGATTTTGGTCACATGCGTCTAATGCCCGCAGGGATGATTACCCCTCACAGTCCCATGGGAGCATAAGATATGTAAGAACACAAATTGATTTTCAAGGCTTGGTACCAAGAGGATTAACACCAGCATACAAGAAAGGGTGGAAACAAGGGACTCCATACTTCTTGTATATATATTGCATATATTGCAATATTCTTTTTTGTGTATATTGCAATTTCTGTTTTCAACATTTTTTAGAACTTTATATTGCATATATTGCAATATTCTTTTTCATGTATATTGCCATTTCTATTTTCATCATTTTTTTGAAACTTTATACTGCATATATTGCAAAATTCTTATTGGTGCATTGGCAATTTCGATTTTTCACCATTAGGTTTTTCTTTTGCAATTGTCATATTCACATTTATCATTCAAGGCTTGACTTAACAGTGCTATAATGTGACTTTCTGTTGACTTTATATGTACTACAGCAGGCACCAAGGTTTTGTATTTTCCCAGAGTTTGAGAGAGATTAACAAGGCCCATTCTGTATCAATGGCAGCTGTTGGGTTGGAACCCCAAAACTCTACATGTATATCAAGCGCCAATGTTATGATCCACTATACCATGCCATCTCTAATTTGTAGATACAAGTTTTTGGAACTGGATAAACCATATTTCATCGCCATTTAAAAAATGTGCAACTAGCTGCTGCGCATTCTCTGTGGCTTCATCTAAAAATGACTTACAAAATGTCTCACAGGCGTAATTATTTAAAAAAAATTATACAAAAGTAGTAGAAACTGGATAGGCCTGTTCATTTCCCAAAGAAAATGTAAAAATAGCTGCCACAAGTTCTCTGTGGGTACATTTCAAATTGACTTGTAAAATTGTCTCTATGGAATAATTGTGCAGACCGAAAGTACAATGTTCTTCAGAGGAAATATATGCCAGTATTAATTCCCTTCATTATTGTAATCTCTGTGACCGCATATTTATGGAAGATATGCTCGTCCATGAGGCTCTTGCACACTCAAAGTTTATACCAGAGAAAAAAAATGCATGGGGGCTTTGGTCAATTAGGTAAATTCAGAATATGGTGCGCCACTTGTCGGTTGCAGCGGACAGCGGACTCAATGCCTCATGGGAAATGGTCAACATAAAAATATAAGGCCGTGGCGAGTGTGCGTCTTTCTCCGTGGTGACCATCTACTGTACACTGTGCTTCACTACTCTACCTGTACGTGGAATCAGATTCAACAATCCTTTTTGAGTTTGTGGATCTGCATCTGTCAAAAGATGGACAGTAAGACAGCTGGGTCTGTCATCTTTAAAATCTGCATACCATGTCAGTAGCAGCACTGCTTTTCCTTATTAAACCCTGGGCTGTCTATCGTAACTCTGAACATTTGAGATAGGAGATTGGACTTGCAATCGATACAGATCAATGGCAACTCTTTGTGAGCTGGGGCCCTGGACTACTTTGATTTCTTTTATAAGCACTACATTTCAAACCTTGGTACTGCACTTTTGGCGCTAGCCCTGCTTTTAACCTGGGCCAAAAAATCACACACTATCGGTAGGGCTACCCCACTTTGCTAAAGACAAGTGTGAAATGGGTTAAGGATTAATTCGCCAGTGTGAAGAGGGTATGAGTTTAATGCCTCAAACAGGTTATTAAGTGTACATGCTCTCATTGTGTCTGAAAATACATTGCACCTCTGTGACCACAGAGTGCGTGAATAGGACTCGGAGATTCGCTAAATTTACTTTTGACGATATCACGGCTTTAGATGGCTAATGAGCGTTTCTGAACCACAAAACCACGACCAGGAAAATCTGGCTTATGAGCCAATGCAACGTGCATCATGGGTAGGTACAAAGAGTTTCTGTTCCTCTGCGGTCTTGTGATGTCTTGATTTGCCCAATTCTTTTTCAAAAAGGCAATCACAGTGTAGAGCAGGGGAAACAAGTGGCACTTTACACATTGAACCCTAGCAAAATTATGTTTCAATGGGGCATTAAAGGGCATATACTGTACTGGGAAGGCAAAAAAGCCTTCAAAATGTAATTGTTAGCAATCTTCTTGCCAATGGTCTTAAATTCATGTATTGTCCATTTTAGAAGCTTCAATGAAAGTTATTTGCCCTCAAATGATCCACATATGGAGTAATTAATGATCAATGATTAAATCCTCAAAATGTTCGGCCCGAACATTTTGAGGATTTGTGATTTAATCACTCATTACTCCAAATGTAGATCATTTGAGGGCAAATAACTTTCAGCAGGCTTCTAAAATAGACAATACATGCATTTAAGACCATTGGCAAGAAGATTGCTAAAGATTAAATTTCGAAGGCTTTTTTGCCTTCCCAGTACAGTATATGCCCTTTAAAGAGAAAATGGGGGAGAGGGTCTCTTTTTAGCATTGTGGGGGATACAATGTTAGTCCCCGTTTAATTTTCTTACTGGAGAGGGATGTATATGTGGAGGATAAGACAAGAAAATAAGATTCTCTAAATAAATTAAGGTTAAATTGATGCTTTACCTTGCTTTCAAAAGTAGCACAAAATCTCTGCCGATCGGAAAACGCACAGTTGCCCATTAAACAGGGGTTCTACTTCAAACCTGTATAACGTCCATTCTACTTGTCTGATTTTTTTTTTGGAAACTTTCCTTTTAGTTACAAACTTAATCTCTTCTCACTCCCCTAAATAATCAGACGGTGTGGAAAAAAACTGATCTCATTTTTTTTAATCTATGTGAATTGTGTGATAAGAAAATGGCTACCTTGAGTAAACGGAATACCACATCAAAAGGGATCACTCGTCGAAAGGGATCTAGATTAGAAATGGTAACTTTAGACTTGTGGTTCAGTTTTTTGGGGTGTTATATCAGCCACAATTTTGAAAATCTTCAAGATTATCATCTTTGAAATGAGGGGGAAGTATCATGATTGTTTTAACACTGAACTGTAATATAAGAAGGCCAAGTGACTTCTGGAGGATTAGCACACTTTTCATATCAGCCCATCTAAAATATTGTGGTAGGAGCCCCAAGAAAACAGCTGAATTGGCAAGGTATAGTTACTGACCCCTTCATTTCCCGAAACTAGGGTAATCACTTTTAAAGGCAAATGCAGCCTTCATAACTTTGATTGAAAAAAAAAGCAGAAAGAACTAAGAAACTGATTAGCAACCCCCCCCCCACCCCAACACCACCCAGGTAGATGGCCGATTAATTCATAAATTAAAAGTTATGAACATTTATGACTTCTTACCTGCCCCTCCGGCCACAGCACATGAGGTACCCCAGCAGCAGAATGAAACAGGCCATGATGGCACAAGGGACCACTACAAATAGGAGGAACTCCAAGAAGCGGTCAGATTCTTCCATTGGCATCACAGGGGGGTCGTACTCCCCTCCTAGGAAGACTGCCGATTGATTCATGGCTGGTGTTTCTGTTCTTTGAACCGTCATCTGGATGTTAAAAGGGAAAATTGATGACGCATTGGAATAGGAACAGACACAATACAATGATAAATGATCAGAAATAGCATAGTCAAGCATTCAAAATTCTTATTCTACACATTGTAAAATAGTGATATGAAAATACACAGCACAGTGTACACTTAAAGTTCTGAAATGTTTGTCATGTTTACATGTATATCCTTTAAATGCAGTGGGTTTAATCTGGCAACGGCCATTGACATGGTTGAATAGACAATTTTAAAGGAAACAATTTGAGAGAAGGGGTGCGAGCTTGTATTTCAAGGTCTTAAATAAAAAAAAATATGATAATTGATAAATAGTTTGCCATAAAGAAATATCCTACAATAAATAAACAAAATTTTGAACAGATGATATGCAAGATATTAATAAACTCCCTCTGTCAGCGTGGAGAGTGAGGTGTGTTACCATTGAAACATTACACCAATCAATGGTGAAGTCATGTTGGGTGAATCCACTGTTGCCTGAGGGGGTGTAAGGGACACCCTGTTGGCAGGGACTGGTCGCTGCTGATATGATGGCTGCAACTGTTTCTGGTTCCAGCCGAGACCCTACTGTCACCTGCACGCTGCAAAATACACACAAACATGGAAAAGACACGAGTCATCACAAAATCAATTTCTTTTTAATTCAATTTTAATTCCTTCCACTCTTGATTTATATTTAACCCCCTGCGTGCCACATATGGTGTTCATAAATGGAATATACCTGTAAATGAATTATTAGTGAAAAAAATTGGAGTAATTAATGATTAATGATTAGATCCTCAAAATGTTCGGGCCGAACATTTTGAGGATTTGTGATTTAATCACTCATTACTCCAAATGTACATCATTTGAGGGCAAATAACTTTCAGCAAGCTTCTTAAATGGACACTACATTAATTTAAGACCATTGGCAAGAAGATTGCTAACAATTCCATTTTGAAGGCTTTTTTGCCTTCCCAGTACAGTATATGCCCTTTAAAAAGAAAATGGGGGAGAGGGTCTCTTTTGGGCATTGTTGGGGCTACATCAATGTTAGTCCCCGTTTAATTTTCTCACTAGAGAGGGATGTATATGTGGAGGATAAGACAAGAAAATAAGATGATCTAAATAAATTAAGGTTGAATTGATGCTTTACCTTGCTTTCAAATGTAGCACAAAATCTCTGCCGATCGGTAAACACACAGTTGCCTATTAAACAGGTGTTCTACTTCAAACCTGCATAATGTCCATTCTACTTGTCTGATATTTTTGGGAAACTTTCCTTTTAGTTACAAACTTAATCTCTTCTCACTCCCCTCAATAATCAGACGGAGTGCAAAAAAAGTGCTCTAATTTTTGTTTTAATCAATGTGAATCCTGTGATAAGAAAATGGCTACCTTGAGTAAACGGCATACCTCATCAAAAGGGATTACCCTTTGAAAGGAATCTAGATTACAAATGGTAACTGTAGACTTGTGGTTCAAATTTTTTGGGTGTTATATCAGCCACAATATACCTGTAAATGAATTATTAGTGAAAAAAATTCTCATGTGGCACACAAAGAGTTAATGTACCTTTGCTCAAATGATAATTTTTCCTCCCAAATTTAACTTATCAGATTTCATGTAAATATTGGGGTTTTTTTTACATCTCTGTCAAATGTAAACAAGTATAGTTTGTCAAGCTATGACTATGAAATTTCATACAAGCTATTGTTATGGTTCAGCTCAGTTTATTTTATTTTAGCACGGTGACACACTTCAGCCAAAGGCTGTTTTTCAAGGGGGCCGTGCAAGATAAAAATATTACACATAATACACTTAAACATAATTCATTATCCAAAGAACATATTAAAATACACAAACAAAACAAAAATACAAGAAATTTACATACTTAATCATTTCAAAGAGAGAGAGAGAGAAAGAAAAAAAAATCAATTTGCTCCTTTTCTTCTATCATCAAAACATGTAATTTAATAATATAAGAAGTATATGCTGTGGGAAAGTCAAATACTTGAAGAGGCAAGAAATTTATTATTTTATTCTTATTTCTTATTAGTTTATTCCACACACACTGCTGATTCTTATTGAGTTTCATGACTTCCTGGCTACCCTGTCTTCAAAGTACAAGAATGACTTCAAGCATTCCCTCTCAAGACATTTATCATGCTTTGAGATCTCCAAGATGAAGAATCCGCTGACAGGAAACATAGGCACCTGATCTGAGGCAACCAGACGGCATTGCTCCATTTTCCCAAAGCAAGTGACTGTTTGTCACAATTTCCAACCCCAATTTGTCATGGCAACCCTTTTCTCACACCCAAAACTACATTAGATATGGGAAGCTCTAACAGAGGGACGCATAAATTTGTCCCATTTCCACCAATTAGCACACAGGAACGATGCTTTCCTTAATGAAACTTAGTTTTAAGTTCATTCACTTCTGGCCGAACCTAGCAGATAACCACACCTTTATTAAATTAGGCTATGGTAGCTTCCAGTTTCCACACTATCAAACGCTGCATAAAACATTTGATTCTTTCTTTTTATTGAAAATGGGAAATTGAGGATAGTTCCTCGAGTATCTAAGTATCTTTGATGCAAAGGTAGATAATAAAAGTAGAATATGATGATTTTGGGCGAGTGTTTGAAGATAACTTGGGTATCGTAAAGTCAATCAAACTGGGTAATGTTCGGAGATGAGGGCTAAGCTATAAGTTCCTCTTGCGGATGTAGCATCAAAGCAAAACAAACAGTAGGTACTCCTGACTATGGTCAACAACTTCTCCTGTGGCTTCAATCAATTATTTTCAGGGAAGATCAAGAATTCCCAAATGACTTCTATTCCCTGACTTGGAAATACTTCATCATGAACCATCTCCACTCTTTATCTGGAGGATATACAAGGTTCTACATATTAAAGAACACTCTGGCCTAAATTCAAAAAGGAGTATTAGATTTAGACCACAGTTTAAGCAAATAAATCTAAATAAACTGTGTTCTAAGCCATAGCAACTAGTGACCACCAGTCTATAATTTTTTTTCTTGAATCTATTGACCAATGTTTCTCATTGAAAACTGTATTAAAGGGAATATACTATACTGGGAAGACAAAAAGCCTTCAAAAGAGTGATCATGAGCAATCTTCTTGTCAATGGTCTTAAATTCAGTATATTGTCCATTTTAGAAACTTGGTGAAAGTGATTTGCCCTCAAATGATCCACATTTGGAGAAATAAATAATTAAATCCAAAATCCTCAAATTCTTCGGCTCGAACATTTTGAGGATTTGTGATTCAATCACTACTTACTCCAAATGTGGATCTTTTGAGGGCAAATCACTTTCACCAAGTTTCTAAAATGGACAATACATTAAGTTAAGACCATTGGCTAGAAGATTGATCATGATCACCCTTTTGAAGGCTTTTTGTCTCCCCAGTAGAGTATATTCCCTTTAAAGTAACCTGTATATAAAAGCCACATGCTCATGTAGACCACATGTGCTGTCTCCCCTGAGCGGTCTTTCTAGACAGGTTTCATTGTATCATGAGAGTTCCCAGGTCCATTCTGCCCTACTCTGACAAAATGAAGCAAGTGACAAATCACTCAAATCTGGGTTATTGGTACTCTTAGATTGTACCCAGCATTCCCTGCACACAGCCAAACTGTGGACAATAATTCATCTTGCTGCAAGATATTGAATCTAAGATGATGTGGTGTTGCACTGATGCCAATGCAAGTGTGACAGACACATTTTACTCATTTACAAGAAAAGTCTCTTTTGTTAGTTGCTTCCTTTTGTCAAGAGTAAGGCAGCATCGCAGTCCCAACCAAATGGTGTGCACTCCCCTACATGGTATTGTAAAAGCGGTATTTTTTGTGCTTTTTGTGCAACCACAGAGCGAGCACGAATTTAATATCACAGCAAATTTAAAACCATCCTGCTCTCTTTATTAAGCTAGATGCACAAGTCTTTCAGGGTTCCACAGTTACCAGTACTGGCATTCAACTCATGTGTGTGTTGCATGCTGTGACTCGTGGTACAGCAATCAGCTTTTTATTGGCATTATAAATATTCATGATGATGCTTTGTTTGGGCTTTTGTTGACGAGTTTAATGCATAGGGCGTGGATTTTTTTTAAATGACAAGTATTTCTTCTGCATAAAAATAACATCCCGCATATGGCATTACATATTCATGATAACGCTTTGTTTAGGGCTTTGCTGATGACTTTAATGTATAGGGTTTCTTTTTTTTTTAATTACAAGAAGTTCTTGAGCGCAAAAAAAACATTCTTCAAATATGTTTCAGGTGTGCAGTGCCCAGAAAATGTACTCGCGTAAAAATAACTGTTTTTTACAAAACTGTACCAGGCACGATCTCATTGACTTCATAAATAGATTCTAAGTCAAACATGACTCGGTGATGACACACTTAAAAAAACCTGACAAGATATCAGCCTGGTACAACAGCCCTGCTCATTCACAAAAAGGAAAAACTCTTCTTTTCTCCCACGCAGTACAGACAGTACAGACAGTACCCTCTGGTAGGTACTGAGACATATTTTGGGATAATTAATTGTGAAAAAGGGTGAGCTCTGAAACACTAGAGTGAAAACGCTAACTGTCAGCTGCAACATGCAACATGACAAAACGAGTCAGGTTCTCTCTGATCATGACGACGCCTGGCAGTCGGAGAAGATTTCACATATTCTGATGAGCTTATATATTCTGTCATCTTTTGAAAAGAAAATTAACATATCTGAATTATTCAATACATTCTGTTTTCTTTTTTAATTAACATATAACACAGATACAGTGTATCTTGAATTCAAATTATTCAATATATTATGTTATTTTTTAAAAAGAAATTTAACATATAACACAGATGTCTCAGACTCAAATACATGTAATGCAATATATTCTGGTATCCTTTCCAAAACAGGGTACAAATGTAACACATATGTTTTTAATTCAGTTATTCAATATATTCTCGTACCTTTTTCAAAAATGTGAACATGTAACACATATATATGCAATTAAAATAATTCAATATCCCATGTCATCTTTCTAAAAGAAAGTTAGCAGATATGACAAATTTCTGAATTATTCAATATATATTCATTCATCATTTAAAACAAGAAGTTAGCACATAACACATATATATCTTAAAATTAGATTACACAAACAAAACCTTAAATAAACTTCCAATCATCTTTGAACTTATCTCACCCTTATTTAATGGTGTCTTTCAGGTTGATAATTCTTAGACCAAAATACATTCAATGATCATGTCACATATCATTTTGTACCACGCTTGATGAGGTACAACCCTTTCCTCCCATGACCTTTGACCTTTGATCTACTGGTCTGTGACCCCATATCTCAACCAGTAATATAATTGTCCAGTCATAGTTATATCTCTATATCACATTAGGTGATGTTTCAGAATTTGAACATGACCTTTGAACTTACAACACACAGAAACAGAAAAGACAAAGCCATGTGATCTTTGACCTTTGACCCATCAGCCTTTTCCCTTAGTGGTAGTACATTATTGTGTCAAGTTTTATCAAACTTTATAATCCTATCTTTATTCAGAGTTATTAGTTGACATACATTTTCGGTTCAAGTGACCCAGTTTTGACCTTTTGACTTTCAAGTGTGTGAATCTCATTCATCATGTGATGTACTTGATCTAAGCTTGGTTGAAATTGCTTTACCTTGAATGATAAATGGTAATATGCTTGCTAGTTGGTGAACAGATGGACAGACAGACAACCACAAAAGCATACTGCCACTGGCACTTTGCGTCAGAGTCACAAAAAAACGGTGCGCCCAGTATTGTGAGATGTGTGACGCGTTTCATTTAGCTAAGGTCAGTTTTAGGTCAAGCTTTGTGAAAAATTTCACACAAAGCTTTATGCTTACTGTCAAAAGAACTTACCAGAAAACACACAGCGACATAGTAAAACACCCTAGGCCTAGATGGAAAAGTTTGTTAGCAATAGCGCTGACAAATGATGACACCTGATGTCAGTTGTTGTTCTCTATCTTGTTTTCCTTTTTTAATACACCATTGCAAGTGCATGTGAGTGGGCATGAGTAAGTATGCTGTGTTTTGTGTGTGCGTGTGTTCTGTGAGAGTATGTGTGTGTGACTGTTTTGTTATGGTATGTTTCAGAGGGAATCCATGAGAACATATCAGGTCTATAATTTAAAAGAAAAATGCATGACATAAGGACAAGGAGTTCAAGGGAAAAGAGGGACATGGGAGGGGGAAAAGCAAGATGGGGCAAATAGGGGAAGAGAGAAAGAATAAAGAGGGGAGAAAACAGTTTCCGAGAGGAAGATACAAATGAAGTTATAGAAAGAAATGAAGAAATGGAGATTTCTAAATGGATAGGGAGAGAAAGGCAGGAATGAAAGGAGAGAAAGGCAGGAATGAAAGGAAAGAAAGGAAGAAAAAAATAAATCAATTAATTAATCAATAAAGGGAGACTTAGAGATTAGGCGGGATGGAGACATAGAGGTAGTGAGAAAGAGAGAGGGAGGTAGAGAAAGAACAACATTAGAGAGAAAGACTAGAATAAAGGGAGAGAAAGAATTGATGAAATAAAGAGAGATTTCTGCAGGGAGAGAGAGAGGAAGAAGGAGGGAGAAAGAGAAAGAAAAAAAAAAGAAGAAAAACAGCATTAGAGAGAAAGACTAGAATAAAGGGAGAGAAAGAATTGAGGAAATAAAAGAAAGATTCCTGCAGGGATAAGGAGAGAACAAGACAGAGAGAAAGAAGTATATATATATATATAGAGAGAGAAAATAAAAATAAAAAGCAACATAAACGTAAAAAGAGAGAGAGAAAAAAAGAGAAAGAGAGAGAGATAGAGAGAAAAAGAGATAGATAAACAGAGAGAAAGGGGGATATATGTAGCGGGGAAGAGGAAAGAAGAATGAAAACAACATAAAAGTATGCAATGTATACAGGTCAAGTTAAGGTTAAGGCTAGTGTTGGGTTAATGAAGAAGGGAAAAGGAGAAATGCAGACCAACATATGTCAACATGGAAGTGAAGGGGCATTAATAAGGAAAACTTTGGAAAGATCTAAAAAATTTAATTAATTTCCCTGGGATGTGGAGAGACGAATTCCTGGCTACTTATCAGCCCTTACAACAACTCCTGATTGCCAATCGAAGCTCAATCCACGCACGCAAGTTTGTTTCGCTTCCTACGAAATAGGCTGCGGTGACTTGTCATTTCCCTGGATTATAAGTTCAGCATTTATGATTTCCTTGTGATTACATTTCCACATGTTTAATGACTTCTTGAGTATATTCAGTAGCATTTGAAACAATTTCCTCCTCTGTACATTAAAATGCTGATCATCACTATTCACTTTTACTTTGAATCATCATGCAACGATGGAACATATCTTAAAACCTGACTACATTCATAATATCATACGTCATGCTCCTTAGTCAGAAGATATCTTACCAATCCTTGGTTTCAGATGATTCTCACCTCAGCTTATAGGGATGGAAGTACACATGGTACAGTTGAACGGAGAATATTTCAATGTACCAAAGCATCACATTCTCTGAAATTTTATTTGACTCTTAATTTGATATTTGACATGATTCAAATTTGTCCATCAAAATTGAGTTAATGAAAAAATGCACTTTAATATAGTTTTAGATCTAAAGTATATCATAATTGCCATGAACTAGGTAAGACTACTAAAAACGTACATACCAGTATTGATTACATGATGATAAAAAATAAAAAATAAATAAATAAGATAATCATCAAAACGTCTTTAGTCTTTTATTTTCAGACCAATAACAAGAGTTCAAGATTTAGAGGGAAAAGGACTTAATTTCAAGGCAGTGCTTCCTTTTTGCAGGGCTAAAATTTTAAGTTGTCTAAACACAATAAACAGCTATGAGATGAAGAGTCCTTTCTCATTCAGTACCATGCACCATGATGGTGTGATTTGGGGCTATAACTTTTGACATCGACTATTCAAAATGATAAAATATGCATCACATGAAAGAGCATACATTTCTGCACAAGATAAATACCTTTATGGAATTCAGTGATATATATTATATTACTTTTATGATGATTTTTCAGGGCAAAATAAGGGTCATATAATAAACACTCAATTTTCAAATTGGCAATGCGCTGAAAATGTTGAAATCACACGTTTGCATTTGATTTGCACAATCATTGCTCTTTAAAGTTGTATGTTTTTTATGTTACGTTAATTTACAATAGGATGTAGGTTTCAATTTATAATAACAATCTATTTTTTTGCCAGTTTAAAAGGGTTGCCAATTCAAAAGCCAAACAATGGTCAGTACAGGTTTCAAAAGGCCTTCTTCACGAGTGAGTTCAAATGTGAAGATTTTCATTTTTCTGCTGGTGCAAGGTATGAACAGGGCTGGTGTGACATTTGCTGTAAAGTTTGACAGGAAAAGTTACTCCACCGCTGGAGAGAAGAGAGGCACCACTTTGTGGCCTGGGTATAAATCAGTTCATTTCCCTGGATTAGTAATCGAAATGAATAAGGACAGAGAAGTTACGACTTCCCTTGGCTTAAAGAAGAAAATATACTTCTCGTTTGAGCCGAACTGTGGTTGAATTATGTTTCTGGTTTCTTAAGACCAGAAAGCCACAGAAATAAGGATAGTTTTTATGTCTGTTTCAATTGCTAAAAGACTTTTATAAAGTGATGTTGAGTTAGAGTGACAAAGAAATACAGTAATAAGAGATGGAGAATAGGTGACTCAATGGATAAGAAAAGAAAGGAATATAAATTCGAGAAATTCTATAAAATACAAGAGGAACAAGTCAAAGGAGAAAAAGAATAAGAAAGGGCTGAAGGAAAGGAAGAAGTTGAAAGAATGAGAAGATGCAAGTTAAAGATGGCCCGTTCCTTTTACGAACATCTGCAAACTTCATGAAAGATTGCACATATTCATCACATATCTTTGGGATACCAACTGTGAAATTGTAAGGTCAGAGGTACTATAACTCCTGTAGAATAAATGAAAATCTAACTAGTTTTCACTGAGATTTGACTATTTTCGTGGTACGAAAAAAGAAAGCTCAATCAATTATTGAAGATTATTTCTTCAAAACCGAATATTATGCTTTGTCGATTCCAGGGAAGGTTACATAGCCACTCTCTCTCAAATGATGACGAAGTCAGGGAACTTTCAGAATTAGGTCTGCAAAAGGGATGGGCTTCCTTTAAAAGTAAAGGGTGGGGAATCCTGTAAATGTCATCATCAACGAGGTGGCATTGTACATTAACAATGGGTCCCATTCTTGTTTCATTTCAGTATACCAGGAAGAAAAATCCATCTCAAAATAAAACAAATGCTAAAATGTAATGAAATCGTTACAAATTCTACCCTTTACCAGTAAGGAAAAACACAAGGAAAGGCATAAAGACGGTGCAAAGAAAATAGGAAAAACACGTCTATATCGACTAACTTCACCAGAGTATATAACAATTGCAATATGACATGTCTACACAGCATAAAGTTAAGTATAGTCTGCTCTTAAAGTTCATCCTTCCCACACAAAATAGAACCAAGGAGAAATTGGAAGCATCGGCGAGACCAAGTGTAAGGATGTTCTGTGGGGGTGCATTCTTGGGGGGGGGGGGGGGGGGTAATTCAGGAAGCAGAGAGTGAAATGTGAAGACTGGGAGTGGTTGGAGATGGCTTTCTAATTGAATACTGAGAACTCAATCCAAGACTCAATGCCAAGAAAAAAATAAACGGGACAACTCAATTTTAATCTGCCAAAGGCACTCTATGTTGCAGCGAATAAGGGGGTGGTGAGAGCGAGAGCATTTGGTATTCCTTTTAGACTTTTATTCAGAATTATATTACGTTTTGTTTTAAAATTGTACAGGCAACATCAGCAAGTTTGTCTGCATGCCATGGGCAATGTCTGCTTAAAGGTAATATACATGTATGTAGTGGGAAGACAAGAAGCCTTCAAATGGTGATCATGAGCAATCTTCTGGCCAATGGTCTTAAATTCATGTATTGTCCATTTTAGAAACTTGCTGAAAGTTATTTGCCATCAAATGTTCCACACATGGAGAAATGAGTGATTGAATCACAAATCCTCAAATGTTTGGGCTGAACATTTTGAGAATATGAGGATCTCGAGGATTAATCACTAATTACTCCAAATGTGGATGATTTGAGGGCAAATAACTTTCAGCAAGATTCTTAAATGGATAATACATTAATTTAAGACCATTGGCAAGAAGATTGCTAACAATCACCTTTTGAAGGCTTTTTGTCTTCCCAGTACAGCATATGCCCTTCAAACTTAATCCGGTTGCCATATTGGTGTAAATTGTCCTTTTTATATGTTCTGCCACAATTACAGATTCCATTTTTATTTGCATTCAGGATCATGTGAAGGAATCATAAAAAAATAGTCAATAAAATCAAATAAGTCTGGGACCTCTTGATGATGGCAGAAAGATGCTGGCATCATAAAGGGTTCCTTAATCTTTAGAAGAGCTGGTGTGAAGAGAAAGCTGTTATTGAGATAAGAACTAGGCAGATGAGTTTTGTAGGACATATAATTAGAAAGGACGGTCTTGAACATTTGGCATTGACAGGAAAGATAGAGGGAAAGAGGGGTAAAGGAAGGAAACGAATTGATTGGATGACCAGTCTGAATGCATGGATTACAGAGAGAGAGGTGCGAGTCAGGGGAGGTGGAGCTGATTCAAACAGAGATTTGTGTCACTCCATGATCGCCTATGTCTCCGGACATGGCACTTAGATAGATAGATAGATAGAATCTTTACCACTTCTATTATATCCATTACCTTTTAAGAGGGGGGGGGGGGGGGGGTACAGACTATGAGACCCAGGATAAATGGAGTGCACATCTGCCATGACCATACATTGTGAGTCCCATTCTTGTTTGATTTCAGGATACCAGGATGGAATCATTTCAAAATGATGAATGATTTCAATTTCAATTTCAATTCATTTGTACTTTAAAAAAAATGTACAGAACGGCATGATAATAAATATTTACAAGTTTGTGGCAGAACCAATAAAAAGCATGCATGCTTGTGAGAATGGTCCTATTTCACATTTATACACATGGGATACAGTTTAATTACAAAACTAAACAAAATATATCAAAGAAATACAACAAAAAATATAAGCAAAAAAGCGGATTAAATTTTAATGAAATCAAATGTAATCTGAACGCAGTGATGATGATCACCGGTTTCATCATATTTGCCACTACACGTACTACTATCTATCCCTAACCTTTAAAAGTAATAGCTGGCATTAATCCCCCTCTCCAGCACCCTGTTGATCCCCTCCGACCCCCTCCCACCCCCTCACAACATCCCCTTCTACTGCCAACAGAGGAAGCATATACATCCTGGTGTAGCAGGACAAGGACGGAAAAAGTATCACCCCGCTAAGTTTTTGACAGCCATCAGTTGGCAAGTCGGGGCAGTGAAAATGCAAAGGCAGGGGACCAGGGTCATACAGGCCCCCCAAAATGCCATAGAGAGCCCCTGTGTGTTACAAAAGAGCCCCTGTGCAAAAAGTATTTTTCCTCCATAGGGTGTGAGTAAAGAAAGAAAAATCATGAATATTTTCCAGGACTACTTTTCGAGCTTGATGTCATGACATGGACACTCTTAACCATGCAATGTATGATACAGGGTAGACAAAATCAATGAAAGTAAATTGTCTGCTTAAGTATTTCCACTGCTTTTCCATCAAGATTTTTTTTTTTTTACAATATTTGGTTTTCTGTATCATCGTCCCTTTTTAAGCAATACACTGTTTTGTAATGTACTCACAATTCAATGGACTATTACATTCATCTGTATTTTGTGATTCAATTTCAATGAAAGGATTGCATGTGAATCTCTCAGTTGTTGCTACTCAGACAAACCTCAGACAAGCTTTGAGGCTTCCATTGGTATAGTATTGTGTGCAGAACTGCATTATTTCCATACACTGTGGAAATGGTCTATTGTGTATAATCCTGTACTTAAATTAGGTACAAAACATTTAGATTTTTTTGGAGTACCTAGAACTGTCTAACTTTATTTGATGTGTGTTTTATAGTATCTTCCACGAGGTTAATAAAGAAGAATTGAATTAAAATTTACCTCTTCCCTTCCTTTCTAAGCTTCTCCCCTTTTCTCTCTACTTGTTCTTCGCTCTCTATTTCTTTCTCTCTCTCTCTCTCTCTCTCTGTCTTTCCGCACAGACTCTCTCTCTCCTTCCCTTCCTCACCATTCTCCTATCCACCTCCATCTCAATTCTCAACTCTCTCATCAAGACATGACCATGGCATATGCCACAACTGGTCAGCATTAAACTCCTACTGGTCAAGGGTCTAAAACCAGAAGAGGGGGGTATCATCTACCCCTAATGCCAGCCATATGCCCCCCCTTCACCACCTACCATCTCGTTGCCCCACTTTTCCTTCTTATCACCGCCCGCTCCCCTTCCGCCCTCCTTCCTACTTCTCTCTCAGTTTGAACGTCTTAAAGGAACCTACTAGTCTTGCTTCTATATTCAAAACCTAATACGCTTGGGGCCTGACAATAACATGCCCAGGAGTTATATTAGGGAAATTCAAAGAATCCTTACAAACATGTGTTTCTCACATGGTGAAATACTTTAAATATCTTTCTTAACAAATATATCTTGTTGATAAATTTGATCCTTTAATTTTATTTATTTATTTTTTTTTTTTTTTTGGGGGGGATATCTTAGCACAGGGACACATTGTTGCTGGTGAAAAGCTCTACAAATAGTTTATATTCAATCAATTAAATCAATGTATTTTGTGTGTTGTTTTATGTGTCTTTGTATGATTGCTTAATCCATTATTTGGCAATGTGGTCATTGCAGTCCAGTGATGAACTATTTACCATACTTTTTTGTATTAAATTTACAACACAGCTTCCCACAGGCTGTTGGCCACGTGCTGTATAGTATTGAAAGGAAGTCTATACAGCACAAACCTAAAAATAGTCGTCAACGTGCCTTGGGAGTGGTAAAGTTCCACTCTGTCCTCTGGCCATCAAATTTACGAAAAGATTTTGACAAAAAATGGGATGAATAGAAATTTTTCCCCAGGGGTGGGGGATGCACGCTGGTGATAAACGATCAAATCCAGGTTTACGCTGGTTTGCGAAAGTGGGGTCTAACGAAGCGAAAGGTGCATCGTTCAAAATATGATCTGGTTACTTCAAGCAGTATTTCCCCATATTTGAAGATGGTGTTTATACCTCATACCAGGTACCAGGTACCTGTTCATACTCCTGGGTGGAGAGCAGCAATGTGCATTAACATGTTCTTTATTGAGCCCAGAAATTTGTGGGCTGGGCTTTTCTCTACTCATACACTCAGCAGCGCGACTCAGCAGTGCGACTGAATGGACAATAGATAACATGCTATGAATGAACTTCAAACTCCTTAAAGGGTGCAATGAAGAAACACTTCTTTGCATACGGCAGTTTCACAGCAATTTTGGACAAGGGTTTATGAAGCCCAAAAATCTAACCTTGAGCAATGGGTTAAGCATTTTCTTGAAGGACTCAAGGACCCAGATGAGTTTTAAACCGCAAAAGAAGGTGCGTCTTTATAAGCCTGTTGTGGCAAAATAGCTAGCTAGTTCTGATCGGGATTGCCCAGCCTGATCACGAAATAGCTAGCTATTTGCATCTTCATTACCAGATCAGGCGAAATAGGTGGCTATTTGGTCAAGAAAATTCCAAAAAAATCTTGGGCTAGATGGAGCTAGCTCGTGAACTGGCTCGAGCTAGCTCGGAGCATCTTCATTAGCCTGAAAACGTTTCGATCCCAACAAGCATTTTTATATGTGTGTGAATGCGAGCTAACAACCGAATCCATGCAACTGTGGCCTATTTCCGCTGCACACTCCGCATGTGCTTACATCTGGATAATTTATGCATCCCGAGCTCGAGCTTACACGTATCCTCGAGTTTCGAGCTAATTCCCCATATCAGCAAACTAGCTAGCTAGCTATTTCATCTGATCGCACTAACGAAGACACACCTAGAGAGACTTTATAAGATGTACACACTTAAGATATCAGAAGTGCCAGAAGATGTAGAGACAGAGACAGAGATAGTAAGCAAAGGAGGGGAAAAGGAGGGGAAGATTGGAGGAAGAAAGGAACATGACTCATGACAGAATATGATAAATATAGAGACAGAGAAAGAGACAGACATAAAGAGAGGTAGAGGTAGAGGGAGGAGAGACATGACATAATGCAGAGCAGGATAGAGGATAGATATTAAGTGAGAGAAAGAGATATAATGGAGAAAGAGAGAGGGAGGGAAAGGAAGCAATGCCAAGAGAAAGAGAAAGTGTTTGTAGGAAGTTAACATGACACATGGCAGGACAAGAGAGAGGTACATATAATGAGAGAGAGAGGGAGAGAGAGAGGGAGAGAGAGAGAGAGAGAGAGAGAGAGAGAGAGAGAGAGAGAGAGAGTGAGAGAGAGTGAGAGAGAGAGATGGGGGGGGGGGCTTAAAGAAACAGGGAGAGAGAGATACACAGAGACGGAGAGATGGAGCAACAGAGAGAGAGAGAGAGAGAGAGTCAGGGAGAGTGTCAGACAGATAGAGGGATAGTTAGCAAGGAATGGGAAAGGGATGAGATGGGAAGAGGAAATCAACATGACACATGCCAGTACAAAATAGAGCGATAGAGAGAAAGGAGATAAGAGGGATGAATATGATAGAATCAAAAGGAAATGTAAATCACAAACAACAATCACACGCTTTTATCATATGATTCACCCTTTTATTTAAAGTAAAGACTCATATCGATGAATAAGAAAAGGAAAAGGAAAATGACAGTATTTCATAAATGCCACAGCCAAAAGCCAAAAGGGAAAATAAGATTAACGAAGAGACAATTCTTTGATGTGAAGACTTAATTTTAGAAACATGCAGTTCAAGAATGACAAGAGACAGGAAACTTGATAATTAAGGATTCTTTTGACACCTTTTTTCCCGTTCAAATATTTGTGTGTTTTTCATTTATGTTAGGGAGTACAAGATGAACTTCTAAAAATAACCCCCAAAATCTTGATGATTTAATGTAAGCAATGTGATTTTCTAAAAGACTAAAATAGCTATATCGGCAACTCATGAAAGGAAAATACTGCCTTCCTCGGTATCCTCTGACACATAAATAACAAATGTGTGAAAAAAATACAAATCTTTAAAATTCTTCTTCATCTTCACATTCATCTTATCTTTGTCATCACTCCCCCCCCCCCCCCCCACCCATCTTTCCTACTTTGTATGCAATTTTAGTCATGTTGATAATGAAGAGAATATAACATTGCCCTTTAACAAAGGTCATACTTTCCCTTCTTTCTACGACATCCCCCTCTCAATGATTTCTCTCTTCTTCTTCTTCTTCTTCTTCTTCTTCTTCTTCTTCTTCTTCTTCTTCTTCTTCTGCTCCTCCTCCTCCTCCTCCTTCTTCTTCTTCTGCTTCTTCTTCTTTTTCTTCTTCTTCTTCACATAAATAATAAATGTGTAAAAAAAAGTTTTAAAAATGAATGTGTGAAGAAAGAACAAATCTTTCAAATTCCATCTTTTTCACCCCCTTTTATATTTTGTATGCAATTTTACTCATGTTGATGATGAATAGAATGTAAATTTGCCCTAACAAAGGTTACATTTTCCCTCTTTCTATGACACACCCCTCTCTTCTATTTGTCCCTTCTGCATTTTCTTCACATGAATAATGAATGTGTGAAGGAAGAACAAATCTGTCAAATTCCATCTTTTAACCCCCCCCCCCCCCCCATCTTTCCTACTTTGTATGCAATTAAAGTCATGACGATGATGAATAGAATGTAACTTTTCCCTAAACAAAGGTCATATTTTCCCTTTCTTGGGCTCCCCCTCTCTTTTCTATTTCTCCACTTTTCCATCTACTTCCTCCGCCTCTCTCTTCCCCCTTCTTTATCCTAGAAAAATTGTAGAAATAAATGCTTTAGTATTCTTGTTAAAATCATCTCCTTTTTTTACCGCATCTTGCATTTCGAAGTCAATTTGATTCAAGTAAAGAAACATGAACATGATGTAAACATTATACACTTCTATCAATCAAATAAATCAAACAGCATTTCAGCTTGAGTCAGCTAAATTTCAATCAAAGCTCACACATCGATGGTTGTGCTCTAAGCAACTCTGGTCAACACTCAAAGGTAAGCATCAGACATGACTAAATCCCTCTCTGTCATACCCCTCTTGACATGCTATTGTATTCCATATATATTAAAGAAGAGAACAGTCTGAAGCACCTTTCAACACTTCACTCTGGATGCGGATCAATTATGGAAAACAAAAGATCAGAAATTTCCCCTACAACTTTCCCCGACCCATGCTCTTTGTCATTATATTTACTGTCTGCATGATTAAAGGGTAGAGTGGTCCATGAAGAATCATTTATTTGTTTCCAAGGACCACCTGCATATAAAATCAAACCTCTCAGCAAATACCACTTAACTTGCATCCCTTTAGAGCAATTTGCATGGAGTCAAAACCTGTCCAAAAAGACCACTCTTTCTACAGACCACTATCTATAAAGACCACCTTTTGTAAAGACCACCAACTTGCATCACTTTAGAGCAGTTTGCATGTATTCAAACCTGTCTAAAAGACCACTACATGTATCTATAAATCTGCAAAAACATCCAACTTCATCCCTCAAGAACAGATTGACTGTAATTTCACCTCTTTATAAAGACCATCTGTCTGTAAAGGTCACTTTTGAGCTTTCCTTGAGATTATCTGAATAGATAGCTTTAAAGGTAATACTGGTACAACATGTTTGACTTTAACTTTGCTTCAATTCTCCCCATGACATGACACAAAATTTTGTTTACTAGTGGCCATTTTTTCTTCTTTGCATTTAAGTCAAGAAGGATTCAAAGGACATATCATTATGCACAATGATTCTACAAACTTAGCAGCATTTAAGCTAGATCCACTTCTGCTAAATTTCAGTTGACACCCACATGAAATTATTGGACACGATTCAAGTTCAACTCAAGGTTTGTCAAAAATCATCTTCGCAGCCATACAGCTGAATTGTGGCAATTTACAAGGTAAAAACATTAGTTATAAATACAACATATACAATGATTAACATAACTATCTTCTGCAAGCATACTGGATTATGTAATGAAATGCATACATATACAGGACTGTTATATTCATTATATACACCAGTTAACTCATTATATTTGAAAGAGCAGTCCCTGTCTCTTTAATTCTTCTCTTCCATCGATGCAACGAGTCCTGACAGCTCACACGCCATGTTTTCTGTTCCGCGCATCATTGCAAAATATCACCCCTAACAATGAGTGATCCACCCCCGAGGCATTATGGGAAGTCGAGAGCAACCAGGCATGACAACTCGACATGAATCGTTCAATACGAGGAAGGCGTATCGTGTATTGTCTCGCCTTAGGCTGTGGAAGCCCATGGGAGATACCGACGAACAACGGCAGAGTGTCATGTGACTCGAGTCTTAAATGAAGGTAGAATGTTTCTTGATCGTGTGATCATCTCCAAGCTGATTTTGATTAACGAACACCTGGGTTCTTCGCATAGATTGCCCCCTCTCAGCCCTCCTACACTAATCCCTCGGCAAAAATGTACAAGTCATGTGTTTTACGACCAACGATGATATTGCGCTTAATTGAAAATGTCTCGTATCGTTCTAGGGAGAAAGGGAATAATCCTTGATAAATATGTGTCATGAATTGTAGTGTACGGGACTCCAACACTTATCCCTCGGCAAAAATGTACAAGTCATGTGCTTTACGGCCATACGATGATGATGTGCTTAATTGAAAACGTCTTGTATCGTTCTAGGGAGAAAGGGAATAATCCTTCATAAATATGTGTCATGAATTGTAGTGTACGGGACTCCAACACTAATCCCTTCGGCAAAAATGTACAAGTCATGTGCTTTACGGCCACACGATGATGATGTGTATAATTGAAAACGCCTTGTATCGTTCTAGGGAGAAAGGGAATAATCCTTGATAAATATGTGTCATGAATGGTACATGTACAGTACAGGACTACAATGGCGTATCATGTACAATCAAATCAAGCAGTTTGAACACATTGAGTGTAATTACTGACTGCAATCAACTCCAGAGTCCTGTTGCATAAAGCTTACCATTGATGGTATCTTTGCTACCAGTGGCAACTTCTGAGGAAACCTTGGCTTTGATTGGTTGTTGAGTGGTATTACCAGGGTGGTTACCATTGATAGGAGAGTTACCATTAATAGTAAGTTTTATGCAAGAGAGCCTGGTCGGCTGGGAAATCGATATCAGTAACCATTGCAAGTTCGACTAAATAGGAAATCAAAATGCTGCACCATATCCAAATACATGTTCATCTAACTACTTTTGGCAATATAATATGCTCACAGAAAGGCAACCATTTGATTTCAACTTAGGATACAATGAGCATGTACAAACATGGCACGCATCCACAGGTAAAAATGGATTTTGCAGACAAGAGAAAATTATTTCACCCATTTCTCACTTATCTTTAATTAGTTTCAATATGTGACAGCCAGCATATTAAGTTGCAGGTGAATTCGTCAGAAGCTACATACGACCCTAATCTTTAACTTTGTTTGGTCATCAGACAATGAAATTAATAAGACCATATGTGCATGGTTCTCTAGGGAAAGGACTGGAGGTGTAAATAGAGTAATGATTTAGCCGATTCATAGCTCGTCGACGGGGTCATTGACAGACTTTCTGGGCAGGGAAAGAAAAATAAATGGAACAGGCTTACATGGGTTTTTGTGGGTGAGAGACAGTGTGAAGGAGAAAAAGAGGAAGAGGGAGAAATGGAGTGTGGAATAGAGAGAGAGAGAGAGAGAGAGAGAGGTTGAGAGGGGAAAGAAAGTGTGTGTTTATGTGTGTATGTGTGTGTGTGTGTGTGTGTGTGTGTGTGTGAGAGAGAGAGGGAGAGAGAGAGAGAGAGAAAGAGATGTAACAAAGTGAGATGTGTGAAAGAGAAAAGGAGAAAGAGGGAGAGATGGAGAGTGGAAGAGAGAGGGAGGAAGGTTGAGAGGGGGAAAGAAAGTGTGTGCTTTTGTGTGTGTGTCTGTGTGTGTGTGTGTGTGTGTGTGAGAGAGAGAGAGAGAGAGAGAGAGAGAGAGGGAGAGAGAGAGAGAGAGAGAGAGAGATGTAACAAGGTGAGAGAGGGTGTGAAAGAGAAAAGGAGAAAAAAGGAAGAGATGGAGTGTGAAATGGAGAGCAGGACATTGAGAGAGGGGGTAAGCAAGTGAGTGAGTGAGAGAGAGAGAGAGAGAGAGAGAGAGAGAAAGAAAGATTGACAGAGGAGGGGGAGGGAGAGGGAGGAAGGGCAGAGGAATGAAGATGACCTGCAAAAATAGGGAAGAACAGCTTTGATAGAAAGCATATGATGAAAGAATATGCACATGAGGAGAGAATAGGTATACAGAAATAGACAGATGGCAAGAGAAAAGAAAAAAAACAGAGATGAATAAAGATGTAGAGACAAGTGAGAGATAAACAGACTAACAGAGAAAGAGAGAAAGAGAGAGAAAGAGAGAGAGGGGGAAGGAGGGGGAGAGAGAGAAAGAAAGAGAGAGAGAGAGGGGGGTGAGAGAAGGAGATACATGTAGAGAGAAAGATGGAGAAAGAGTAAAAGAGAGGAGAAGGAGAACTCCCCCAAACAACCAAAAAGAAACAGAAATTGAGATTTAGTCTACAGATACAGAAAATTAACACCTGTATTAAAATGCTTGCTTGTCTACAGGCAACACCTTGACTTCCTTGCGGGCAGTATGTCAACAGACTAACCACAGGTGGGACTAAGCTCAGGGGCAGCAGTCTGGTCATTGCGTGTAAACCTACCTCCTTCCTGAATAGCCACACACATGGACAAACAAGGCTGTGTTTACACTGCCAGATATCTGGTCACTGCATGTAAACCCGTCTCCCTCCTGAATAGCCATGCACACAGCCAGACATTGCTGTGTTCACACTAGTAATGGGGTAAACCCGTCTCTTTCCTGAATAGCAATACGCATGGGCAGAACCTGGCTGTGTTTACACTGTTTACAGGGTAAACCTATCTCCTTCCTGCACAGCCATACAGATAGGCAGAAAAGTCTGTGTTTACACTACTTCAAATCTGGTCAATGCTCCTAAATCAGTCTCCTTCCTCGATAGCCCCATACATGGGTAGACATGGTTATGCTTACATTGATTACTGTTAAAACCAATCTCCTTCCTGTATAGGCATACACATGAGCAAAGGCTGTGTTTACACTAGTTACTGGGTAAAACCATCTCTTTCCCCGAATAGCAACATAAACATGCATACAAGGTTGTGCTTACACTGCTAGAGATCTGAGCCCCGTAACATGAAGATTTGCGATCAATTGCAAATTTGAAAGAAATCTGATTGACTACTGGTCAGTCTTTTACACAAAAAGCACATGTAGCAATGATGTTGATTGGCCATTGTTATTTTACGATTGAACACAAATCTTCATGTTACGGGGCCCTGGTTACTGCATGTAAACCTGTCTCCTTCCTGAATAGCCAGACATATGTGCGGACAAGGCTGTGTTTATACCGCCAGAAATCTGGTCACTGCGTGTAAACCTATCTCTCACCCGAATAGCCACATACTGTACACACACGGAAAGGTTGTGTTTACATCGCAATAAATCTACTTACTGGCTTAACTTGTATGTTGTATGTTTCAAAAAGATAAGATATGAAACATTTCAGGTATTAAGGGTAAATTGTCTCAAACCTAACACGTTTCTAACTCACCCCTCATTCCCGTTCTTTCTCTGACTCTTTCCTCTCTTCTGTTATTCATCTTTCCAACTCTTTTTCTCTCTCTTTCTCTGACTTTATCTCACTCCCCCCATCCCTCCTCATTTACCCCTCACATCTGAACCATTGTCTATACCTATACTTGAATCATATTTCCCTCCAGATGGAAAAAGCTATGATCCTTCTTTTTATTTCTTTATACCTTACGGGGAGACATGATTTCCCGGTCATCTAATCTTCACTTCCCTCTAGATGAACTTATTCACACCAATTTCAAAGTCTGTGGTACACTCAGACATTCAGGAACAGTCAAAGGGAGACAGAGTAAGAGGGGGAGAGGGAGAGGGAGATGGAGGGGGCGGAGAGAGAGAGAGAGAGAGAGAGGGGGAGGGAGGGGGAGATGGAGAGGGAGAGAGAGAGGGGGGGGGGGAGGGCAGAGAGAGGGAGAGAGTGGGGGGGGGGAGAGGACAGAGAGAGGGAGAGAGAGCAAGAGAGATAGGGCAGAGAGAGAAAGAGAGAGAAAGAGAGAGAGAGACAGCGAGAGAGAGAGAAAGAGAAAGAGAGAGGGAGAGAGAGAGAGAGAGAGAGAGAGAGAGAAAGAGAGAGAGAGAGAGGGGGAGAGGGAGAGAGGGAGAGAGGGGGGAGGAGAGATGGAGAGAGAAGGAGAGGTAGGACAGCGAGAGAGAGAGAGAGAGAGAGAGGGGGGGGGGTGGGTGAGGGAGAGGAAAAGAGCTGGAGAAGGAATTGGGATTAGTCTACCACAACCAGACCCATTTATTGAATATCTAATTTTGGATTGAAAATGTCTAACAGCAAAGAAATCAGGCTAAATATTACCTAGTTAACAAGCATCAAAACATCCTGAGAGAGTGTTCTTCCTTGTCTTTCTCTGTCATGTTCTGTTTCATGTGAATAGGGGTACCCCATTCCTTACACACATGACCCATATTTTGTCATTCCAGCTCACTAGCTCCTAGCCTTGCTACTAGTCTTTGGAGTATGTTTCTCTCTGATGCACTGCTGCAAGCACAACTAAGTCTGGTTACTTTAGACTAAGTCTGGACACTTAAGACTAAGTTTGGGCACTCAAGACTTATACCTTCTCTTGTACTTCTCTGAGATGGTGCTAGAGAGACAGCAGTAGTCTAAGCACCAAGACTTAGTTGTGGTTGCAGCAGGGTATCAGAAATAAACATCCTTCACAGACTTGAACTCAGGCTACCTACCTGTTAGCAACCTGTTGGTTTCTGTGAGATAAACCCACCCTCTGTTTTTGAATGTTAAGAACAAATCCATTCAAGGCCTCCAAGTCAATTTTTGACATTTTTCCTCTTCAAGGTAACAAGCCTGTACGCGAGTGAATCCCATCACAAAGTTGACACATTGGGATAATCTGCTTGACTCCTTTATGTCACATCCTCTCATTTTTCTAATAGTTTATGTCACGCAAACCAAATTTTCAGCGAGCTACAGATACCATGAAACCTGCTGTACCCATCACTTGTCAAAAGAGATCCCCTCCCCTTTCCCCTTCAAACAACGTTTCCTATTGGACTGCTAGTCAGACTATATCAAATTTGTGATATAAGACAGTTCATATAATAATAATAACAACAACAACTTATATCTATATAGCGCTTTACAAAAGAGTCTTACATCAAAGCACTTCACAGGTAACACAAAATTAACAAAATAAGACAAGAGAACAATACAAAAAAATGAACTCATCACAATGCTGATTCGGTGGTGAAAAGAGCATTACCTTAATCATCATCATCAGGAGCAGTCCTGATGTTGTTATGATCACTGTTTGAATCATCTTTGAGCATTCCTGGTATCATTCATATTAAATCATCCATTACTGGTATCATCAGCCCTACTACTGTTATTTTACTTACCACTCTTACTGCAATTTTCATTATGAGAATATGATACTTTTTGTTTGAATGTTTACATCTAGCAAGATTCACCTCAAACTTGAGGTCTGTCAAATTTGATATCTGTTAAAGGCCAATCTAATCATGACAGAACTTTGCAATGAATTCCTATAAGAGTTATTGCTCTTGTGGCAATAATTATCATGAAAATATTAATTTGTTTGAATGTTTACATCTAGCATGTTTCACCTCAAACTTGAGGTCTGTCTAAGTCGATGTCTGTGAAAGGCCATTCTAATCATTACAAAACTTTGCAATTAATTCCTATAAGAGTTATTGCTCTAATTGCAATAATTATCATGAAAATATTAATTTGTTTGACTGTTTACATCTAGCACATTTCATCTGAAACTCGAGGTCTGTCTAATGTTATGTCTGTGAAAGGCCAATCTAATCATTACAGAACATTACAATTAATTTCTATACAAGTCATTGCTCTAATTGCAATAATTATCATGAAAATATTGATTTGTTTGACTGTTTACATCTAGCACGTTTCACCTCAAACTCGAGGTCTGTTTAATTCGAGGTCTGTGAAAGGCCATTCTAATCATTACAGAACTTTGCAATCAATTCCTCTGAGAGTGGCTGTGAGGCTAGTGCTGGAAACTGTTTAGCCGGTAACTACCTCCCCGGGGCATTCCCCAAACAAAATCTTTTGACAGAAACCTAAGACTACCCACTAGCATCGGTGAATGAAATAAGATCCATCTTAAGAGGACATCAGGTGTTTCGAAAGGAAATTAGAGGCAGACATCTATTCCTTTATCAAAGGTAACTTTTCTTCCCCGGCAAAAAACAAATATCTCAGCGACGATTACAGCCCGTAACAGCAGACAAGATGCAAGTTGACCGAGCGCGGTCTCGTGATTTGCGGATCAAAAGGAGCAACCGGTGCTCGTGTCTGAACTACGGATGGATGGCTAGCAACCGCTGAGAAATACAGAGAGGTCTAAGAATGGCAAGCTTTATGAGAAATGGTGGTAAACAATAAACAAACATATTGTCTTGAAAGAAAAGGATTAGGATCTAGGATGAAAATGTACATCCTCCTCGTCAGACGACAGATGCAGATTTTTCATGCAGATAAACTTGGATTAGAAAATCCATAGAAGTTGTAAAGGTTAATGCCTTGTTGTGTTCAGTTAGTTCAATGGCTGATTTATTCAGGATTCAGAACCAGTGAACAATATACATGTGGGTTCTGGGTGAGATAACCCAGGTAATCCTGAATTAAAAGGCCCCACATTTTTAAAAGACAGTGTGTCCCATTTGCAAAAGTCATGGAACTTGGCAGGAATCAGCAGCATACTTTAACAATAATGTGTATGAGATCTCACATTCATAGCTTCACAAACATTTTTAGGAAAAGTGAAAAACTATCCTTGTTTACGTTTGACACGCACCAACCATATATAGTCTCCATTCATAATCGTATTGTCCCTGTCAGTGTGTGATGCGGGACTTGCTCCCATTGAACGCATGCACCGTGGAGCGGACCGGTGTGGACGATAGCGCACAGCGGCCTCCTGTCTCTAGGCAATAGGTTTTGGACGACCGCCCAAAATATCAAAATCAAGCAATCACTGTAACTTCGCTTAAAGGGCATATACTGTACTGGGAAGGCAAAAAAGCCTTCAAAATGTGATTGTTAGCAATCTTCTTGCCAATGGTCTTAAATTCATGTATTGTCTATTTTAGAAGCTTGTTGAAAGTTATTTGCCCTCAAATGATCCACATTTGGAGTAATGAGTGATTAAATCACAAATCCTCAAAATGTTCGGCCCGAGCATTTTGAGGATTTAATCATTAATCATTAATTACTCCATATATGGATCATTTGAGGGCAAATAACTTTCAACAAGCTTCTAAAATAGACAATACATGAATTTAAGACCATTGGCAAGAAGATTGCTGACAATTACATTTTGAAGGCTTGTTTGCCTTCCCAGTACGGTATATGCCCTTTAAGCCTGACATTGTACAGATACATACCCATACTTCTGGTCAGGGTCTGGTTGGATGGGCACCCGCAATCCCAGCTCCTGAGCAGAGGTCAGAGAGTGAATGGTCACCTCTGACCCTTCACCCAACACTGACCCAGCCGCAGACAGGAAGTCAGTTTGCCTCTGAGTGTCCAGGAGGTCCGCCAGGTTCTGATTGGTCACCAGGAAGCTCACAAGGAATGCTGGGGGTTCTGAGTTTATGACGATGGTGTGAGATCAAAGACAATAAATGTTAAAAGATGACACTCAAATCCTTTAATTAAAATAAGCAAAACCATTACAACTACAAAAATGGGGGAAATGATGGGGTTCTGGGTGGATGACAGACAGTGTGAGATCAAAGACAATCAATGTTTAAAGTGGAAACTCAAGTCCCATAACTAAATAAATAAATAAAAAAAACTATTAAAATGGGAATAAAAGAATGGGAACAAAAATTAACACAAACATAAAATATACATTGTATTAATAGGTAGTGAGAAAGTGAATTGCTGAGTGAAAGAAAGGATAACTAAAATTGAACCCCAAATGAGTTATGTATTACACACAGCCTTCTCAGCAAAGAATTATAATTTGACAAACTATTTAAGTGAATGACGCAACCACTCCAGGCTTTATTCAAGCCCAGTAAAAAGCCTGAAAACCGAGCGCAAACTTTTAGTAAGGCCGGGGCCTCAGATAGTCAGAACCCACCTAGAATTTCTCAAATAAGACTTCCATAAAAAGGCAGAAGGATAGTGGGGCAGGAAAAGTTAAACAGGAATATGGGGGAAGAAATCCATGCCCTATTCACTCATCAACTCCGACATATTCTCGTCACCTCCTCCTCCATTTACCCCCTTAAGACGAATTTGTAGAGTTGAAGAAAATGAACGTAATTCAGAGTTATCTGTGCGATTCATCTTTCTGCTCTTGAGTGTTGTATATTTGATATCTGATGGCTTTAATCAGAGAAGTAGGGGAAATACGGTGTACTGCTTGAAATTTAATCGTGGGGAGTTCTGATTTCTGTCGTGGATGGAACCTATCCTTTTCCTGTTTGATTGCTTATTTGGAATATTGCTTCTGATTCAGCAAATGGTGATATGTTGCATGACCAATATTAGGTCATTGACACATGCCTCTATAGCAAATCAGTCCTTTGTATTTTATTAGCCCAATTTGGACCAAGTACCACAAATATGTGGTTTGGGGCTATTATATTTGGGGCTATTACATTTGATATCATGTTTTGAATATAATAAAAGTTGCAGCACATGAAAAAGCTTTAATTTTTGCACAAGATGGATCTATTACCTTTGCAATGATTTTTATAGTGTTGCCAATTTGAAAGCCAATAAATGATAGTTTTTCCTCTGAAAACAAGTTCAAATCAACTTAAAAAGAAATAGAATAAGTGCATAATGACATCATAACCAAAATGAATCCCATTTACAAAAACTAAATAAATATTACAGATTTTAAATGAAACATTAAACTATAAAAGACTTCAAACTAATATTAAGACATTATACTGCAGTAAGCTACGTGTTGGTGACTATATCATTTATATATTATAATATCAATAAACCTGAATATTAAACAAATGAAAAGACAAAACCAAAATATTGATAGATGAAAACATGTACAGCGCTTGCATGAAACAAAAATTGAATTCAGGTATATCAATAAAAACGAAAACAAATTATTTACCTCCATTCTCTGTCACTGACAGTGGAAGAAGTGTCCTTGCACTCTCATAAGTCCTGGAATTCAGTCCAATTATCTAAAGATGAAAGATAATGAAAAACAAACATTCAACTAGAAGACACATTCATTACTGGTGTTAACAAGTGGCAGAACAGTGGTTCTAGGAAAGAAAACATGTACTTACACATGTCGATATCATGGCCTGATAGAAAATCAAATGAAGAAGTATTTGATAGAGAACTTAAATTTGTAGGTCACATAATAAAGGAAAAGGCAAAGAAAATAGAACTACATTGTACATTAAACAAAAGGGTGTGGCTTAACTGCATCCTATGGGGTATTTGAAGTTCATTCATAACCTGTCGTCTAATGTTCACACAGCAGATTATGCGAGAGTTGCGCTGTTCACTATCTCAGTGGAGAAAAGCCAGCTCGCAAATAGACAGTCTCAGTAACAAAATGGTTAAACGGTATGTATGATTTACATTGAATATTGCCAATTCATGTTGACATTAAGCATCATGAAAATTGATACCTTGGTAAAATTGACATAGGATTAGGGCAAATTCACACAATTCATGACAATAAATAAAACACAGCTAAAAATAACAGCACATGGAATCCTCATCATGTATGAGCGGAAAAACCGACAGAAAGTTTCAAGTCTCATCGTCCAAAAATCCTCCATTCTCTTGGGTATGAAACATCACACCTAGCGACCTCCAAAAAAGGCATCAGGGGCGAAGGCGATACACTGCATCAAAATTAGTCCAGGGAATCAAAGTAGACAGCAATGAAATCTGAGAAGTCAACTGTGTGTGAGATTCAGTAATCTCATTAGGAATCGATGGATAGGAAGAATGGAGTGAGACTGTGAAAATTGGCATGGGGACAGGGAAAGAGTGAAACACTGTTTATCATCACTGGACCTGACAAGGTGCTAAGAAAGAGAAAATACTCTAAATCATCTATGTATGCTCGTTCCATTGACTCCTGGATAATCTCATTCCCATATACTAAAAGGGATGGTTCACCCTGAAATTAAATTTGCTTCAATAAAAGCAGAAACATGAAAGAAACATACGAGTGAAGGTTTGAACAAAATCTGTCAAAAGGATAAGAAAGTTATGATCTTTTGAAATTTCAATTTTATGACCTCACACGCAAAGTGCTGTCCCATACATGTATGTTGTGTATAAAATAATTCCATAAATTGCTCTTTTTCTATTTTGACAACGGAATGATTTTTTTTCCATACAGGTATGTGTGTAACAACGTATTTCTAATGATGTATCACAAGCACAGGTAAAAGGGTGCATTTAGAAGAACGATATCATGTCAATTTGAGTATGCAAACAGAGCTTTTGTCGTGTTAAATTTACTATATTCTTCAATGGACAACCAGAGGTTGACCCCTTCACATCAAGATGAACAGTGAAATATCGAATGAATGTCACAAACAAATTATGTCACCAGTTTGAGTATGTAAACAGGGCATTTGTTATGTCAAATCTATCCTCTTCATTTGGATGCTTAGTGGCTGTGTTCTTCATATTATGACTGAAGGGGTGTCTTCATTAGCCCGATTTGGGCGAAATGGCGAGCTTGTTCTGATCGGGTTAGCGAGCCAGATCATGAAATATCTCACTATTTGCGTCTTCATTAGCCAGATCAGGCAATATAGCTCGCTATTTGGTCAAGAAAATTTCCCAAGAAATCTTGAGTTAGATGGAGCTAGCTCGAAGCGTCTTCATTAGCCTGAAAATTTCTTGATCCCGGCACGCATCAGCGCCCACGAGGCATTGTTTATGTAATAGGTTTTTATACATGCATGAATGCGAGCTCACAACCGAAGCCATGCGGTCATGGCCTATTCCCGTTGCACACTGTTGGTATGTGCGAAACTCGGGATAATTTATGCATCCCGAGCTCGAGCTTACGTATCCCGAGTTTTGAGCTAATGAAGACGCGATTGCAACTTCAGGCTAGTTCCCCGGATCAGCAAGTAGCTCGCTATTTCGTCTGATCGGGCTAATGAAGAAGCACCTTCTGAAGCATGAAGAGGGTAAAGAGGGGATTAAAGGGCATGTACTGTACTGGGAAGGCAAAAAAGCCTTCAAAATGTAATTGTTAGCAATCTTCTTGCCAATGGTCTTATATTCATGTATTGTCTATTTTAGAAGCTTGCTGAAAGTTATTTTCCCTCAAATGATCCACATTATGGAGTAATTAATGATTAATGATTAAATCCTCAAGATGTTCGCCCCGAACATTTTGAGGATTTGTGATTTAATCACTCATTACTCCAAATGTAGATCATTTGAGGGCAAATAACTTACAACAAGCTTCTAAAATAGACAATACATGAATATAAGACCATTGGCAAGAAGATTGCTGACAATTACATTTTGAAGGCTTTTTTGCCTTCCCAGTACAGTACATGCCCTTTAAAGCATTAGTCTGAGTATGTAAACAGGGCTCTTGTCATGTTAAACTCTCTCTGTTCTTCCATGAACGACCAGAGGTTGACCCCATCGCATCAGGATTAGCAAGAATAACGAACAGGTCATCATGGAGTCAGTTTCGGATCGTGATCATGAGGCAGCCATCGTAACCAGCAAGAAATCGTAAATCTACATGTATCCCCACAAGAGGAAAGAAGAATAAGTCAAGTGTGAAACTACAGTGCGTAGGTGGACAATGTGTCACGGCAGATTTAAATGCAACGGGTAATAGTGGTTACGATTACGGACTACAATCACGGCAGACCTGGGTTCGGATTTTGTTTACTGCCAACTATTTAAACATTTTGGAATGTTTTCTTCCTGGTGTCATGAAATCAAACAAGATTAGGATCCAAAATCAATGGAGAAACATTTCATTACAGGGTACGGATTTTGTTTTCTGTCTACTATTTTAATCCATTGCTAACATCAAGATTTTGAAGGGACATGAATCCTGGTCCAGTTGCTAATTTATGTCAACATTTTTCATAGAATTGCAGTAACCAAATGGGTGTGTTACAGTAAATGTTACAGAAATGTACCCATTATTGTGGACAGGCCCATTTCTGAACTCAGTTATGTATATTTATATTTATTTATATTATTTCTTGTTGTGCTTATTTGTGCTTTTTAGGAATATTTTGGGGGTTTTTTTCTGTGTGTTCTGAAACATTCAAGCCTGACCTAACTTGTCCAAATTTAGTCCAGACTAACTTTACTTTAATGTTCTTCAACTTTACGTACCTGGTTTTGAAAATGCTAGAAAAAGGTTTTTTTGCTAAGAAACTACACACCGGTAATGATTAAATATGTACCCATAATTGAATAAGGAACATTGAAAGGAAGCTGAGAAATTGAAAACAAATCTAGTTAACGGACGAATCAAAGAACTACATCAGAAGAGGGGCAGATAATGTGATAATGTAGGAAACGGCAGATAAGATCGGTAAGGGAAGATCATCTCGGACCTTCTGGCAGTTCCGTGTCTTCCTGAGTCGTCTTAGCGGAGTCATACTTCCTCCCCCCCCCTCTCTCCCCCCTTGGTTTCCTTTCCTCCCCTTTTACCTGCCTAGCCTTGGCACAACACTGAGGTGCCTGCTTCTTTATCATGCTGGTCTGGACACCTTAAGACAGGGTGTCCCTTTTGCAGGTTAAGAAAAGAAAATGTTGTGAAAAACCACCGGAAATGGAAGAAACTACCGTGTTAGAATTTCCCTCAAAACATTAGAACTGGAAATTCACTTTGAGTGAAATTATATTAATTGCTACATTTTAAGAACATTTTGGACGGATCATCCAAAACCTCCCGGTTCCTGTAAGCCTAGAGACCAAGACGGCAATCAGCACATTGTACTCCGCTCCACACTGTCCGTGATGATGTGAACAGTGCAAATACTTGCACCACCATGAAGTTCCTGAGTTTAGACATACATTGTAGTTGTGGAAAATTCTGTGAGCAACCGAGAGATTCTATTCTATAGTTCAAGTAAAGCATAAAGTATGCATTTGAACTGGCCTTGTTTTATAAAGCTGTTAGTATAGTTATAGTAAGTTACAGTATGCACAGTTTTACGCACAACTTAACCTGTTCTTGGGTACCAAATCAGACTCGCAATAATTATGATTCCCATCAGCTTAATTTGAAATCTGATCTTTGGAGATTAAAATTCTTGTTGTTAACAAGCACCTGAGTACAACATTTAAAAACTTCTTAAATTTGACTGAAATTGTAAGAAATTCATTCTCACTTTGTTAAAACAGGGACAAATTCGGGTATCTCATTTAGCACATGATCAGGTCACCAGCCAAGTCACCAGTCGTGTGTAAGTTACAGTTTTATGAAACAGGGCCTTTGAAGCTAGGCTACTACGAGTCCTACTCAAACACTCTTTGTAAACGTCATCCCAGGAATCACTGGGGCTACAAATGGGTCAACCGGGGTGAGTTGGAAATGCGACTTATCATCCCAGACTACTCGGCAATTATATGCTTCATCATCTTCATATCTCTCTTGATGTTTCTTAATGATGATTCAATATATATTTCATGCATGATCATGATGTATCATTAAGTTTATCTATTAGGGTTTCATCTTTCGAAGGATGACCTATCAGGGTTTGACATGAATGAACCTTGAAGTTTCTGATCAGCAGTGGCTCCTCTCCAAATACTGAATTATGAAGTCTCAAATTTTTTTACCGTTGAGTTCCTAGTGCTACATGTATGCATGGAGAATATATATATTACATTTAAATCACGCAAATAAATAAATGCCTTTTTAAAATTGTAGCAAGATAATTCAATTTATCAAAGTGAAAACCTACTTGAAATCTAGCTATCGATATAATTCTCCTCAAAGTCAGTTTCTAGTTCTGTTATTGGTAGGGAAGTTCTTATACAGCATTTTCTTTGATTTTCTGTGTTTTTTACAATTTTTTTTGTGACCTGCAAAAAGAGTTCCCCTGTTTTTAATGTCACAATGTTAAGATCGAGTACACGAGCGTTAGTATCGATGGGGAGTAGAGGTGTATACGGGCTTTGTGAAAGACCCGTTGACCTGTACACCTTGCTCACCCGCTCAACGGACTGGTAACATAAAAGATAGGACTCCCTGAAGTTGGCCAAACCTACGGTACTCGAAGGTTCAGTTGGAGTCCTATGCTGTAATGCTCACACAAGTGCACACACTACTCTTTGTGTGTTTATGCACTGTAACATCAAAGATTGCTGGTGATATATTGCACAGTCGTGAGATCACTACTATCAATGTTTTAACCCAGGGAAAAAAATACACAGGGTCTTGGGACGATTTTGCCCCCAAAATACTTAAAAGAGCCCTGGAAAATGTTAAAAGAGCCCCCAAATTCCCATAGACACAATGTAAAATTGTAGACAAATGGCCAATGTGCTGAAAAAGAAGTCCCCGGAAATTTTGAATTAAGTTATCCCTGTTTTAACCTATCTTGAGGCTGATAAAACTGCCACAGAATGCAGCGCCCTCTATCAAGGATGGGTCTTTAATACAAACCTCTAACTGGGAATCCCCTACATTGGTCTACAGAGTTGTGCTATACAGGTATCCATCAGAACTGTCCATTCACAAGCAAGGGTTAAAACTGAGTGGTCTTAACTCTCTCATTACCATAGTGTGAAGCATGTAGAAGGCCAATGGAGTTTCCAACGGATAGTAAGGTATTATATCCCTTCTATGAATATTCATGAGTATTCTAGCAACGTGATTGGTCAATTGATGCTCGAAGAGCTCCGGATAGTTTTCACTATTTTTTCCTGGGGAGGACTGCGCATGCTCTCTACCTGAACGGGCGTAAATTAGTGCACAGTGAATGCAGTGCGCGGCATGTTGCGCATTTACCTGGGATGAACCGATATCGAGACAGAGAAAATAAAAGGCGACTATTTTTGTTCTGTTATTGTTTTACAAAAGGGATATAAAACAAATATACCAAGCATTGAGTTCGAAAGTATAGTGAAAATTATCCATCTTCAGAGGGACTGGCATAAGTTACTATTTTTTCCTCGGGGGCTTCGCCCCTCGGGAAAAATAGTTCTATGCCACTCCCTCCTCAGATAGATAATTTCCACTATACAATCTCACAGCTTGGTATATTTGTATAATATACAGGTTAAAGCACACCCTATGTTAGAACATTAAAGGTGCATACAACTGAGGTCTTGTGATATTGTTCGGCGTTCGGCAGCAGTCTTGTCAGCCCCACCTGAGTGCCAGCACTGCCCCACCTTCAAGAGATTCCTGAATGTTACCTGAGCATGGCAATGCTCCAGAATACCTCTATTTGCGACTTTACGCTCCCTTTAATACAAACCTCCAGCTGGAAGTCTCCCACATTGGTCTGTTGAGGGGTGCCATACAGGTATCCGTCGGAGCTTTCCGTGGCTTGGAGGAACTTGAGCCAGTTGGGAAGACCCGGTTTGGCTACCAGGGACGGGCGGATGATGATGGGGTCTGAGGGGTCTGGGAGTGGGAGAAAGGGTGTAGGGGGAGGGAGGAAGGAAAAGGTGAAGGTGAAAGGGGAGGGAGTGTACTGGGGAGAAGGAGGATAGAGAAGGAGGTTGTGGGAGGGGGGGAAGGGAGGGAGGGTGAAGGTGAAGGAGGAGTGAAGATAGAGGTAGGATGGTGTGGGGAGGTGGGGAGGTGGGGGGGGGGAGAGGAGGAAGGGAGGGTGAAGGTGAAGGGGGAGGATAGAGGTAGGATGGTGTGGGGAGGTGGGGAGGTGGGGAGGTAGGGGGGAGGAGGAAGGGAGGGTGAAGGTAAGGGGGAGGATAGAGGGAGGAGGGTGGGAATAAAGGAGAGAGTAAGATGGGTGTGCAAAGGGGAGTTAGTGAGATAAAGGGAGGGAGAGCAAGGAAAAGTAAAAAATGTGTGAAGGAAGGTGGGGGGAGGAGAAGGAGGAAAAGGGAGGAAGGTGGTGTGGGAGAGGGAAAGGGGGGAAAGGCAAAGGAAAGAGATAGGGGGAAGAGAGAGGCAGAGGTGCAAATAAAGAAAGAGAAATGGAGAAAGAGAAAGGGAGGAAAGAAAGAGAAAGGGAGAAAGAAAGAGAAAGGGAGAAAGAAAGAGAAAAGGGCAAAAGAAAGAGAAAAGGGCAAAAGAAAAAGAAAAGGAAAGAGAGAGAGAGAGAGGAGGGAGAAAAAAAACACAAAATGAGCACATTGGCAAGATGTTAAAACTTCAGTGGACACAATACATGTTCTGCATCACACTAAGATACAAATTCTAATAAGAACAACTGAGCAACCATCAAGAATGCTCCTTAAGGAAGATACGGGTGACAAGACACAGCAACCACAGAGAGGAAAATCCTAAGATAACCATGTGAACCTCCGGTATGAACAATGATCTCTGATTCACATCAACATGTCACATCAACAAGTCAACAGGATCTGACAAAACTCTGTCAGAACAAATCACATCATTGTTTCATCGGGAATTTGTACAATGATGAATAAGATCCATAGCAAATCCGTTTGAAGTTCATGTCGTTTCTAGACCACATGTGATTCATTGAGAGAAATCAAAATGTGGTCTTGCATCAAATTATTACCATAATGTAACTCATATGCTGTTATTAAGAACATCTAAAATGAAAAAAAAAACAGTGATTCATGCGGAAGTAGAGTTGTCATGGTCACATCAAAAAAAAAAAAAAATTGTGAGTTTATTCCTAACTTTGCCATAATCGTCATTATTACAGTTGTCAGCTGCTCAACTGATGCATATTTTGCAATCAAATTTTAAACTAAATATCTAGACAATTTTCAGCCTGCTATAAGTAGGCAGGCAACCAATAATTGACCCCAAAACACACACCATGCCCGGGTTCAATATACATGTGGGAACTCTGCTTCACGATTGAGTACAATTATCTACTAAATCTCTAAAGCACATTCTACAAAATTTGAATTTAGGAGCTTTATTTTAAAGATTGTCCGTCCCTTTTGCAAGCTTAAAATTTGAAATCGTCTATCACGATCTTAAATTAAAGAAAGTGTGATTCAAGACCATTTCTAAGAATATAGCATATTGAAGCTTTCTGTACATGTAAAAAATTTCAGCCGTTAAATTTCAAACCGACTTTTTTCGTACTACGAAAAAAGTATTAGTCTTTGTTACAGTATCTATGTGGTTATTATGCATGTATGAAATCCTAATTTTATGAGTAACTACCAAACTTTGGAGATGATTCCTTCCATAGAACATTTTTTTTTCAAAATGCGTTTTATAATTTAATAAACAGATTAATCAATAAAGCAGATATTTCAACACAAACTGCTAAGAGCCTGAGGTAAAGACTATTAATCAGACGTTGTTTACGTGCATTATTTGAATTTTACACTACGTATCAGTTTCAAATTGTGAATATAGAGCTTGCTAACACTTCTCTATATGTTTTGCCAATGTTTCGATGGTTTTGTGGTGATCTGAAAAAGGGACTGGCTGTCTTTAAGAACATGTAACATTATCTACTAAATCTCTAATTGCTCTTAAGGATCAAAACATGAGCATTGTTTCAACAACATATCTACTAAATTTCTAAATGTTCCAAAAGAGCAGAATATATTTGTATGATTTGTTTGAATTCAAAATGATCTATCAATTGCGTCAAGGTAAGCAGCGGTTGACAAAAAGGATACCGTAGTTAGCAGGCACCTGTGTTATGGTTACACGCTGGAAGAAGTGATTGCAACTATTTAGTTTAGTTTTCCTCTCTTTTCATGGATGGATTGTTTGATGTAGATGGATAAAATGTGTACAGTCCCATGGGAGTGAATGTGTCAAAGAGGAGAAAGAAGGACACAGAGAATGAAAGTAAGAGAGAAAATGTGCAAATGTAGAGACATGGCATGAGATAAAGCAGAAGAAAAGAAAGAAAAGGTGGATGATAGGGAAAGAAAAGTAATGAAGAGAGATATTGTAGAAATTGAGAAACAATGTAAGGAAGGTTATGAGAGCAATGTGAAAGAGAAACAAAACTGTAACAAAGAAAACAGAAGAATAAAGTAAAGAAAGTGGAGGAAATTGAGAGTGAGAGGGACAGGGAAAAGGGCAAACAGGAAAGGGAACATTCATAAAGTATAGTATAAAATGCATAACAATGTTGTGCCCTTTTTATAGTGCGCTCAGACTTACCCCGCTTCAGAAGCGGGGTAACTTTAGCTCGGGGTAAGTCCTTTTATACTGCTTTTTTCGACCACCCATGACGGGAGCGAGACCGCACTAGTTGCCGTGGTAACGTACTGCCCCATCAGCCGTCCTTCCCGCGAGCGCGCCCCATCTCAACTGTGCTTCCCGCGAGTGCAAAAATTGTATATGTGCACTCGCATGCGCACGTGCTAGCGTATAGCTCCGTGTGTTCTCGTGTGAAGTTCATCGTGTACCGATCCTCGTGTTTCACTTTTGGTTTTTGTATTACTCGACTCGCGCGAAGTTGGAGCATGAATAGCTCCTCATCGCTCTCCCACTTTTTTCCTCTCGATGTTCTATCATCTTTCTACATGCTTTACCTGCGGATTTTCCTTCTTCTTTTTTTGCTATCTCGGCTGAAAGAGAATACAGTACACGGCACACACAGAGCTAGCGTGAGGAGGCGCGAATGTTTACAGCTATAGCGTGCTTTGCGCTTGTACGTGGGTAACCCTGAAACGGAAGCGGCATACATATACCTCACAGTCCGCACTTCCAGTTCATGGGTCACTGATTTTAGTCCGCGCTAAGTCGAGAGACCTTTTATAGTGACGTTAGCTCGGGTCTGATCCAGACCTGATGCGGACCTGACCCTCCTCTCAGCTAGGACTAACTTTAGCTCGGGCTAAATATTTTTCGACCTTTTATAGTGAGAGTTACCCCGGATCAGGTCCGGACCTGATCCGGGGTAACTCTCACTATGAAAGGGGTATTAGACAGGGCGAAAGAGTCTTGTGGAAAAAGAAACAAATTGTAACCCAGAAAACAGAAGAATAAAGAAAAGAAGGTGGATGAGAATAAGAATGAGAGAGACACAGATATAGCACAAACAGAAAAGAGAAGAGAGATGAAATATTGTAGAAAATGAGTAAGAATATGAGGAGGGGAATGATGGTAATGTGGAAGAACAAACAGAAATGTAACACCGAAAACTGCAGAATAAAGAACAGAGGGTCAATAACAGTAAGAATGGGAGGAACACAGAAAAAAGAGCTTGTATGTTTATTAGACAGAGAAGGAGAGTGTTATGAAGGAGATACAAAATTATAATACTGGAAACGGTAGAATAAAGAAAAGAAAATGGATGAGACTAAGAATGAGAGTTACAGAGAGTGGCAAACAGTCAAACAGAGAGTGTAAGAAAGAAGAAAAAAGAGGGGAAGCTTCAGAAATGATCACCCCAGGTTCGCTGCACTGGTAAGGGAGGTTTTTTCTCTCCTCTTAATTACCTCCCTGTTCCTTCTACTTAGGCGGTTTCGATAAGACACTGCAAACTCAACTAGTCACATAATTGTTTCAGGAAACAACCCCACTCATGCATCGTACAATGTTAACACCATGCAAGAGCTATTTGAAGAAAGGACAATTCAGTGAGTACATTTTGGGTCAGATAGGTCAGATATATTTTATAAAATTATTTCAGGAAACAACCCCCCTCATGCATCGTACAGTGTTAACACCATGCAAGAGCTATTTGAAGAAAGGACAATTCAGTGAGTACATTTTGGGCCAGATAGGTCAGATATATTTTATAAAATTTTTTCAGGAAACAATTATTCCCCTTATGCATCGAACAGTGTTGACACCATGCAAGAGCTATTTGGAGGAAGAAGTGTCTAAAACAAGGATTATTGGGTTATTTTAAAGACATTTCATATTCAAAGGTAATGAATATTAGTAGTAAAAGCTAGATGACCCATAGTCACAGGGTAAAACATTTTTGTTGTGACCATGGTCCCATTTTTTATTTCAGTATCACAGAAGGGAACCATCTCAATACTACAACTTTGCTGAATTCAAATAGGACCTGTATCCGTGATAACCAGGAGGAAAAATACAAAGGAGCTCAGGGAGATTTTCCACCCGAAATGCTTAAAAGAGCCCCCCAAATTCCCATAGACACTTTGTAAAATTGTAGCCAAATAAGCCATTGTGCTCAAAAACAAGCCCCCAAAAATTTTGAATTAATTTTTTCCCTAGTAATGAGAGCAGAATTTCCTGATTTAACCTTGACCTATGTGTGTTTACTTATGACCTATCTGACCTAAAATTTGACTGTTGAATAGTCCTGTCATATACATGTATTATCGTGCAACGGTGTTTGCCAAATTGTTTGGTGAAGTTTGGTTTTCATTTTTTAGACATATCATTTAAAGAGTAAAATTTTCAGATTTAAAATTTACCTTGACCTGTGACCTATGACTTTAAGAATATGACCCCAAAACTAATCAATCGATTGCCCTGCCAAATTTTACCATTGCAACAAGTTTGATGAAGTTCAGTCAATTATTCTTTTAGCTATCACATAAACAAGATCTAGACAGACGAATGGACAAACAAACCATCGGACAAACCAGAATCATAATGCTATCCGAGGACTTCGTTGCGGAGGCATAAAAATGAATTGCTAATTTTGTAAAATCGAAATGGACATTTTGACACAGTAGATAACTTTAACATTATTAACCTTGCTCCCTTCATGTGGTTAACTTTTGGGTTATTTGGGTTATCTATTTAGCTTTTGGCTGACATACCTGTATGTCAAATTCATAACTAAACTTGACAGTTTCTCACCAAAGAAACCACACAGAATGAAACAACGTGTAACTAAATACATGATTTTGTGTGTTTTTTTTCCTGGAAGACACTTGAACTGCATTTCTTGATAAAAGGTTGACAAACTATCCACTAAACTGACTTACAGGGAAGCATTTAATAAAATATTTTCTGTGTTTAATAGTAATTAAGAGAAAAGGTATTAATAGTTTGTAATAAAATGCACATAAAACATGTAAAAATTAAGAACATCCGATAAGAAAGCTTTACTTTTAAAGGAAGTTTTTTTCTTTGCATTCTTCCTTAATTTCCTCGACTGCCACTTGACTTCCTCAAGACAGCTGCTGAGGAAACATCAGCCTTTCTCAAAGACCTTGAGTGATCAAGTCGGCCCCATTCTTAGTAGACATAAGTGATCCTACACTGCAATGTACACTACAGCTCAAAGGAATTGGCACGGGTAAGAGGAAAGGGAAGAAATGGAAGGAGCCGCAGTTTTGAACTGTGGTATATTTTGTCCAGTTTGGCATTAGCCTATTGTTTCATGCTGAACTTGACAAAATATACTGCAGTTTAAAACTGTGGCTCCTTCCCTTTCTTCCCTTTCCCTATGCCAATACCTTTGAGCTGTAGTGTAGGTAGTGTGAAATCTTCTCCTGATTCTTGTTCTTTTCCTTTCTCTCTTTAACATTTTTGACCTCACATAAGCATCTATATTATACGCTCAATAAATAGTTTATAAATATAGAAATGCACAGTACATGTATGTTGTCTTAATGCAAGTCTTTTATCACTGTCTCAGTTTACACTGGAGTTGATGCTTTGAAATATATTACTCTTTTCCCCTTCTGCACCTTCCTCTTTAATCTGTCATAGATGCATTTCTAACCTTTAACACTTTTTATCTGATATTTATAAGCATAGATGATATTTGCCCATGATATGGAGTTTTTAAATTTACAAATTTGTACATTGTCCATATACGTTGTCTAAATATAAATCTTTAAGCTCTCCTTCAGTTTACACTGGATTTGATGCTATAAAATATCTTGTTCTTTCCTTTTTTTTCTTTGTTTTCCCCTTCTGCATCTACCTCCTCCAATTCTCCCTATCGCATATACATGTAGCTCTCAGAATCTGGACATGTGTGGCGCTCTAATTTTGTTACCTTTAATTCTTGGGATATGAACTTCTGGTTCACGCACATTACCCTTCTACAGCCATCGTCTCGCTGGTGTCTTTTCATTCTTTCATTAGTCCATCCACATTGAATGTTGAGGTAGGCAAAAACATCACCATGAGTGATTGGTGGTATTTTTTCTAGTCCTTCGTCCATGTAAAAACCGTTCCATTTTAACATTACAAGGTTTACGAGGGTCGAAATTACAGATTCTATGCGTTATTGCGTGAATTGAATACATACCAAACTCTTAGCGGAAGTAAACGTCCCAAGAGCAATCAATCAGATATTGGTATTGCAAGGTGATTCTTGATGTCACAAGGTGGTACTTGATATCGGCTATATGTGATAGGGAGAATTCTTGTTTTATCTCCTATGCATTTCTACACAACAACAGTTTGAGCCTATACACTTAAAGTCATGAAGAAATGTGTTAAGCCACTTTCATAACATATTACCTAATGTGTAGAGATCGAATAAGGAGTCCCTCCGAATGAGATGTTGGAAGTTGATGCCATTGGTGATGGTGAGAGAGGCTGCTTGGCTGAGACACTGCAGTAAGCAGGCTGCCACCAAAGCGATACCTGGATACAGTATCAGGAAGAGGAGGAGAAAGAGGTTATGAGTAATATGGGGATAAATACATGTAGGGTGTAAGGGGTGGGGTGGGGATCAGGTGGGAGAGAAGAGGTTACAAGTAATATGGGGGTAGATATGGTGTAAGGGGGGTAGGGAGGGGGGGAGGGGAACAGGTGAGATAGAAAAGGTTACAAGTAATATGGGGGTAGATAGGTTGTAAGGGGGTGGGGAGGAGATCAGGTGAGATAGAAAAGGTTACAAGTAATATGGGGGTAGATACGGTGAAAGGGGTGGGGAGGGGGTCAGGTGAGAAAGAAGAGATTACAAGTAATATGGGGGTAGATATGGTGTAAAGGGGGAGGGGGAAGGGATCGGGTGGGGGAGAAAGAGGTTACAAGTAATATGGGGGTAGATATGGTGTAAGGGGGTGGGAAGGGGATCAGGTGAGGGAGAAGAGGTTACAAGTAATATGGGGGTAGATATGGTGTAAGGGGGTGGGGAGGGGATCAGGTGGGGGAGAAAGAGGCTATAAGTAATATGGGGTAGATACGGTGTAGGGGGGTGGGGAGGGGATCAGGTGGGGGAGAAAGAGGCTATAAGTAATATGGGGGTAGATATGGTGTAAGGGGGGTGGGAAGGGGATCAGGGTGAGAGAGAACAGGTTACAAGTAATATGGGGGTAGATATGGTGTAAGGGGGGTGGGGAGGGGATCAGGGTGAGAGAGAACAGGTTACAAGTAATATGGGGGTAGATATGGAGTATAGGGGTGGGGACGGGGTCAGGTGGGGGAGAAAGAGGTTACAATAAGGGAGTAGATATGGTGAGGGAGAAAGAGGCACAGGGTGGGGGGGGGGGGGTAGAAGGGGTGGATAGGATACGAAGGTGGCAAGGAGGAAGGTTTAGAGGGTGAGGAGGTATTTGGGGTGGGTAGGAAAGGAAGGGGACAGAAGGTGTTACAACATAAGAAAAGGGGAAATAGAAATGGAGAGGGGAATGAGAGGAAGAGAGATAGAAGGGAGAGAAGGACCAAGGGAGAGCGCGAACAAATTTTGTAGATGTACCAGAGAAATAGAGAAATATATAGAGAGAGAAAGGAACAAAAAAAGAGACAGCACCCAGGGGGACTGGAGGAGGAAAAGTCTTCATAAATATCAATAATTAAAAAGCATAAGAGGTAAAATCAATTATACGTAAATATAACTACACTGTGAAAGCAATGTTGAGGAAATAGACATACTTCAAAACAGGTTAAATAAGACAGAAAATGTAAAACCTAACTTTAACTAAAGTCTATTAAGGAAAAAAAAGGGCATTGCAAACTTTCACAATGTACTATCTTTCGGAGATATCTCGATTACCGAGTATCACATGTCTAAAACCTGGGCTAAATCTGGAGAAAATTGAGAAAAGGTTGTCCCCAGATTGCTACCTCTCCCCCCAGGAAAGCTATCACGATGCCCATCAAGGTGATAGGCACCTCACAGCACTGGCCAGAAATTGGCTCTGACAGATGAAACAAATATTTCTCTCTTTCCACAAATTCAGATAATAAATACTGGAGGAATAATGAGCGAGGATTGAATTACAAATTGGCCAGGAACAATCATAAAAAATGTGAGTTCGTGGAGGGGAGTTGTAATTACCTTGGCTTGTGAGAAATTGCAATATTTGTGAAGTTCTATTACCATGGCAACATCATTTATTTCCTTCAGGGAAAGACATTTTAGCAGGCATTTTGAAGTAGATAGCAGAGAATGTGTGATATGAAAAGGTGTTCCAGGGAGAACATTTTGTGGCATTGTGATAGAATAGTTTGGTTTGCCATTAGACTAGTCACTGCATCAGTCTGTTCAGGAGAAGAAATTGAGAATGATTAGTCTACTACAGCCAGACCCCTTTTTTTATTTAGTGTGGTTTAGAAATGCTCAACAGCCTGGAAGCCAGGCTACGCAATCTTCGGCGATTTTTGAGCCAAGAAATACAGTTTTGTAACATCGGGTTAATTTGGCTAATCTCGCTATTTAGCCAATTTGGGCCAATGTAGATCGGCCTTCCCTCCAAAGGACATGAGGGAGAGGGAAGTCCAACAATGGGGGGGGGGGGGGGGGGGGGAGGGGATAATAAGCCCCCAAACAAAAGAGAATGGGCACACACATAGATCTTTGGGATTAGGATCCCATCCCCAGACTCCTTCTTAAGGCTTCTTTCAACAGTCACACAAACCCCTGCAAACATGACAAACTCAATCTATTCAGCATTCAACAAGTTTGTGTCTGTTTGTGTGTGTGTGTGTGTGTGTGTGTGTGTGTGTGTGTGTGTGTGTGTGTGTGTTTGTGTGTGTGTGTGTCCCAGGGTGGGGATGTGGCCATGGCCAGTGGCCAGTTTCAGCTAGAAGAAATTATACCAAAACCAGGGATGGTAACTTTTGCCACCCTCCCCCCAAAACAAAAACAACCATTCAAAGACTAAAAATGATATTACAGAACATGAGAGATTAGGAGTATTTAGCATTCAAAAAGTGTGTTTGTGTGTAAATATAACATGTCCCAACATGGGAACAATGACCCCGCCAATTTCAGTTGAAAGAAACCAGTACCAAATATCAACTCTCTAAAATGACATCTTTAACTAAACCCGTTGCTCATGGTTAGATTTTTTGGCTTCATAACCCTCATCTAGTTATGATGTCAAAATGTGCCAGGGAACTGCAGTACCGTAGCCAAAGGGGCGTGGTTTGATTGCACCCGATAAGGAATGATGTTTCTTCACAGCCTGTCATTAAATTGTCCATACAGCAGATTATGCAGGAATCACACTGCTCGATCAGTATCTGAGTGGAGAAGAACACGGCCTCAGCAAAGAATGGATTAAAATGAGTATTAAGCACGTATGACCAGAAATGGGAACCTTTGCCAACAGACCAGCCCCCCCCCCCCCCCCCCCCAAAAAAAAAAAAAAAAAAAAATCACACTCCTAATAGTAAAAATGATATCTTAACAAATACTGACAACATTAAATGTACATGTACTGCTGGTTGGCAGCTCTACAATATTTACATTTGAACTTTGGAATAACTTTTATAATTGTGCCTCAGTACAACGGGATAAGGAAATGTTTTAAGGTTCATCAAACATACAGTAACAGGTGAAATATTTCCCTAAAGTACATTTGGCTAAAAGAGCTTCCTATTCCCCTCAAATGCTAAATGTATAACATGACTCATGCTGTTCAGTTCTTATGATATCACGTTTAAAGACAGGGTATTCCATTTGTAAAAGTCATGAAACTTACCAGGAATCAATGATTATGTGTATGAAATCTAACAGTCACAGCTTTGCACATCTTTTCAGGAGAAGTGAAAAACTATCCCTGATTATGTTTGAAGCGTAACGACCGTTGTCTACTTTCACATACATTATTGCAACCTTCACTCAGGGTGCGCCCCTTACCCCAATGCATTACTGTGTGTGCAAAAGCTGTGGTGTGTGCTATTGCGTATTGTGGTCTCCAGTCTCTATAGGCTATAGGTTTTGAATCGCTCATCCAAAATCTACCCAAATCTCGCAATCACTATAATTCTGCTCAACGTTATTTTTCAGTTCTAATATTGTGATATCAGTTCTCATACAGTATTTTTTTCCATTTGTGATGGTTATTACAAAATCTATTTTTTTTACCTGCAAAAGGGCTATTCTGTCTCTAAAAAGAAGCCTCTGCCGCTAAATGTCTACCCTGGTCTAACTTAGCGTTGACTTAGCTTCGATGTTGGTATTGGTTTCGCTTTGAGTAACCAAGCCCTTAGCCCTAGATGTAATTTGTTTGGGAACATACAGGGCCTTTTCAACCCCTCCTGCTTCTCTTTGTCCACTCCTGTTTAACAATCATAGTTCTTGATCCCTTCCACAGTCCAAACTCTGCCCTAGCTTGAACCCATGAGGGCATCTCTCGAGTTATTTAGACCAGTTACAAATGCTCGCCGTCTCCCATTGTTTCCTACTGATCTACTACCAGGTATGCGGCATCACAGTGTGAACCAAAAAGCTCAGAGTTACGGTAGCTGGGCTCATCAATGTTATGCTATGCGCCTCCACATACTTTAATACCAAAGCGCGATGCGGAAGATCACCTCACAGAATTTAACTGGGGGCTTTCAACGCAAACACTTCACGGTTGAATCCCTCAGCATGAGTCTTGTTTACAAGCGAAGTTTCCATGTGTAGCAAATAATAGGAAGTCACTATTGTGAGCTAGCTGGTTGGGCTAAATACCTCTATAGAATGTAGCGATTGTGGTATCTTTATATGTAGATTCCAGTGATAGACCATACCTCAAATCTGCCAAAGTGACCTATTTCTATAGTTTACTTGTACCAGTGTACATTGTGGATAGAATTGTGGATATATATCGTGGATACATTTGCCCGTAGATGCAAGTGTGTGGAATAGACTTTATGGACGCAGCATGTGGAAGCTTTCATACCTTTTGGATTATCGCAATTGTAATTGTGTGGTGTTTGTTAAATACTTGCAGTAGCATGTGAAACTCTGGCACAATGAGCGCTTCTGATATTTACTGACCAGTGACCAGAGGGAGGTGTGGCCATCTACAGTACTAGTCTTCCAAGTATGATGTGTTTCACTGAATGTAGCCACAATTTGCAGAGTACAGGATTTCTACCATAGTTGAAGCTCATACAGCGTAAAGGCCTAAGTTATTACTTCTGTAGTAAAGAATGTGCTGGCTGTTTACATCTATTAAGTATCAACACCACATGTTACATGGTATGTATTAAAGTGTTTGTTTGGAGTTGGTTGTTCATACATGTAGTTTATCCACATAAGGTACCAGTTGTCATGTACATATGCAAGTGATATTTGGTGTACAAGAGCCATATGAATGTATCTTAACCTCATTTCCAGGCTGTTAGACATTGCTGATTTTATTTATCTATTTATTCTAGTCTTCTTTAAAAATACATGGTAGGCAACCTCACTTAAAAAAGCTGCCTTACAGCTAACAATTAACAAATAAGAGTCTGGTACTCTAAGACAAGTCATTGTATCATTCTCCTCCCTTCTCAACTGGAGAAGAAATTGAAAGTGATTAGTCTACTACAACCAGACCTCTTGATTTAATAGTGAGGTTTAGAAATATCCAACAGCCTGGAAGCCAAGCTAGATGTATCTAGTCTGCAGGACCAGACCCTATTGTGATATAGTCTCAACTTTAAAATATGTGCCTGGAAGTGAGACTAAAGCCTGCTAATGTCTCTTGAAGGTTGTTCATGTACAAAGAAATGAGAGCTAGTCTCTGTATTGCACACCTACTGGTTTAGACTCATGGACAAGCTGACCAACTGACTAACAAGGGCTAATAACTAGTATGAGATATCTACCATATCAAGTGGTAGTAATACAGTCACGAGGTATCTCAACTTTCGAAGGCAGTATTAATTGATAAAAACAAAACAAACATCCGTTCAAACATCCGTTCAAATATCAATTGAAAAATCTGGAGACTTTGAGACATTGATTTACAATAAAGGGGCATATTTTCTTATCTACAAATTAATTGATAGATTCTAAAGATATTGCAGTTATAGAATATCATCATAAGAACATTTTTATGAGCTTCTACTGACTCAAAACAGGATCAGTTGGCCTGTTTCAAATATTCCTGGAAATAACTGGAACATAAACAACCCTGTTTTGAGTCACTTGTGACCTTAATTGCTTCCTTTTGTTATTAAATGGGATCATCATAATGCATAAGTACAGATGTATAATCATTTGACACATATATTGAAACTTGGTTCATCAAATCTCATCAAATCTCCGAACTAAACCATCATTGTGTACACTGATTTTTAGACAGGATTTTGGTTTGTGTAATTGACTTATGGAGAGGCAGTCAATCGGCAGCGCTCGCTCGTTCTATAGAAATCGTGAGCGTTTTATTTTTCGTCTCGCGAAATCTCACGCGCAGATTTTGCTGCACGTAGATTATGAAGGAATTTGACATGCTCGCGAGATCTTTTGCTGGGGTCTTCTGTAAGCATACTGATCAGGATTTTTTTAGACAGGGATTGAGATTATATGTTTCTTAATAAATATTTTTAGTTTTTTTCGAAATCCGCAAAGGAGTTTTTATGTTATTTGCCTTCAAAAACAGGCCTCATTTTTTTTTTGAAATATGTAAGCTCTCAGACCTTGCTGGATGCTGACCCTTCTATGGATTGTACGGCAACGACAGTTACGGCTCTAAAAAGCCAATACTTCAGCGGAGATTCTGATTCCAATATTGTTTGGGCTCAAAAATAAAACATTTGAGCTATTCGTCTTCAAAGTGACGCGAGATTTCAGAAATCGTACGGACTTCGCAACCGATATATACGTAAGCTCCCAGACTTTGCTGGATCCTGACCCTTCTACAAATTGAGCGGCAATACCAGTTACAGCTTTGGAAAGCCGGTACTCCAGCGGAGAATTTTATTCCAGTTTTGTTTGGGCTCAAAAATAAAACATTTGAGCTATTCGTCTTCAAAGTGACGCGAATTTTCAGAAATCATACGGACTTCGCAACCGATATTCTTCCGCAGGCAGCAGAAAACACACGATTTTATTTTCAGCTCGGTAGTCGTGACCTTCACTTTACCCCTCGAACCGCGAAAAGGTCTCCTTTTCAAACTGCGATATCTCCATGAATATATCATATTTTTGTACACTTTCTTTTGTAACTGTATGTTGGAGGTCGACATTTACTAAGGGTGAAGAAAAATTTCATTGAAACAGGCAGAAAAATATTGAAAATTCGAGATAAATAATGTGGTTCTAATAAAAAATTAAAAAAGAAAATAAACTCTATATTTCAATGTCAATCGCTTTTGAGCCCCTGATATTTAGAGATCATCTGAAGCGGAATTTATTGTACTTTATGGAGATACCATTATTTTTTAACCTCCCCCCATAGAAGGGTCAGGATCCAGCAAAATATCAACCATGTTCAAATCCAGAATGAGCGAGATATGACGAAGTTGTGAGCGATCCTAACCAGTCAATCATAGTCCGCGGACTATGATTGGATCGCCTTGGATCGCCGGTAGAATTTCGTTATTATCGTGGACTATGATTGGCTGGTTAGGATCGTTCATAACTTCGTCATATCTCGCTCATTTTGGATTTGAACATGGTTGATGTTTTGCTGGATGCTGACCCTTCTATGGGGGGAGGTTGAAAAATAATGGTATCTCCTTAAAGTACAATAAATTCCGCTTCAGATGATCTCTAAATGTTTAGGGCTCAAAAGCGATTGACATTGGAATATAGGGTTTATTTTGATTTTTTTAATTTGTATTAGAACCACATATTTATCTCGAATTTGCAATATTTGTCTGCCTGTTTCAATGAAATGTTTTTTCGCCCTTGGTAAATGTCGACCTCCAACATACAGTTACAAAAGAAAGCGCACGAAAATATGATATATTCATGAAGATATCGCAGTTTGAAAAGGAGACGTTTTCCGCGGTTCGAGAGGTCAAGTGAAGGTCACGACTACCTCGCTGAAAATAAAATGAGCGTATTTTCCGGTGCCTGCCGTTTGGCTGGAGGCGAATACACTTTAGTTTCTTTTGTTGTTGTTGTGAAAGAATGCTGTTTTTCCCAGGATTGTAGATAAAAGGGGACAATTTTCCAACTGCAGTGAGGTTGTAGAATGACTAGATTGGTTGCTGAATTGCTAGAATTGTTTCTCTCTGCAACTAGGTGTAGATGCAGTAAATTTGCAACTCTTTGGCATTTCCATGGCCCTTTACTGGACTCAACCAATAAATTTGCACCTACTGTACAAATACTAAGATTCTTCTTGACGTTTGTCACAGAAAATGGATGTTTGTGTACAAGGGGAACTTAACTAAATAATTGGTTTTTAATCTATTTAATTTGATATGTGTAAGGTCAATCTTCTTTTTAATTGATTCTGATACAAACAGGTAATCGTTGAACTCTAACTTAGTGATTATAAAACCTGCTGATCACAGTTCTACAGGTCGTTGCATACACGTACTGTACATGTACATGTAGTTTCCAATATGTGTATATAAATGTATATTTAAACATAATGAAGTTTAATTGTGACCACAATGTGCATATGGACATTCCCTGACCACTAGAGAAGGACCTCATGAGAACATAAATCATATACTTTTAGGAAATCTTCGGACATTAATTACCAGTTAAGCTTTATTCCTCTTCATTACAATGTGTTACATTGTTCTTGGTCTGTTTATTGTTCTTCCTGGAAAGAAGATTATACTTGTTACAAACATATATATTCATACAATATTTCAACTTCCGTCCAATCATTGATCCACCCCTTTAAAAATCTTGGGATCATCCCAAGAAATTTTGTCTGTACCTAAACAATGCTCTAAATTCCAACTGCATATTGGAGGATGTGACCTATTGTACGACATTGTATCTATTGACCTCCATGACCCGAGTTGTGATTTCACTCACAAGGTGTGTTGGCATCAGCACGAAGCTGACAAGATAACCAGCTATATTCTGATCTTGGAATTTAGCCCGAAGTTGAAATCTGAACCCTGTCTTTTAACGAAGTGTGATCGATCGTAACTAGACTTGTGATTGACATCAATCATAACTCTGTACATTAGACATAGGAGATGGGACTTACGATTGATTCAGATCAATTGCAACTCTTTCTAAGACAGGAACCACGTCTTCTTCAGACGGAAACGTGCAAATAGCGTGCTGTCTTGCTCACCCATGGAAGGGCCCGATAAGTTGCTTGTTCGTATGCAATGTAATGCAGTGCCCGCTGCACATTGCTGTTGTTGAAGAGTGAGCTCACGGATTCTGGCAAGATTTCGAGCTGATGAAGATGATCCACAAAATAGCTTGATATTTCTGCTCTCTAGCCTAAGGATTGTGGGGAGATTTCCTGACCACATTGCCAGCTAGTTTGCCAGATCAGGCTGATGATATAGCCTCGCTGCAAGAAAAGAGTCTAGTATTCACAAGACTACTCACTCTTTCACGCTCCTCTTTTCTCCTCCCATCCAATCTGGAGAAGGAATTGAGAATGATTAGTCTACTGCAGCCAGACCCCTTTATTGAACATTGCAGTTTGGATTGAAAATTCCAAACATCTTTGAAGCAAGGCTACGCTGATGAAGATGTTGTGGAGTCTGGACACAATAAATTAGGATCACTCCATGATCTAAACTAGTCTTGAACTTTATTCATGCAGGAACTGAAGCTTACGGCCATTTACATGCATGTATCATCCATCACATAGTATGGTGGCTTGTATATGAAATTATGAACTGAATGTAGCAACATTACAGATGTGAATAACTTGCTATTTTGTGATTACAAGATATTCTGCAACTTAGAACTGATGAAGACAGTACTAGATAGAGGGCAAGTTCCAACTCAAAATGAGAGTGCTGGTGTTTGAGCTGGATGTTAACACTGCACTTGAGCTAACTCCCCGGAGCACTTGACTGAGGAATATGTGTATTTGCATTGGGAGTGTACATGTCCACTAGTCTATATGCAGACTCAATAAACCATTTTTGTAATTTATTCACAACTCTCTCCTTCACTGTGTAGTAACACATTATTCCATTTACCAGTCTTTGACTGGGGAATACATATATTTGTATTGGGAGTGTACATGTACACTAGTCTATATGCAAACACTCAATTGAATTACTCTCTTAATTCTTGTGTCTGAAAGATACAACTACAGGTTGGGCCTGAGATCAACGTCACAGCTGATTGCAATCTATTGCAGTCAGACTGCATGCAGTCAATGTATGGAGCTGATTGCATTTGATTGCAATCACTGTGCATTTGATGTCAGGCTCCACTGTATGTCCATGTTGACTTGAGAGTTGGATCTTATTGTGAAGCATCCTGTACAAATGTAAAAGAGATAGTCTGAGGAATTTCAGACCCATTGATTCAAACACAGTAAGTGATTGTGACACAATACTTTTATAGAGACCAGTAAAATTGTTTTGCCCCTTTGAATGATGATGAAAGCTAGGATGCCTGTTCTTTGCGTTCCAGACTTCCTTATGCTCGCAGTGTGTAGTCTATGCATCCACACTTAGTTGTGATAGCAGTGCATGGTGTCTACTGTGTGTCCTTGGCACACAGCATCCATACACGTACGCACTTTACAGTCTGGGACTGAGACTAGCCAAGCCCATGGTCAGGGCCATTTGGTTTGGTTGGGAAATAACCAGGACGAAAGTAGAAAGATGGACTTTGGTCTCCGAACGGACATTGAGTCAAGCGAGGAGTGACATCCGTGTATTCTCGGCTCCAGGAGAGATTCCCAGTTCTTCTATCTTCTCTATCATCACACCACCACACGTGTCATTGTTACTGCGCATCTGTAGTCTGCTCAAAGTGCTAGGTAGAGGCAGAGGTTTCCACAAATCTCTGGTATACCTGTGAAAAACAGTGCTCATATGTTTTTCATAGTCAGTGTTGGAGATCTACACGTTTTTGGCTTTGGTCAACTTTTTGTGCGCCAGATAAATTACTCTTTTATAAGTTTTGTGTGTGTATTATCTGTGCAAAAATGCATCAATGATGGATTAAGGGTTTAAGATGTACTGCAACGTGGACAGTGTTTAACTCTGCTTGCACCAGACACACTGCTGCTATGTTGGATGTCTCTGTATATTACTCAGGCAAAAGTGCCTTCATCCATGATGAGGGATCAGCCATAGAGAGATCTACACTTTTTCATTTTGGTGTCGAGATACAGGAGCCGCCCTTATATCGTACAGGTATGCATCTGCTTCAACATGGGACGTGGCTACCACTAGTGCAAAAGTGCATCAGGGGTGTGTACAAAGAGTTAAAAATTCATCACTGAGGGATCAGCCATGACCGTGGATTAAGAAAGAGATCTTCATATTCATTTTGGTGTCAAGATTTTGGTGTCAGGAGCAGCCCTTATATCGTACAGGTACAGGTATGCATGTGCTTCTCCGTGTGTCTCTATCACTTGTGCAAAAGTGTATCACTGGTGTGTGGAAAGAGTTAGATATTCATCAATGAGAGATCAGCCATGACCGTGGATTAAGAAAGAGATCTACATGATTTCATTTTGGTATTTTGGTATCAAGATACATATGCAGCCATCTAGCATCAACAGTGGAGAATTTTGTGAAGATATCACCAAGACCTTTCTACTGATGGAAGGAGGAATACATTGGAATACATCATTTCACATGTGTGTGGTATGAGCGAGGTGTTTTTTGATAGATCTAGACTCTTGAATAGATAGATTTTCAACTTCATCTGTGTATAAAGTCAAAGGAATTTAGGGCCGAGCAATGCAGGGATTTGTCAAAGAATCACCATAACATTTCACCTGACTGAAAGAGTATATATTGGAATACATTATTACAAGTGTGAGTGATCGTAGCTGCACTGGTAGACTATGTCTGAGATACTTAAGTGGACTTTCAGATTTAAGAAGTACTTGAATTTTTTTCACAAGGATCACTCATCGCTTGAGCATAGAATAAAATTTTGGTTTCCATTTCATTGTTATAATGCTACCGTGATATTATTAGCACCACGCAACTATGCTTTTGATCACCTGGTGTTCGAAAGTGATAAATGAGTCTACTTGGGTTCTTAACTTAATTGCAAGTGGAAGCAAAGTGCCATACTTGGACTTTGCTCCTAAAAACTGCAGGGTAGATACCTTTCTCTGAAAAGACAATATAATGTCTGGAATCAGATTCTCTTTATAAATGACCAGTTTTTAGCAAGAAATTCCATGCTTGGTTGTACTGCTCAGACGAGTTTCAGCAATCTACTGAAACAATATAATGTCTGGAATCAGATTCTCTTTATAAATGACCAGTTTTTAGCAAGAAATTCCATGCTTGGTTGTACTGCTCAGACGAGTTTCAGCAATCTACTTCCAGAATGTAAAATCCATGGCAACACAGTATGAGCTATAGCGTGATAGCATTGGAATCATGCAGCCATGCTCTTGATGGCTTTGTGCTTGAAAGTGATGAATTACTTTTCTTGGTTTTCACACTTAATTGCATCTGAAGACAAAGAAGTGCACTTTGCTCTTTGACACTCCAAGATGGTTCCTTTTTCCTGAGCAGACGATTAAATGCCTGGCATCCCCGGGGCCATATTCATGAAACTTTTCTAGCCTCGTTAGTAAGGTTTCATGAATATGGCAGCAGGTCTCTTAGATCAGAGAGGTGTAAGGAATGGAGTCAGCACGAAGTGTAATTTATTCCTACAGCAGTCGCGTGCATTGATATCACAATGGAATATTTGACGCGTTTGGCTCTTTGATCGAGGGAGATCCGCCGCCAAACAAGCATGACAAAATGTAGGATGCATTTTGAGGAATATATATTCTGTATGCGCAGAAGATTTCAGAACCACTTCATGAACTGAAGTGCATGTGCAGTAGTATTACATCTTATAAAGATACGATTCTGTGAATTTCAGATTATATTGTTGCTTCGTTTTTGTGATAAAAGGAGAATACTGTAGAAAACATGCCAGAGAAATGCCTCCATATCGCACATTTCCGAATCATATTTCCTTAAAAATATCTTGTAAATTGTTTATTGAGTGTTTAATCTTTCATGGAAACAATCTCAATTTCGTGTGCGGAGGTGTCCGGAAAAGTTACGGACCAAATTCTTTCTACAAGTTTTTTCAAAATTCCCCTTCGCTCACCCCAAAACTAATTCACAGTGTGTGTAAATAGATCAGCTACGAGCTCCCAGCGAAGGCTGAACGGTTGACATGCTTCTCAAAACAGATTGTCTTTTATTATTCAGAGGAAGGCACTACCTAATTAGAAATACAGCTAATTGTTTAAAACACCTGAATGTCTTGAATTGTTATGAGGCGGCGGACCTCATAGATCAAAGGAAGTCTATCCGAGCGCAGTCCATCCATGATAGGTCCATGCTTAGATAGATAAATTGTTTTAGCAAGAAATTCCTCTTTCACTTCTACTGCTTAGAACAGTTTCAGTGGGTGATATTATATTGAAAAACCATGGCAACACAGGATGCGCTTTATTTATCCATTGTTTTAAAATTGTCCTCCAAGGCTGATTATTCTGAACACCTGCCAAAGAATTAATCACCTCACAGGGGAGAGGTGCAATAAAAAGAACACACTTTGAGTCATTATTACTATCTTTACTATGTTTTTATAAATATATACCTACATAGACTTGATCAACATATTTCACGACACAGAGAGTACATTTCTCTTCATCCATGTGCATTCCAAACCACACTATTGCCTTGGAAATGACACTCCATAGCAACAATTCTGTTAAACATTCCAGGATCGATAAGGTTAAGTGAGAGGCTAACTTCCAAGATCATCTCCTTAAGCGAGTGACGAAATGCGACGAAGCCTTGAGATTTGCTCTGACACCTTCAGGCTTCTACAGGAAATCTACTACGAAGGAAAAGATGAAGTAAATCTGTGCATCTGCGTTTTCCGCGATGTTATTTCAAGCGCCGTAGCCAGTTTCATCGCATCAGACCAATCTGACCTCCGCTGCAGCTAAGGTCAACACATCACCCTGGGAAACAGCTAAAAATACTTTTTTTTTGCAAACGGATGGTGTAGACAGACACAAAAACATGTTCTGTTTATGTCTAAATACGTGCAAAGATACCCACAGAACTAGTTCAGGAAAAGTATGGTTTGTCTTGACCTGACTGTGCTGTTCCCATCAGAGGTTTGGAAGCTTGTGAATGACTGGGTCCCCAAGGAAAGGCAACACAAGGATCTTAGTAAGTGGATGACCAGCGTGAAGGTAAACGATGCCAACCATGTGTATCGCGTTACAATTGGTGTGACACAACCGGTGTGATCGGATCACAAGTGGACCAGTATTAACCACCAAGAATCACGCTGGGAGCAGTGCGTACATGTGGCAGCGACATTGACTTGGAGTTGTCATGGATATTTCAAATGCCGATGATATGTGTTGGATCCTGTTGAGTTGTATTTCTCACTTTTGTAAAGACAAGATTTCCTGGTGGATATAACATCTACATGGGCAACATTCGGTAAAGTCTGAGTTTTCACTGGTATGTTTGAATCAGGTGTAGGCCAGAAATGTCTTTTGTGTGATGTTGGTTTATGTCTAACCCTGCTGGTACCAAGCCAGGAGAAGCCTGTTGACTTGTTACTTTTCCATACACCCATGATAGTGAGAGGGGTAAGATTTGTATCATGTATGGTTAAATATTGGCTTGTGATGAATTAGAGTACAGACTGTACAGTACAATAGGGACCAGAAGAAAACAAATATACGAAATATATATCAGAATAACAAATATCAGATGACGAGGCAAATGGAGATTGTCTGCATTAATATAACTTGAAGAACTGGCTGTGAAGAAGTAGAGTACAACACAATAGGAGTCCCAATAAGAGGAAAAGGGAAAGTAAGACCAATGGGGATAAATAAATGAAGAAAAATATAAATGAAGCAAGAAAAAGAAGACAATTGTAAAAAGAAGAAGGCACACATGAAGAAGTATATGAAGAAAAAAAAAAAGATATTTGTCTGCATTTTTGAAGCTTGAGAATATTCTGGAGGAAATTTCAGGAGGATGCATGTGCAAGTCAACAGTGCTGGCCTTGTGCATCTCATTACATTGGTGTGATACACCCCACTCTGGGTTGGATTACTAGGGGATCAATATTGACCTCCCAAGAATCCTGAGATAAGTGTGGATATTGGCAAGGGATGTGTAGTTTGGGAATTACTCATATTTTGATAGTCTCCATGCATTTTGGATTCTGTATGTAATTTCTTGACATTAGTAGCCTAGGTAGTAGGCTGTGAGGTGCATGGACCCAGTTTGTTCAAAACTATGTATGGTAACACAGACTACGCGCTAATGGCGTCATAGCTCCTCTCGGAGGAGTGAGGATGGGATTGGGACATAGTCTGTGATACCAGACATAGTTGTTAACAGACTGGGTTGTGTCCATGCACCTCACAGCCTTAGTACCTAGACTATGACATTTGATGCATCTGTTGTTGAGATCAGGGCAAATCGGCTCATTTGCATTCAGTAGAACTTCATTTCATCTTAATGATGGTTTCATTTTTATCCACATCCAGACAGCCTCACTATTTGATACATTCATTCAACTGGATCTTTTACAGATACAATGAAGAAGAACACATTTAAGAAAAACCAAAATGACCAATATGCGCAAAGGTACACATTATAGCATAAAGTACATTATGCAACAGGAAGCCATGAGGAAGAGGCACAGGCAAAAATGAGGGAAAGAAAAAGGAGATTAAAGAGAGGAGGGACAGCTCAAGGGAAAAGGAGCATACACTACAGCTCAAAGGAATTGGCATAGGGAAAGGGAAGAAAAAGAAGGAGCCACAGTTTGAAACCGTGGTATATTTTGTCCAGTTCAGCATGAAACAAAAATACTTTTTAGGATAAAGCATCATGTCTCATGCTGAACTGGACAAAATATACCACGGTTTAAAACTGCGGCTCCTTCCCTTTCCCTCTCCCTATGCCAATTCCTTTGAGCTGTTGTAATGGAGAGATCACGCAGTAGGTAAATGGAGAGAGAGAAGAAGGAATGAAAGACCAACAGACAAGAAGACCTGTCAGCAGTATCAAGGACCTTTAGAACAAGTCTGCACCCATTTCTTCTTGCCTAAAATCTCACAATAGGTGCGTCTTCATTAGCCCGATCAGACGAAATAGCGAGCTTTTTTTCTGATCCGGGGAACTAGCCTGAAGTTGCAATCGCGTCTTCATTAGCTCGAAACTCGGGATACGTAAGCTCGAGCTCGGGTTGCATAAATTATCCCGAGTTTCGCACATACCAGCAGTGTGCGACAGGAATAGGCCATGACCGCATGGCTTCGGTTGTGAGCTCGCATTCACGCACGTGTAAAAACCTATTACGTAAACAATGCCTCGTGGGCGCTGATGCATGCCGGGATCGAGAAATTTTCAGGCTAATGAAGACGCTCCGAACTAGCTCGAGCTATTTCGCGAACTAACTCGAGCTAGCTCCATCTAGCCCAAGATTTCTTGGGAAATTTTCTCGACCAAATAGCTCGCTATTTTGCCTGATCTGGCTAATGAAGACGCAAATAGCTAGCTATTTCGTGATCTGGCTAGCTAGCCGGATCAGAACAAGCTCGCTATTTTGCCCAGCTCGAGCTAATGAAGACGCACCTAATAACAGACAAAGCAAGTGCTCCTTCAAAGACTCAAATCCCAACTAATAACCTGGAGCTAGAATGCACATTAGTAATTCATTAAAGGGAATATACTGTACTGGGAAGATAAAAAGACTTCAAAAAGGTGATTGTTAGCAATCTTCTTGCCAATGGTCTTACATTCATGTATTGTCCATTTTAGAAACTTGCTGAAAGTTATTGCCCTCAAATGATCCACAGTTGGAGTAAATGGTGATTAAATCACAAATCCTCAAAATATTTGGGCCGAACAATTTGAGGATTTGTGATTTAATCACTACTTACTCCGAATGTGGATTATCTGAGAGCAAATAACTTTCAGCAAATTTTTTGCAATGGACAATACATTAATTTAAGAACATTGGCAAAAATACTGCTTACGATCACCTTTTGAAGGCTTTTTGTCTTCCTAGTACAGTATATTCCCTTTAATATCATGTCCCAGTATTCTGATTGTCACAATTGCCTATCAATTGGTATCAATTTGCGTCTGCCAGGAGTAAAGTACTAAAGTCAAACCAAGAATCTAACATAACCTCTACTGTACTATCAGGATGAATGATATTTAATCTCATTTAGTTAAGCAACACAGTACATGACACTCTACCTATTATACAATATTTGATCCCTTTCACAGAATGCGAGACTCAGGAGTGCATTTAGGTTGTCAAGACATTAAGTTCTTTTGAGATTTATGACTGAGTCAGAGGTGGGAGAAACTGGTTCTTGAAATTAATCAATATATTTTGGCATCTTAGGGCAGGGTAGCAAGAAGCCAAGATACATTTATGACTGCTCAGCCAGTGATTCATTCGCAAAGACCAAAGATCAAACATGCATCCTAAAGGTTTTAAAGGAGGGAAGTCTGGCAACTTTGGATTATTGCGGGAGGAACTTTCGGCTTTACACCTTGTTTGTTGGTGTCGTCGACATGATTTTGCAGTTCCATGTCGCAAAGTGTTGATATCTTGCAGGTTGCAAAAGATTTGATCATTCTGAAGAGACAGCTCCTGTGATATGAGCATAGTTTGCGAGCGCAAACCCTCATCAGTCAGCGAGAGAGTCTGAATCAACGGGTCTGAGGTGCAAAGACTAGCTTGTTTGTATATCTACATGCTTACAGACAAGGTACAACATGATCAGCAGGTCAGGCTGTAGTCTCACTACTAGACACATTTATTTTTGGATGGCGTCTGAATACAGTCTTAGCCTGTAGACTACTTCATGTATGTATGTACGCTGGATTCTGCATGCACTGGATTTGGACTTCTTGTTTCATGTTGGATTTACTGTGACGGTTAACCCCTTCTGCGCCAAACTGAACGTTGTTCTGTAGGGTATGTGTTCATTCTTGTGCAGATATGTCACAGTGGCAGATACGGAGTTAACCCCTTCTGCGCCAAACTGAACGTTGTTCTATAGGGTATGTGTGTATTAGTTGTGCAGACATGTGACAGTGGCATAAAGAGTTAACTCCTCCTGTGCCAAACTGAATGTTGTTCTATGGGGTACAGGTACGTGTTCATTAGTGTGCAGGAGTGTTAACTCCTTCTGTGCTAAACTGAATGTTGTTCTATAGGGTATGTGTTAATTAGTTGTGCAGACATGTCACAGTGACGTATAAGGAGTAACTCCTTTTGTTCCAAACTGAATGTTGTTCTATAGGGTATGTATTAGTTGTGCAGATATCTGCCCTACTCTGACAAAAGGAAGCAAGTGACAAATCACGCAAATCTGGGTTACTGGTATTCTTAGATTGTGCTCAGCATTCCCTATATACGGCGAAAATCTGGACAAGAAATTTTCACCTCGCTGCTAGATGTTTAATCTACCATGATGTGGTTTTGCACTGATACCAATGCATGTGAAAGACACATTTTGCTAATATACAAGAAAAGTCTCTTTTGTTAGTTGCTTCCTTTTGTCAGAGTAGGGCAGATATGTCAATGTGGTGCATGAAGATCGAGTTAGAACCTTTTTCTATTATTCTCTTGGCAGACAGGTAATTCACAACAAAACCTGCTCACACTCGTGCATTTCAATGGGAAATCACATTGATTGTTTGAAATCGATACACTGGAACAGAATTGTACATGTCCCTAGCAGGTTGGATATGCCATGGAAACTACATTCACATGAAATAATTAACAGGCTGAGGTTGTGGAGATATTAAATTATTTGTTTCTTTGTGCTAACTTGAATCACATAATGGTGCATAATGCCTTGCTCAATGGTGCAATGAAATAGTCATGCGGTTGTCTCTCAGTAAAGGAATTCTCTTGGACTGAAACCTTAATATCAAACTCGATTATATAAAGTGAGTCAAAACTCTTTTGGGATGCATTTGTCAACTGTTGAAGCCTTGAGATATATAAAACAAAATTTCTTTGTGATTACAACCGACTTATTGAATCTGTGTCTGTTTTTCGTATGGATTATGAGGCATCATTATTCATGCTCCAGCTTTATTGACAGCTTTATTCACATATCAAATCATATTTCATTGTTAGCGCACCTGTTCTGGAACATTCCCTGTTACATGCTAGTCTCCCCGTCTTTAATCCAGCAATGACTTACATTTCCAAGCACAGCACTGGATGAGTTCTGCTCTTAAGCCCTTGATGGATACGTCTTAGAAGATCCCGGATTAGGATACGTGGTAAAACAGGCGAATAGCCGAATACGCGTCTTATTGCTCTTCCTAGACAACTTAGGGGACTTTATCAAGTTCAAAACAGGTTCAGGGATGAGACGTTCTTCTAAATTGTGTGATGATTAATGGGAAGAGATCGTGCAAGACTCGTGGTGGTTATTACGTCGAAGTTGCTGCGATCTGGAGAATGAATTCTACAGCAGGAATTACGATAAGAAATAAATAAATGTTCTTCTAAAGTGTATGATGAATGGAAGAGCCTGTTCAAGACTGGTGGAGGTTGTTACATGCAATCTGGAGAATAAATTTTGCAACAGCAATCAAGACACAAAATAAATATTCTTCTTAAGGGTGTGATAATAACTAGAAGAGACCATGCAAGATTTAAGGAGCTTCCTGCTATCGGAATAGAGAATCGTACAACAGGAATGAAGATCCTAAAAGAGTTTCAGGTGTCTACATGAATACTGTTCATGGTATAAATGTGTTTCATCTTTACATGGTATTTATCATCACCTGTAAAATTGCAAAATGGCAATGGAGGGAACCTTTTGTAATTACAAATGTATCAAAAAGGATAACACTCCAATATGATGTATGCGACTTGAGGAGTAACGAGTAGATGGAATTCCTACAATGGAAGAATACAGCAAAGAAGTACAATCTTCAGACGTTCTCAATTCAATGAGAGATACAGTTGTCTCTTCCATTGAGCTAAGCCTCATACATCCTTGCTTCAACTTTCTTCCTTGAATCACAGAATGATGGACATTGCCTAATAAGGAATACCTCCAATGAAAAAATACAGAAAAGAAGTACAATCTTCAGAAGCTCTCACTTCAATGAGAGATACAGTTGTCTCTTCCAATAAATCCTTACTTCAACAATCTTTCTCGAATCACAGATGGACATTGCCTAAGAGTAGAACCATGCGATGCCATCAAAACTAGGGAAAAAGTAAAACTGCAAAAATCTGTGATTGTACGGTATTTGCACAAAAAATGTTAAAGGGCAATGTGTAATATTTGAGCAGAGCTATGCCAGCATAATATATCAATTGTAATAGCAAATATTGACTTCTCTTTTCCAGCAGGAATGTGGTTATTTAGTGCAATTGTGCGTGAAGATCGGGTTGAACTTGGCACTTGGCAACACCTGACGTTGGATTCTTGGACTTGTCTACTTTGACCTTTGAAAGAATAATAGGGCTATCCCTAAGCGATTTCTTTCTGGTTATTCCAGTGTCTGTGATGCTCTATGAAAGTGTTGAAAGAACCTTACTGGAAAACTTGAAGATTTTGCACCAAAGAAAGGCTTCATATATCACTGAATAAAGAAAAGGAAATTATGTATAGTTAACGATTAACAATGATCCAACCCCAATATTTTGTTTTTCACAGTGTCTGTTATGTTCTTTATATGTGTTGGGAGAACCATGCTGGAAAACTTGATTTTTTTTTGTCAAACAAATGCACCATATAAATGTTGATAACAGGAATTTCATTGAATGAAGATAAGGAATACAAGTCTATTTAATAATTGAACCTGAACCCAATCTTTTGGTTATCACCGTAGCTCTAATGCTTTTGTAAGAACAACTATTGGAAAAATACAAGAATTATTCCATTACATATATGGACATTTATATGAACTAGGCATTAATCAAAAGAATTCCACTGCATAAAGGGCAAATGTCTATCAATGTTAATACTCCAAACCCAATCTTTTGGGGTGTCTAATGCAGAAGGCCATGAGATTTAACTCTCGTATTAGAATTTGAACAATCACATTAATAAGTCAATAAATCCTTTAATCAGACATTTTTTGTTGTGACAGTGATGACTTTGGACTACATTAAATCAGCTTTTATGGAATCTGTATGTGATCATCTAAGGCCTGTTATTTGATGGCTGGGATAACATTGAAGGACTAGAATCAGTGTCTCAATATAATATATTTGTGAACATTTGTTGGCCTTTCTACACAGGTCCTGGAAGGTTTATCGGTGGAAATCCTGGACCAAGTGGCTCATTACCTAGGAACAATAAGAGTGTTCACTGCCCATGAAACTGTGGAAAATATTCACTGTGGAATACCAAATGCAGCAAATGATTTATTATGGTACACAGCATGTACTGCACATAGTTGAACCAAGTACACACGACTGATTTGATGATAAACAAGTGTTCAACTATTTGTGATATATTGTTGACTTTCTAACACCAGTTGTTGATTCATACACTGTGGAAATTATTTACTGTGGACAACATGGTAGTAAGCACTGTGGAAGACCCAATCCCAAAACTGCTGTACGTGATCAGAAGATTAAGACAGACTACATGCATGCTGTGAATATACTGTGGACAATTAACATCGAGCACTATAACACCACAGAATCATACACTGTGGAAAATGAGTCAAATACATTGTGGATGAATTACCAGAGACTAAGCTGTGAACACACTGCTGACAGTGAACACTGTAACACCACTGATTGATTATCTCCATAACACTGATCTAATGATGTGACACCCTGTAATGGGAACACCGGCTGGGTGAGATAATGAACTTTGGTGTATAAAGCACTGTGGCGCTTCGTTCCCCCCATTGGATCTAAGGTGCTAGGGATACCCAATGCCTGCTGATACTGCACACAGGGAATTATACTTTGGAGAATTAGGCCAATCTGGAAGAATGGCGTTCATGAAGATCAGAGAGAAGTTTGAGACGAGGTAAGTTTTTACATATCTTTTTAGTTTTTACATATTTTTTAGTGTTTACCACATGACACAATATGTTCAAAATATGTTTCTTTAGCCTTTAATTGTCTTTCTTTGTAAGGAATATTTCAGCTGACATGTTGTGTTTTTCTTTGTTTAAATAATACATATAATATATCAAACTTGTTGAATTGACAACAGAGGAGCCCAACTAAAACTTGTCTGATCTAGATTACAGCAAGATAGAAGCAATGCAATGCACACACAAGATATTTGGACAGTTTTAGTTGGGCCCCACTATACTTACAGTATATAGCTTTATATCCTGTACTTAATACCTTATTGAAGAATCTCCTTATTATGATTGGTTGAGCCTCAGTGTACATGTACTTTGTGTGAAATGCTCCCTTTCATATCTCTTTACACATTGCTCTTTGCTTTTTCTTCTAGTCATTTCCTTGGATGTTACGTCTATGATATGTATGCACATATACAGTACCTGTACTTCAAGACCAGTCTCTGTAGAATTTAGTCAAAGGTTGCAATACACATACATATGCTACAATCCTTAAAATGAATATACTGTACTGGGAAGACAAAAAGCCTTCAAAAGGGTGATCGTGAGCATTCTTATTGTCAATGTACTGTCCATTTTAGAAACTTGCTGAAAGTTATTTGCCCTCAAATGATCCACATTTGGAGAAATTAGTGATTATTGGTGAAATCCTCAAAATGTTTGGGCTGAACATTTTGAGGATTTGTGATTTAATCACTAATTGCTCCAAATGTGGATCATTTGAGGGCAAATAACTTTCAGCAAATTTCAAAAAATGGACAATACATGAATTTAAGACCACTTGCAAGAAGATTGCTCACGATCACATTTTGAAGCCATTTTGTCTTCCCAGTACAGTATATCCCCTTTAAGCATTCACAACATTTTAAATCAGAGCACTCTCTCTCTCTTTCGTCTAAAGAAAGAGTACGAAATGAAAAATGAGCTCACACTGTGACAGATTGCAAGGGCACATCATCATCATTGCTAAATACCTCCATGATTAATGTTCTAATGGGAGATGCCAAAATAAGGCGTGCACATGGAATCTGGCATGGCACTTACCGTAAATTTACTCATCAAGGAGGAATTTCATCAAAACACCAGAAACTTAAAGTCAGGGTATCCCATTTGCATAAATCATGAAACTCGGCATAAAAGTGCAGTAAACCCTAATAGCGTGTACGGCATCTCATTTGTAGCTTCACAAATATTTTCAAGAAAAGTGAAAAACTATCCTTGTTTATGTATGAAACTCACCGGCCATAGCCTTCATTCATAATCATATTGTCCCTGTCAGCACGCGATGTGGGAATTGCTCATTGAACACATGTACTGTTGAGCGGACTGGTGCTGACTATAGCGCACGGTAGTTTCCGATCTCTAGCCTATAGGCTAAGGACAAAAACCTAAAAATCTAGCAATCGCTATGATTTGGCTCAAAGTTGGTTTCCAGTTCTATTATTGGGAGGGAAGTGTTCTACAGCATCTTCTTCCATTTTCTGTGTTTTTTTTACCAACAAAAAAGTCGACTTGCAAAAGCGACAACCTGTCTTTAAGAGAACACCAGAATCTGCTCGCTGTGTCTCTCTCTCTCTCTCTAGAACGGGAGGGTTTCCTTATGATTCATGGATGAGGGCCCAATCAACGGGCAATCCAGTCCAATTTCTCGAGATACCGCTGACAATTCCCATTGATTTTTTCCCTTCTTACCAAAAGTGAGTGGTAAGCCTTTCCCCTTATAGCCTGGTTTCCAGGCTGTAGGACATTTAAAATCCGAAATGTTGTTCATACCTTCAAGCTTTGGCTTATTATGAGAACCCTCCTCTTTGATTTCCCTTCATTTTGTATGATGTATCATAAACTGTACTTTGGGCTTTTATTCCGTCAAGCTTCGGCTTATTATGAATAGCCTGTTACTTGTATTTCATTCATTTTGGTTACATCAATGTCCTAGAATATCTGCTCTATGTACGAATTTGCACATATATCTACTATTGGAACTCCACCACAAAATAAATAAATCAAATCAGATTCCCATGTACCACAAATACACATTTGAGTTTAGTACCATCAAGATTATTTCTCCTCTAATTAATTCCCTCCATCAGCCTGGAGGACGTAGAAGAACTAGCAAGTAATTAGTCTACTGCAGCCATACCTGTTTATAGACTACCAAAGTGTGACGTCATGTGAGCATGTTGTCAAGACAACTGATTCTGAACTATCTATGTGGGCTTAGCAAACTTTGGTGATCATAGCAGGATCTATCAATGAGAGTGCTTGACTCTAGCCTGCTAGACAATGCCGTACCAGTGAAACTCTCACTTGAGTGATGTCGTTTAAGAACCAGAAACCTGCTTAAAAATGGATATGATGACACCACTTCCATACCCTATTGCACTGATTGGATAAGTACCGGTAATGCAGAACAGCCTTGAATTCAGGCTAATTCCCTAATATTTTGGGTTGCGTGAATCACCCTTGAGGGTAGAACACAATGAAAGCCGCATGCCCTATGCAGGACGGAGGGAATGAGTGAGGCAACCGTGATTAGTGGGATGAGAAATTGATGTGGAGCTTTGGGATTGAAATCAGATGATTTCTTTGTGTGCATCCATCCCCTTCCTTGCTGCTCATTTCTGCTTTCTTAATCATTTCTTCATAGGCATCCTACTGCACCTTAACCTCTTCTTTACTGAGTCTGCGCATTTGCAGGTTGGCATCCCCCCCCCCCTAAAATAATAAGCAGCGCGATTCTTCCGTAATCTTTGGAACAGACAATAGACAACAGACTATGAATAGACTTTTAATTCATTATAGGGCGCAATCTAGTCATACATCCCTTTGTTTTCTGCAATTCCATGACAAATTTTGACATCCAAACTGGACCAGGGTTCATGCACATGATGCCTGAAAATTAACCTTTTTGTGTGCCAAGTAGATGCATGTACATTTGTTAAATTTTCAGATTGCTTCTTCACCCATAGCTTCCCGGTTTCTTTCATTTTTTTTTTCTTTCTTTCTTTCTCCTCTATTTTTCCATTCTTTTTCTCGTGTCTAAGCAAGGCTTCTCCTTCTTGCCCCCCCCCCCTTTCTTGATTTTCTTCCTTTCTTCTGTTTGTCTCTCTCTTACTTGCTTCTATATTCTTTGTATTATTTTTCTGTTCTCCTCCTGCTCCTCTACTTTTTCCTTTCCTGTCCTCCTTCACAAGTTATTTCTCCTCTTTTCCTCCATCATGAAATTACCCGATATAATAACCAGGGCTTTTTGTACTACTATTGTATTTCGATGCAAGTATTATACCCAACTTTGATAGAGAGCATTAATTTGGGACAACTTTAAAAGTTCATTGTTTCCATAGTTTTAGTGAAATAAAACATGCATAACACAATCATAATGTTGCTCATTTGTATCAAGTTATTGCCAAACTGGTACCAAATTAAAGAGAAAGAGCTAGATAATTTGGTTGTGTTTAAAGCTTGTGTTAGCAAAAAAGTAAGTTTTGGTTTTGGGCAGAATGGGTCCCATTTTGTCTGGCGCGTGAAGGATTAGCTTTCTACATGTACATGTTGTATTTCCCTTCACATTTTGACCTTCCTTTTCCTCCCCGTCCTTCTCCCATGTCCATGGCCCCCCTTCAACTCACTTTATCTCTCCCTCTTTCCTGACAAGGACCTTAACCGTCTCTTCCTGCCCACATTCTAAAAGATATTCCTCTCACAACGTTTTTTCTTTCCCCAACTAAAAACTAGTCACGTCTGCAACTCTGCGCATGGATGTGACCAATTTAGCTTCCCGTTCAGGTCTCGGAACTGTGCTTATTTGTAACTCTTCTTCCCAGGGTATGCTTCCATAGAGCAGTGAAGAAAAAACATAGGGGCTCAGGGAGAATTAGCCCTTGCAGTGTAAAAAAAGACCCTATGAAGAAATAAAAATGCCCTCATAGGTAATGATGCCAAATGGGTTTGGAGTGCTTGATTCAAGACAACAGGCTCAAAACCTCTCTGAAATATACAACATTTGTCCACACTCTCCCATGTACAGTTTATCTCAAACAGACTAAATGTATCCACAGGTTGGGTGAAGAGATGTGACTGCAATTGCTGAACCAAACTGGAGGAAATCACATCAAAACTCTCCGAGTTCTATCTCTGTCTCTGATTGTACTTAACATGCAGCACATAACCACTTCTTTCCTTCATGAACCATCTTATAACACAGCAGAAATGAAGATTGTTTTTAAACAAACACTGTATGGTTGCAAGCAAGAATAATTGCATAATATACTGGCATACAGAAAAAGTAGAGAGAAGAATCTCAAACAACATAGAAAACAAGCATTTTGGGGAGGACAAATATTTTGTTGAGGAATCAAAAAAATATTTGAAAGAGTAGTGAGATGAAGGGCAAGGCCAAGAAAATGCAATCCTTCTTATCATGATACAGAGACAAGAGGATATGATAAGTATTTAAGTAACAAATTAGGGGTGTATGAGGAAGAGGAGTGACTTAGGCTGATGTAAGAAGCAGGCCAAGGCCATTAAAAATCAGTTGACGTCTCTTGTACGCACCTTGACAGGTAGGAGCGACGGGTCTAGACAAAACAAGACAAGAAACACTGCCTATCACACGCCAAACCCACCATTAATCCATGTTCAACCCTCTTGGCCTTGCTTTTATGTTCATCTGCTCTTCCACCACCTTCTTCTTTCCTTCCTTCTTTAAAGAACAGTTGGAATCCTCTGAAATTTCCGTTATGTATTACCTTTTGGAAATGCGTTCAATCTGGATTCAACCCACTTTGGGTTCTAAAACGAAAGAAACATAACAGGTATTTTTAACGCTGTCTGTACCATGTGCCCATTCACTGATTTATTAATCAATGGTCTCTTAACATTTTGATACTAAGAGGGTTAACCCTCTCTGCACCATGGGCTCATTCACTGTATCATAAATCAATACCCTCTTTCTGTTAAGTCCCAAATGAGGAAGTAAAGTTAAGCAGAAGTACGAAGAAGGGCAAGGCCACTGCAATGACTCCATGGTCTGGCACACATGGCATTGACAGGTAGGAGCAGCAGGTCTAGACAAAACAAGACAAGACACATGGCCCATCAAGCACCAAACCCATCTTAAATCCTGGTTCAACCCTCTTGGCCTTGTGTTTATGGGTGCGTTTATCATCTCTTTTCTTTGTTTCCAAATGCCTTTCAGGAAATTTGTATGAGATGATAAACGCAAAGGTGTTTTGATCATGGGGTTTGGAAAGCCTTTTTGAAACGCACAAATTTGTGCGATCTGGAATGCTTTTGAGCCAGAAACACGTTTATAGTAACGAGATAAACGCAAAGCTGTTTTGAAATTACTTTCTACTTCGATCACAAAGCGCGCGCTGCACTCTCTTCCTCAGTCAAACGGCGCAGTACAGCTGCGCAGTGACAAGGCCAGTTTTCGACTGGGCGACTTTGAGTTGATAAAGCAATGTTTTTTTAAACGCGTTCGTAAAGGCCTTTGGAAACGCCTTTTGATAGTGGGTATTCAAAGGCATTTCAAATTCTGGAAAGATGAAAAACACGGTCTATGTCAGCATTCAATCAATATTCAACTCACTTTGGGCGCTGATATGTAAGTGGTATTTAGTGAACACAACCATTATTTAAATTAGACGTGAGGAGAGAAGTGAGTTATACCCCCTACCTCTCATATTTAATGTTATATACTTCATCTCAATAATCCTGAAACGTGGTGTATCACACTGCTCGTCTCAAAAATCTCAAATGTTATGTTTTTTGGGTATAAAAGCAGGGATGAAAAAAAAAATCAGATTTTAAAATAAATGAGCCAAATGAGGAAGAAAGGGGGAGTTGTGGAGAAGATTATAAAAACAAGGCCAAGGCCATGCAATCAGTTGGAGTTGTGGAACACACATCATGACAGGTAGACAGGCCAGGATGGAACGAGACAGCACCCACAGGGTCTCATAGTCCCACACTGAGTAAAATCATGAGTCATTTCTCCCCATCGCAGCAGACGACATACCACTACCGTCTGCCTGCCATTGAGGGGATTTCCCTAGGCCATCTGGGAAATCATTATCTGTGCAATTGCTTCTGAAATGACTTCAACGACCCAAAATGGATTCCTGCGCCGCCACCGAGCCCTGTATTTATCTAACTCGTGTGGAGGTGACACTGCAAATCACACAGCATGCATCACTCAGCTTTATATCAGTTAGCCTGGCTTCCAGGCTGTTAGACATTTCTAATCCAAACTGAAAAAGAGTCTAGAATTTTAAAGACTATTGGTATAGTTACATTTTTATGCACTTCTTTCCTTGGTTCAGAGAAGAAAATTGAGAATGAAACATGTACATGTGTAAGCCTACTGTTCAAAGTCAGACCCTCTTACACAACAGCTCAAAGGAATTGGCATAGGGAAAGGGAAGAAAGGGAAGGAGCGGCAGTTTTAATATGTGGTATATTTTGTCCAGTTCAGCATGAAACATGATGCTTTAGCCTAAAAAGCATCATGTTTCATGCTTAACTGGACAAAATATACCAAGGTTTAAAACTGTGGCTCCTTCCCTTTCCCTTTCCCTATGCCAATTCCTTTGAGTTGTAGTGTATATAATTTGTATTTATTTTATTTATTTATTTGAAATCATTTGGAGTAGAAATGCTCAACAGCCTGGAAGACAGGCTAGCTTTTAGAAGGGAGAGATACATTGACGTAATTGGTGTGACCTCACTTCCTAGCTGGGGAAATACTGATGCAATGTGCATCTGGATTCATCCAAGTGTGATACCAATCAGGAGTCACATGAGATGTAACTGTATTTGAGAGAGACATAATGAATCTTGAGAAAGATAAAATGCATCTTGATTGAGAGCGTGATAACCATAGAGAAAAAGATTGACTTGGCATGTATGACGTTAAGAGGCTCGCTGAAAACATTCTTACTGACATGCATCAGTAACATAGCGGTATTATCATGATTATGATATACGAATGGGTATAATAAAGATAAAGATCAATTTGGCATGTATGACGTACATCTAGGTTGCTGTGAATACCAGAGCATCCGCTGTAATCATCTTCAGCTGAACATTGATTAACTATTTGTTGTGCAAAATATCAATGTTTTATCATTTGTTGCTATTTTTGGCAAAGTTCATTAACCTTGGACAAAACTGTTTTGGTTCCATGAAATACATGTTGCTAAGAATACCTGTGCATTGTCTGCAATCATCTCCAGCTTAACATTAATAAACTACATACTAATTGTGCAATTTTATCATTTGTTGCTATTTTGGGAAAAGTTCATTGACCTTGGACATAACTGTTGTTTTGTTGGTTCCATGAAACATGTTGCTAAGAATACCTGTGCATTGTCTGCAATCATCTTCAGCTTAACATTGATAAACTATTTATTGTGCAAAATATCAATGTTTATCATTTATTGCTATTTTTGGCAAAGTTCATTGACCTCCGATATCAGTAAGATTTCTACACAGTCCATTGGTTCCATGAAATACATGTTGCTGAGAATACATGTGCACTATCTGCAATCACCACCAGCTTTACATTTAAACAAAAATTATTATGCAATATATTAATGTTGTGTAATTTGTTGCTATATTTGGCAGAGTTCATAGACCTTTTACATCACTAAGATTTCAAGACAGTTCATTGGTTCTATGAAATCCCAGCAGAGATCACAGTTCATTGGTTCTATGAAATTCCAGCAGAGATCAAGATTGATGAGAATCCATTTGAACAGACCCAAAAAAAATTCTGGCCATTCTGTGTCGGGAGGCAGAAAGAAAAGTATGTTACTCATCTGAAAAGGAAATTGGGTTATATTTTACATCTTGATTCATTATGGTTGATGTCTAAGCCAAATAAAAACTGACACAACTCTTGTCATGTCCGTTTCACCAAAGGAAACAAGACGCTTGATATATTTGGGATTATCAAATCTTGATACCAAAGTTCAGCGAAAGACTGATGGACATAATGTATGAGTATCAGAAAAGGGAAGAACTGAATTCACAAACATCTTGAAATAGCTATATTTGAATATCAATGATTCATGGACAAGAAAGAAAATTGATGTCTTTACTTTACAGCTCTTTTCAGACATAGCCACCTTGAAAATACTCTCCTCTTCACTGTTTATTCTCTCTCAGTTCTCATCCTTGCTTTTACTACTTGTCATATACACTCCAGCTCAAAGGAATTGGCATAGGGAAAGGGAAAGAGCCACAGTTTTAAACCGAGGTATATTTTCTCCAGTTCAGAATGAAACATGAGGCTTTAGCCTAAAAAGCATCATGTTTCCTGCTGAACTGGACAAAATATACGTTGTTAACTGTGGCTCCTTCCCTTCCTACCCTTTCCCTTTCCCGATGCCAATTCCTTTGAGCTGCAGTGTACAATGAAACCTGTATATTAGACCAATCACAGGAATCTAGAAATGTTCTCATTATAAACACATGGCATATCAAAACAAGCCACTTTAATACACGTTTCAATTAAAAACATTGTTCAATGTGGTCTTTATGAACAGGTGGTCTTTACAAACAGGTACATGTAGTTGCTATAGTAGGTTTCACTGTATCAATAATAGGTAAAGAATCTAAAGAATCATTGATCCACAGAGACCATTCTGATAGAAGAAGAGCTAAAGTCTAAACATGAGTTACAATTGCAGCCGGCATGTAATGAGCACTGCCACATTTAATCCCTGAATATTAGAGTTTGTTATTTTCAAATCAATTTTGATAACCATTTTTTAAATTTGCATTCATAGAGAATCTAAAGAATTACTCATCCACTCAGACCATCATAAAGGAAACATTCTGATACAAGATGTACTTAAGTCTAAACCTAAATCACAGCTTAGACCGTTTGTTATCCTCGAACTGACCCCTGAATACATGTATTACAGATTTTTATTTTTCTACAAACATTATGACCAATCATCAATATCCATGCATCATCAAGACAACTACAAAATTTTGAGAATGGTTGATTCTCCCAGACCATCAAAATTTAAGAAGTCTGATAAAAGATGAACAATAGTCTAAACCCGAGTCACAATCATAGACTGTGAGTTACCAACGTATAAATCAATGAGTATTACAAATCTTTCTACTAATTCTTATGACCAATTATCAATTTCCACTCAAAAACAAAATTTCAAGAATGGTTGATTCACCCAGACCATCAAAAATGAAGAAGTCTGATAAAAGATGAACAAAAAGTCTAAACCTGAGTCACGATCCTAGACTGCGTGTCAAGCCGCATCATCCCCTTACCATCCCCGCAAAGGCACTCACCGCAAGGAAGCGCGGCTAATTACGCTGTGGCTTTGACCAATTAGAGACGGGCATCCCGCGCTCTAAGACTCTGTGCGTAGATAGTCTTCATGGAGGGGTGTGATAAAGCGGACACATTTCCTCCCTAAAATAAATCTTTTTTGAGGGTCAGCTAGAGGACTGACCACTAGCTCTGCTTTTTTTTTCGTTTTAGTGTTCTTGTATGCATATTTGTCTTAAACATTTGTTTTTTCATTAAAAAAAATGAAAATGCAGTGATAACTTAACAGAAAATTGGATGGGAATTTGCATGTACATGTACTAATATCAGCAGTTTTTTTAGGGGAAAGTTCAAGTGCTTTCCTTTCAAGTAGTAGCATTGTAATTACCATCAACAGGGCCATTTCCACTTTTTCTAACAATGTCAGTGAAAGTGAAAGTTGCTAGACAACTAACCCCAAACACAGCCCCAAACATTTGTTTTAACATCCTAATCTGGAGTGAGATATTTCTAAAAAGAATTGAAAGAGCAAGAATGTACTCAGTGAGGGGGAGGGAAGAGCCTGAAGAAGAAGAAATTACATGAGATACAGCTGGAGTGGAAGGGGAGAGAAAGAAAGAAAGAATGAGAGAGAGGAAGAGATTGATATCAAGAGAGAGGGAGAGGGAGAGGGAGATTATGTGAGAGAATAAAAATGAGAGAGAAAGAGAGAGATGGAGACAAAGGGAGAGAGAGAGAGATAAAGGGAGGAAGAGAGAGAGAAAGGAAGGGAAAGAGAAAGAGAGAAAGAAAGGGAAACAGGGAGAGAGATTAAGAGACAGAAAACAAATGGGGGAAAGAGAGAGAGATGGAAGGAAAGAGATGAAGAGAGAATAGAGGGAGAGAGATCAAGAAAGAGATGATGGGAAAATAGAGAGAGAGAAACGAGATGGAGAGAGAGAGATAAAGAGAGAGATGGATAGGGAGAGAGAAAGAGGGAGAGAAAGATAATGGGAAAGAGGTGAAGAGAGAAAAAATGGAGCGATGGAGAGAGATAGATGGGGATGGAGAGAGATGGAGAGAGAGAGAATAGGCAAGGTAGAGAAGGGAGGGGGAAGAGACAAGATTTGTTACACACACACACACCAAACCATAATTGGCCCCCTCCCACTCTTTCCTCGCTCTTTAGCCAGAAAACAAATAAAAAACGACTGAAGAATAATAGGATTCAAGAGGCAAAAAAGAGAAACTTATTGACTTTGTTGGATCTTGGCCAAGCCAATACTGTTTCTGGAGGGGGAATGGAGCCACAGGGGGGTTGAGAGATGGAGAACCTAGTCAGGATATTGCCTCCACGTGTTTGCTGGAAGAGATCGCAGGCTGCTTCGGTGGTTCGCTTCGGCATCGCTGCGCTTCTGCACACGTCATGGCAAGACTCAATGATGCTACCCCCCTTTTTGATTTCTGCTCTGTTCCTTTCCTTCCCCCCTTCTCTCTGATATTGTTTAGAAGCTTTCTTTCCCCCTCTTCCCTGAACCCCTTTGCCCCCCCCCCCTTGCTTTTATTCTCACTGCCCTCCCTTCCATCTTCTCTACCCTCCTCATAATGTTCTTTGATTTGTTCTAAAATACCCTTCCCCCTTCTTCTCTCACTTTAACTTTACCTTGACTTCTTTTCATGGCTCTTTGTACAGTATTAATGCATTCACAGTAAGTGATTACTTACTTACTTGCAAGATCATCCCATGATATGTAAATAAAATTTAAACATCAGTCACCTAGTTTTCAATCTAATTTTCACATGTTCGTTAGTTGTAATCAAGTCTAACCTAGTAGAACATGAAACATCAAAGTATTAATCATTATACATGTTATTGGACCTATATTCAACAGACGGCAATAAGTTTATAGTTATTGCTTGCATATGATTTAAACTTTTAAAAAATATTTGCATATAATATAAACTTTATAAACTAAGCCTGTTAGTATAGGATACGCAATGAATAAAGCAATCCACTAAAGACATTCAGCTGATGATAAACAGCTATTACCTATTTAATGTAAATCACACTACTGAAATGACAGTAGCACTACAATGAATGAATCACTGGAATCAAACCATTGGGATGGCCAATCATCACACAAGCTTCAAGCCATGATAACTATCACCAGGACAAAACTGTTAATTAGGTCAGTCAATTCAAAGTTTGGCCGTCAAAAGCCTTTGTCATTCTTTATTGGAGGATTTGGAGCCAATATATGGCCGCATTTTGTTTAAAAAGGTCCAGCATCTATAAAATTAAAATGATTCACAGAGTAAAGGCCTATTATGACCCTGCTCAAATAATGCAGTCCGTAAGAGGCACATCTGGAATGCTCCAGACCCGTAATTCGTCAAGTAGTACATCTTCATGCTTGATTTTCTACAGCTTTCATAGCAAATGTCACTCTTTAACAATCATACTATATGTTTGTAATTTGCAACATCTTCTTTGAGCTTTGAAAATGTTATTTCCCCCCACCTTTTCATAACTATCTGTTCAAAGTTGGATAACCATCAAGTGTCATGCATTAGCCTACCTGTGCATGCCCTTCAGTAAAAAATAAGTCTTATAATCAAGCGAATCGCCTCGTTCTCCCCCTCAATAATTCTACTGTAGACTCATCTAAGTACTCATCTTTTCCGCTGAATTTCACAGATTTCTTCGTATTTTAGTTTCAACATAAATCCCTTTATCAGTATTTTCCATTTACATCTCTTTGACCAATCATATTTACCTTCTTATTACCGTGGGATCATTCACTGTGTTATAAAGCAAAGGTCTCTTCATGCCTGGTATTAAGAGGGTTAACCCTCTCATAACCATTGGCTCATTCACTGTGTTATTAATCAATGGTCTTGTCAAGCCTTGGTACCATAAGGGTTAAAGAATACTTCACTATATACAGTATATGCCCATCCCTCCCTTGTCACGTTCTACCCATCATCCGCCCCTACCCTCCTCCCAGGGGTAATACCTCGCCCCCCTGTCGCACACATCCCCCTTCACACCACTCCTCATTCACCACCCCTTATCACCCCCTATCACTCCTCCTGTCGTACCTGTCACCGTTACATACCCCCTCATGTCACCCTTACTTATCTTTCTTCCTATTCACCAGTTCTAAACAGCACTCAAGTCCAAACTTTTTACTTAACCACACAATTGTATCACCTTCTCCCTATCCACTTGCCAAAGTCTCCTTTCTTTCCCCTAATCTCACCCCCACATCACCACTATCACCACCTTGATCACCCCTTATCTGACTTTGACCCACCTTGCAAGCACGCCCCTCTTCCAAATGCACCCTTACTAATTACAAGGTACACCTCTTACCCTCCCCCTCCCTTGATTCAACCTCAACCTAACCCCCACCGCTCTCGACTCACATCTCCACAGCAATCACTGGTCCCGATGGGGGCACCAGACCCCCTCTTTACAGCAAAGCCAAGAAGCCAAGTGGCACAATCACTTCCCCTCTGCGCCCGGGCTGCGATCGCGTCACTGCCAGTTTAAACTTACCACATCACCTCTCCTTAGCAAAGTGTGTGGCCTCGCTTACAGTCTATTGGGATTTCTAAACAAAACTATTCATTAAAAAAGTCTAGCTGCAGTAGACTAATCCTCCTTGATTTCGTCTCCAACCTCCCCAACAGACTAAGAAAAGAGGAGAATGATACAGTGATTAGTCTAAAAGTACCAGACTCTATTTGCCAGTTGGGATAAAAAATGTCCAACAGCCTGAAAACCAGGCTACAGACTTTGCGGCATGGAGCCAGAAAAAGGGGGCAAGTCAAGAAAGTGTGGTGTCAAACTCTCGCTGCTTTCTGTTGACTGAGCAGGCTGGATTCGGGCTGTCGCGCCTCTTGGTCTTTGGAGATTCCAGCTTGATCTTGTACCGATAACTCTTGCATTACACTATAAACTGTTGGGAGTGTCTGGCTACTTATGTACATGTTTGAACCGTTTTTTGTCTTTTTTTTTGGCCTCAACACTCCAAAGCCCAGCGGATCGTTGCACCTGACACGTGAACTATATCTCAACTTGTTCATATTGTCTCACCAAATCCCTCACGTTCAAAAATTGTTAAAAGACAGATTATTTCAGAAGCCATTATAGAAAAAAGGAGAAATTTTGCATTTTAACTCTTTCCATCCTGATATGCACACTTCACCACCTCATCTCTTATCAGAGTCGTGCATATCTCAGTTTGAGTTTTTCTCCGCACAACGACCACTACTCACGGTCACTTCCACTCACGTGAGGGGGTGTTTCTAAAGTGACAGCTTCTCTGAAAGCCTGTATCATTGCAACCACGCATGGAGAGAGAGGAGGGACAGGACTTTCAGGGTTCTGTGGGCTGACATCACGTAGCGATTGACGCTTTTCTACAGCACCTCACATCTGCCTATCATATTGACAGACCTGGTTGAATCAATTCTAGGAAGGATCCATCAGCATATTCATCAGCATATTTCTACATTTCTACAAATCAGCTGCACTCCACGCCACAATCATTATTCAGCTCTTCTGAAGAAAAAACTTGGGACTTAAACTCAAAACAGAAGGATCTCACATCACAGGATATGTTTTGCGCATTTACTTCAACTTTAACAGCTCTTTATGTTTCCACTGAGGGAGTCTTATTAGGGTACTTACTTTTATAGTCGCATCACCTATTTGTCGCACCTCATCGCAACGGGATAGAATTTCACCTAATTTCCTGCAAAATTTGACGTCTCCATTTGCCTGTTTTTTGCAGAGTAAACACCCACATTCATGTCCCATGGACTTGACAATGAGCCAAGCCGTTAGCATCAAAACCAGAAGTTTGTCATTACTTTAAAGAAGGAACCCGTTTGCTGTCCTCCATCTTATCACGCAAAGCTCAACATGTGTTTTCTTCATAAATGAATTTCATATTTATGATTTGGATCATGTATGCATGAGTCACTCTTTTGGAATATTTCTTTGTGGCTCATCTCGTCTACATCAAGGTAGTACTTCATTCTACGTCAGAGATCATCGAAGAGCAACTTTTAATCGGAGAAGCGTATCAAAATAAAACTTTTGTGTGACATTCACCGGACATCCCATCAACAACGCTTCTGCTGTTATTATTCGCTAGTGAACTATACATTTGTGCATTTGTCAATATTTTTTTTTATTAATGAACGACTGTTACATTTTTGAGCGTTAACACAATCAAATGTGTACAGAGCCAGTCTACTTATCTGAAATGAACATTCTGTAGTAGTATACCTAGTGAAGTGTACAGCAGTGATTTTGTGTGACAACCTGTAAGTAATCTGTTGGCAAACTCAACTTGTTTCCTCCATGATTTAACTGACTGAAATACAAGGACTAGAATCTGATGTTGAGCTTGATGTGAGTGAGTGGCTTGGCAGAGCCGACATCCAACCCTCACCATGTTTTCCGAATGAGGAAAGAGGACGTTTTCTCCGTCAAGGACCCGTCAAATTATCTGAATGCCGTTTAGGGATCACTCCTACCTACCAGCCTGATTGGATTTAACCCATTGTGTACCAGACAAACTGCATCTCTATGGAAATTCTGTGTATGACTTGTGAATAAAGTCACAAGATGCACAACAAGAGTTAAAGAAGACAGAGGATCTAACCTAAGGAGAAACTTCTTGGAAGTGTGCCTGTGTCTACCAATCAGAGTAGGAGGCAGGCAAAGTAGAAAAGAGAGAGAGAGAGAGGGGGAGATCGAAAACCCTGACTGTTGATAATTGTTTACTGCGAGGTACGTGAAGGCTTGACGTTGTGCGTTGCGGAGGAAGTAGGGGAACAAGCTAGAAAGTGTACGTGACAGGTCGTGTCTGAGCGCAGGAGGCTCTGGGACCTTGCCGAGGATCTTAAGGTGCTAACAGAACCAAGGAGCTTACTACAGAGCCGCTGTGTGCGTGAAGTCAGGCAGCATTTATCACCTGACCTGCTTCTTACCTCTCTGTAAATAGACACAACTTTGACAGGATCGTCAAACACCTGAGCTTCATACTTGCTGTTTTGATACACATAGATGTCATGATAACAGCCTGACTGACTGCGAAAAACTACTTTGATTCAACATTTCTTTGGGATTATATGCTATAAACCTATGCTTTTTAATGCATTGATTTGCTCCTGCTGGAAAACTCACAAGGAATGCTAGTTTTACAGTAAGAAAGTCAGAATTTTTCTTGTCTGGAAAACAAGGAGAGACAATCACAAGCTTTGTAACCACGCAGTTCATCTTCTTGCAGTTGGGGGAAACTCGATTAACAGCGTCTTGAATTTCAGCAAGTTTCAAATGATGGTGCACTTTTTTTCCTCATTCCTCGACGAAAGCACCTGAGAAAGTTGGAGATTAGATGGATGTTGGTTCCAATCTGCAAGGTGCCCTGCTGAACCGAAAGCTCCAACACCTTACTGCAAAGGATACAATGAAAAACGTAGCTGCGCATATTTTGTGAAAGTCATTTTGGATGCGCTGCTGATATGTCTTCAACATAACAATCATAGCAACTTAAGGAATTAATCGTCCTACTGTGCTATAATCATATTTTCAGACACATTTTGACGTTGTTAGTTTCATCAGCACAACTATTTTGCTGCAAATCAAGAACCGTATTCAAAACAACAGAATCAATCCTGAAAGTGCTACTGTAAAAGCTTTGCATCGTTTGAAGAAAGTGAGTTATTCTGTATAAATTTTCATCAATTTGCACAATACCACCAAGCAACGCAGTTTCATACATGATCTTGCAAGATGGCCCAAACCTATAAAACAGCTTGCTTATGATTCAAGTGATCTTCTCACACAGTTTAACGTCTTGGTGCGACTTGGTGCGTGAAAACATTGAACAGAAATGTATGTGGGAATGTCAAGGAATCATTAACCCACAAGTCGAAGGAGCCAGATCGAACTTGAGGTGTATATCTGATAAAAACAAGGAACAGTCTTTATTTTGTGCACTCTTGGGTGTTCTTATTGAGTTGTGAGGAAAATTTGACGTGAAGATGTTTTGTGCCGCAGTACCAGACCACGCCACGGCCAGGAGCCATCGGCACGGCAACAAGGATGGCATTCGCAAAGCTGGCATTTACAGAAAAAGGTAGGGATTGGTTAAAAAAATTACACTGAGGCTGAAGGCAATCATTATTCTTTCCCACAATGACTTGTACATTAGAGTTTGTAGACAAAATAACAGCTTAATTCCCCCTCAAGTTAAAAGCACAGAGAGATGCTAGAGCTTAGTACTGTAGCCAGATAAGATACCAACTTAAATGTGGAATGTGGAATGTACATTACTTGGAGAGAAAAAAAAAGCAAGAATACATATACTGATGGAATCTTCAAAATGAAAAGTGGAGTCCTGTACGGTGCAGAACATTGGAAGTGCATAAATGTTTGTTTGTTGCCATATTGAGTGTCCTAAACTTTTAGTCATAAAGCTTCATGATTTATCATCTATCAATAAAGAAGTTCCGGACATTTTTAAATGGACAATCAAGAAGTCCTCAAAAGTACAAATTTAACTTGTTACTTCTGTCGATTAAAAAAACATACTTCCATGCCCTCCTACATGCTTATTTGAAAGAAAAACAAATACAGCCTTTTGGGTAGTGGTCCAAAAGACTCAACATAAAGACTTTCTGTCCATTACAAGAAATGGTTGCGCATTTCTGATATAAGGCCCTTTGTTGATTTTGCAGAATGGTAAACAAAATATGACGATTCATGATTTCAAGGACAAATTTAAATTTGCAGGTTAACTTAGTACTTTCAGGGATGGTGGACTTCCTCTCAACCAACTGACACAGAGCTAATTCTGGGCTTTGGCATTATCCAAAATATTTCTCGGAATACAACAGGGCATAAATTCCTGATACATATTTGTGAAAGAAAATACATCATTCATGAGCTTACACGCAACACAGTGAAACCCTGTCCACAATTATGTTGAAAATTGCATCATTTTCTCTTGATAATTTGTCATTCATCATGGAGAGTAACTCTCACACCCTCTCCTGTCACTCACTTCTACATGTGCAAGTGTCAGCCATGCATATTTTCATACAGTACATGACTTTGGCCACTCCTCGGCTGTCAAGGCAATTCTGCAGGAAACAGTCTGGGTTCGTGCAAACAAGTAATTATTTTCATGACTCAGTGCTAAGAAAAATGAACAAATTACGCGGATGGGAGAAGTGCGTGAGAACGTGAGGATAAAAATATAATTTCTTGGCTTAAAGTATTTAAAAAATATTTTGTAACTTATTAAAGGAAATGATTTTGTATTTCTAAAGGCGATTTACATGTAGAATTAACACTAATTTGATGTGTTGAAGTTGAATGGATATTTCGTGTAAGGGCACACCTCGGGCCTGATCATGTTTCATGAGTTTCTATGCTATCAAATATCATATTCCCACATTCTCCTCTCACCCGCATTCCCCAAATGGGCGGAAGGATTAATACCAGCTGCCCTTGTCATCCTTCCATTGTTTGAGTCACCCGCATGACTATTCCGTTGACAATCATTTGAACTACAGTGTTGGCTGACCAAAAGATATGTGAACTCTTGGTCGCTCCCTTCAGGGGAGGGAGGGGGTATTGTATTCCTGGTATATTCTAAACATCTGCCATCAAACTTCAGTTTGGAAAATGTCTCATATTTTTTCCCCAAAACAAGTCTTTTATCTTTCATCACTCTTTAAGATTTAAAAAAAAACTTATTGGGGATAAATAACTATGTCATAGGGTACTGGTACAAAAAGATAAAGAAAAAAAAACAACTTTCTATTTCAGTTTACAATTGGCTGCTATATCAGGGAAGCACAAACAACTTATACTCCAGTTTCTAATAATGAGGTTTACTTCTTAAAAAAAACACACATTCATCATTTGTCTAAAGAGGGCAGCATTACAGATTGCTCAATCTCAATGAATGAGTCTGTAGAGATAGTGTACACATAAGAATTTGAGGTACATGTATATGGAAACTGACATGTCTGACATATAGTGATTTGGTGTATGCTCTATGTTTAGCTATGCAAAATGTGGGGTGGGGTGGGGCAGGGTTGGTGGGAGGGGACTTGGCCATTCTACAGAGTAACCATGGACACGTGAATAGGAGAGCAACACTGATGTAATCATTGTACAGTCATTGCAGTATAGCAATGCAAATGATCCAGAAACAGAGCAAAATCGCAAATTGGCATTAATGAGTATTACTTGTTCAATAATGTACATCAATCGCACATTAATCATTCATGAACACTTTAAGTTACCGACATTTTATTCATGAAAAAAATCTTGGAACCTTATCGTTATTTAGGACTAAACTACACATGTATCACTGAGATTGTATTATATACTGCGGTAATGAATGTCACCCATCATCAATATTTTCGATATCATTCATAGTCAAGATGACTCAGATTCAAACTCTTTCGTCTATGGCTGTCACCAAGTCCTCTCAGATATTACAGGCGCACAATAAATCATAAATGTGCACCACGATCAAACTGTATGATAGACATTACAAGGTATTTTTTTTACCATCGCAACAAAGAAGGATATTGTGAAATTCAAATTGCTGTTGCAGCAATTGCCAGGAACAGCATTCAGCAGCAGCTATCTCACAGCCTCGGCGCAGCACAACTGACTCGACAGTCTAGTGTTACGTGTTGCAAGATTTGGAAGAAATGGACTAGGTTTATAACACTTTAACAGTCATAACCAGTAACACTAACAGCATTAACTTGAATAACAGGATGGACCATCTTCCTTAAGGTTTCATATCAAATACATGTCAAAGACAGAGTAAATAGGACATGAATGTCTGCAGTCTTGTGCAGACAAACACTGTCATAGACAATCATGCAGCTGTTACTCACAGCTACCGATGGCAAATGGCAATTCACCGTACGCATCACTCTCGCCCAACTGGCGCTGCAACTTTCAATTCATCGGGCCCTTGCTACATCCCTCGCCGCTACACACGGCTATTGAACGTGTGACTATCCGCTCAAAACGCGAGCAGTACCTGAATGGTTGCAGTCCACATAACGAGTTAAATGTGACAAATATATGCTTTTATAATCTGTAATTTACAATGTCATGCAATCAGCAACATTCTTTATCATCTATTCAAACAAGAGAGATACATACCTACGGCATGAAAATGCAGTTTCATCTCCTTTTGCAACATATTATCGTCAAATTTTAACCCGGCATCAGCAAGGTTAGCCCGTCGACCGAGTTGATTATTTATGTTGTGCAGACGACTCCATTAAATATGTGAGGGGTGTGTATGTTTTTCTTCGATATTTAAATGCATAATAGAGGATCATTTTGAATAATTGCTGACAGGTATTGGTTGAAATTGTTATTCGGTTTCTTAAATCATTATAAATAAACTAATGAATGATTGATAGGTGTGATATAATTATAACTCAAATAATACTCTATCTGAAAACCTCTTCAAGAATTTGGAATGTACTGGCCTGGGGATGACCCCGATGTTTGACGCATGCGTAGTAGGCATATACGATGTTTGATCTGTCACTGAAAATGGTAGCACACGCAATTAACACGGAAGAAATGCAACAACACGGAAGGAAGGCGACAGAATGATATAACGTTACATTATCCCACCGGATTTCCAGGATTTCCACGAAGAATTGGAAAGCAAGGTGTCATTCAGACTCTTAAGTGAATTCACTGGATTTATATCTGGAGATAAAACCCGGTTTAACGTCGACTCTGATCCATAGTTTCATTCTGATTTCAGGTAAGACAAGTCATACATATTCAGCCGCAGATTTCGGACACAATAAAGTTCAGGGGATAACCTCACTGGCATTTGACTATTGTCCATTCCTGTGCTTTATACGGTACACCGTTCCTGGTTAGGCTTCGCTCACTTGCTGGTGAATGAAGCTAGCTTGGCAGACACCGTGTACACACACCCCCTGCCCATGACCATGGCATGGGTGCAACAGCTAACAGAACTTTGAGAGGAAGTCTACCGGTTCATGTAGAGGCATGTGATGTTGTGCACTGTCAGATCAGACTGAGTAGACCCACAGTGTGGCATTTTGGAGTGCAAGTCTAGACCTCTGACAGAATCTGACTTTCATGTAGTCTTAGAGTCTTGATCTCTAGATTCTATTTCTATTTTCTTTTTAGTCTAACTTAATTTTAGAATTTGGAAAGAGTTTCATTACTCAACCTGACGGCTAAATATGAGAATGACCTCGGAATTTAGATGACTGTTACATTGTTACATGTTCAGAAATAGCAGCCTGTTATTTTGCCTGGGGTGTTTGTTGACATTTGTTGACATTTGATTAAAATCCCGCCATAGAGAACAAACGATGCTCAAGTATTACACTTTCATATCCCACAACGCACAAATCCTACCGCTTTCCTGAACCTAAATTCTAAACCTTACCCTAACCCTAGGCCTGATTTGCGCAGTTTAATTCATCCCAAAAGGTGATTTCTACATACAGGTCAATTTCTGCCTACAAAAAGTCAACATTGCAGTTTCCACATCGTCTACATTGTATAGAAATGAGGATTGGAAAATTCATTTGTACCAAAGCAATGGTATTAAAAAATGTTGATCCCATAAGGTGGTTACATGGATGTATGTTATTTTTCACCCTGAAAAGTTTGGCCCTTATTCACAACGTCGGTTTAACTTAGACCGCATACTAAACGTACATGTATGTACAGTGCAGACTAACTTCAGACTAACTAACTGCAAAATAAATCAACTGATGCTATCAAAGAATCATGGATTTTCATCACAGAATCACAACAGAGGGTGATTTTTATTATTCGCTGTATTTTAAATATGAATTAATATACTGTACATGTTCATGTTATGTACCACAGTGATTTCAAGGACAAAATCAATTATATTGAGTCAATATTACATGAAGTAATACTTCATGTTGTGTTATTTTGTGTCCCATAAAGTCATTTCAGGTTTAGCATATCAAATTGTTCACCTCTTATCAGGATACTGGCTTTTGTCTTCTACACAGTAAGCATTTATACATGCAACTACATGTACAGTGTAACAGACTCTAGCTTGAAAATCCTGAAGAGTTGCAGTAATGAATGAATGACCCATCTTTTTTTTGGCTTCCTGCATCATGTATCGGGCCCCTGAGCAGACACTTGCACACGTATGAGTAACACAAATGAGCATGATATTTTTGTCTTTATTAGCAAAATTTCACGCTATCTGTAATTACATTTCCATGTAGTTCCTGGATTTGAAATAGCGTGTGAGTTTTCCAGCATTGTGCTGGTGAAAATTGGTTCTTTTTAATTAGAATGACTTTCTAGTGTGTCATATTTAGCTCCCGCTATCTCTATCTCTATCTCTATCTCCCACTATCCACTATCTCTGCACACATTGTTGTGTGAACCTTGTTTGAACATTGTGCATTGTACTCGTACATTGCAAGTCTCCTTACATAGAACTGTACATGTGCATGTACATGAAGTATTATGTTTTATTGAGTGGTGTTATATGACCATGTGAAGTGGAAAGTTCCTACTGCAATCAAATGAATGTTTCCACAATATTCGATTGGTACCCGATATGTAGGGAATGTAATGCAAGCTTCCACAAGACATACTTTGCATGTAAGGTGATCATCATTAATTCAAGAAGTAAGGTAATCATCATTAATTCAAGAAGTGTCTTCCAAGCAAGTGTGGTCTGTGTAGTATAACTTACAACGTATCACTCAAGTTCAACATTTGATGGCCTACACTACATAGTACGGTGTACATGTTTATGAACATGAAGACACCAATCATGACAGAAATGAAAAAAAAAAAACACTTTTTTTTTTCAGGCTAGTTAGCAAATATAATAAGTTTTTTTTATATTTCTAAATGAAAAAAAAAATAATTTGTTAAATTTGGAGTATTCCCACGTTCTTTATCAATCACCAGTCATATGTTGTAAGGGTCATGTGCCAGAATGTGATTTTTTTTACACAACTTTGCAGCTTCAATCCAAATTTCTTCCATGATGTGATGTCAACAATACAGTACTTTACTCCAGATGTTTCAAGGCAAGAAATGTGAATGATTTCCCAATCATGACTGATATTTAAGTGATCTGATTATGTGGATTTGATCTCATTGCCTTAGAGCCCTTGCCTTGCCAGAAGTTGTATAAAAGACTTGTGAAACTAAAGATAGAGAGGAGTCTACAGGCTTATGACTAATGGATTAGGAAATCTGTGAGCAATTGTGCAGTAAACTAAGGCTGTGTAAGATAATATCCTGGTTTGGAAATTGAAATGTCCTACTGTATGTTGTATTCAAGTGCAAAAGACATGTACATTTGTAAGTATGCAGTCTTTGAAGATAAACATGAAGGAAGGGAAAAGATGGGGGGGGGGGGGGGGTGAAACTAGAGAGAAATAAGCAGATGCATACAGAGGGGTACACACATACACACACAGGGAGAGACAGACAGAGGGATAGGCCTACATGTACATGTAATTGTAGAGAGTGACAGACATAGAAAGAGAGAGAGAGACAGATGGAGAGACAGACAGACGGAAAAAAGGGGCGTCTTCATTAGCTCGAGCTGGGCAAAATAGCGAGCTTGTTCTGATCCGGCTAGCTAGCCAGATCACGAACTAGCTAGCTACATGTATTTGCGTCTTCATTAGCCAGATCAGGCAAAATAGCGAGCTATTTGGTCGAGAAAAATTTCCCAAGAAATCTTGGGCTAGATTGATCTAGCTCGAGCTAGTTCGCGAACTAGCTCGCTCGAGCTAGCTCGGAGCGTCTTCATTAGCCTGAAAATTTCTCGATCCCGGCATGCATCAGCGCCCACGAGACATTGTTTACGTTATAGGTTTTTACACGTGCGTGAATGCGAGCTCACAACCGAAGCCATTCGGTCATGGCCTATTCCTGTCGCACACTGCTGGTATGTGCGAAACTCTGGATAATTTATGCAACCCGAGCTCGAGCTTACATATCCCGAGTTTCGAGCTAATGAAGACGCGATTGAAACTTCAGGCTAGTTCCCCGGATCAGCAAAATAGCTCGCTATTTCGTCTGATCGGGCTAATGAAGACGCACCTAAAGAGATACATACTGTAGATAAAAACAGACATTGAAAGAGAGAGAGATAGAGAGAGAGACGGACAGAGATACTGTACATCAAGTGAGAGACAGATATAGAAAGAGAGAGAGACAGACAGACAGTGATGTATAAAGTGAGAGTCAGATATAAAAAGAGAGAGGGGGAGGTGGAGAGTGACAGACATAGAAATACAGAGAGAGATGGACAGACAAAGAGATAGATAGAGACTCTCATAGAAAGAGAAAGAGAGATTGCGAGAGAGACAGATATAATAGAAAGAGAGAGAGACATGGAGAGAGAGACGGACAGAGAGATGTACGTGTACTTCTAGAGAGACATGGACATAGTATGTAGAGTGTGACAGACTGAGAGAGAGAGAGAGAGAGAGAGAGAGAGAGAAAGAGAGAGAGAGAGAGAGAGAAAGAGAGAGAGGGAGAGAGGGTGGGGGTAGGGGGTGAGCAGAGACACATGCAAGGGTCGACACCCGTTTCCCATCATTCATAACACCGCAGACAGAATCTCACATTCCTGTGCGAGGGAGAATGAATGGAAACTCAACAACATGCATTACTGACAGAGTGTGTCACTCAATTCTATAGAATGTGCATGATTATGTTGCTTTCTGTTGTGACTGTGTGGAGTTTCGAGGGGTGAAAATTGGGAGAAAGAGATCAGCTACAGTAGTACATACTGTACCATTTTGTACATGTTCCTTTTTAACCTCAGAGATCCATTTGAAAGAGTGAAGGGCAGGCCTACAGTACAGGTACAAATTATATTTTGCTTTTTAAAGTTAGTCTTCAAATCTTTCCAACAACATTTATCCATATTATACATGTATCATTAGGTACAAGTCTTTTGGTCTGATGGATACTGGACAAAAAGGTGTTGTGGGTTTTGTTGAGGGGGAGGGGGAGGGGAAGGGGAAGGGGGAGGAGGAGGGGGAGGGGAGGGGAGGGAAGGGGGAGGTAGAACAGAGAACAGTAGAACAAACATGTAACATCATTACATTTTACAAGTTTACAGTTGTACATGTTTATTTTCATATCTTTACATGTGTGCTGCACTTAAGCCTGAACCTTGAAACTGAATATATATTATCTACAAATTCAATTGATAACTAAATAAATGTTGGGACATTGATACGCACATGTGTAGTACACCGTACACGAGGCTGAATATTAAGAAGGAAGGAAACTATCCTAAAAAATCAAATTAGATTGGGTACAAGGTAACAAGGGCGAATACGCATCAAGCATTTCCTCACTAATGAATATCTACCTAGCAGATGGCAATATGCTGACTTACGCCATAATCCACTTAGGAGATAACGTCTTGCAAGTGGCAGCATAAAGTGCAATATTTTACAGTGTACATATATAGATATGCAGTGTATGCTGTACATGTCACAAGAACAGTATAGTAATGGGCTGGTTTATTGCCATTTGGTCCAATCCCAGTTGGTCCACTCAACATTTCGTCCACAAGGAACCCCTTAAAAATACCATTTTAGATTAAAATACTGGGTAAACTTATCAACAACTGTAATCTACACCAAAATCTCAACCGTTAACCCTAATCCAGACCTCCTACCCTAACCCTAACCCATACATGTGATGGTAGACGAAATGGTGAGTGGACCAACTGGGATTGGACCAAATGGCAAATCACCAATGGGCTGATTACTAGAGTGGACTGTGCAGTCAGTTTTGTTCCAATTTCAAGTTATCTGTAGTTTCATCATTGAGTCAAGAAAACAAGAATAATAATGGGGGACTGTGGGCAATTTCAATGAGGGAATTTTAAGCCCTGGGGAAAAAATGGCTATTGAAAGATAGGGGGTCTTGAATGCATTTCTAGTATTTGTTTTTCTTTAATGTGTGTGGGCTTCTGCCATCAAATCCGCTTCTCCCTTTTCTAGACAATTACAGAAAAGCAAAATCTACACATTGCCGTCACATTCTGGCCTCGATTGTTGCCATGGCAATGTCAAACGTCTCAAACACGGCAACTTCCGTCTGCCCCCGCCCCGCAGGAAAATGTTTTGGAGCACTTCACGCCTCTCGTGTCGAGGTGTGCATGTGTTGCCTTCGTTGTGCCTGGAAATGGATGATTAAACATGAGTCCTGAAGAGGTCAGGAGAAGTATGGTAGTCTAAAAGTGTCTATAATACTCACTCATGAAAGTCTCATTGAAAAAAAACATGTTCTAAGATCACGTGAGGACTCAGGAGTAAGGTAGTCTGAAAGAGTCTATAATAATCATTCATGAAAGTATTTTTGAAAAAAAACATGCTCTTACATCATGCCAGGACTAGGAGTATGGTAGTCTAAAAGAGTCTGCCATACTCATTCATGAAAGTATTGTTGACAAAACATGCTCTCACATCACACGAGGACTTGTATGGTAGTCTAAAATAGTCTAAAACACATGAGGATGTGTTTAAAGCAATCTAAAAGAGTCAAAAGAGTCTATGATACGCATTCATTAAAGACTTGTTGGAAAATCTAACACTGAACAGGGATCAAAAGAATAAATATTTGCAGTGGCTAGATTTCAATGACATAAAACAAACACACTGACCCATCCTGTGCATTGTAAGGTACATGCTATGAAGATTTTATTTTACTCACAGGGGCATTGTAAGGATTATATGCTATAAAGATTGTTTTTCTCACAGGGGCACAGTTTTGCATTGCAGAGGCTAAAAAGCTAAAAAGAAACTGTTTGCTTAGAGGGATACATTCCTTCATTAATTGTTCATTGTGATCACCAAGACTATTGAAGCAAGTCTTTCATGAAGATCATTTAATTAAGCAAGTATGTTCCAGGTAATGAGTTAACATATTTTGAATGTTACTGCTAATTTACAGAATGGCCCGCAGACATCATAAATGGATGGATCTGACTTTGGGAACAATTGGTTGGTTACTTGACGTGTACAGTATCATACATGAACAGACTACAGTACCGCCTACATGTGTACATGTAGACTCTGACGACAACAGAAGCCAAAGTCTAATACTCCTACATGTACATTTAACCTTCCGCCCATGTCTCATTGAAATCAAACAGTCATTGACAACAACTTTGAGTTGGGTTACTACACACGGATGGTGACTCTAAAGCTCCCTGTTTGAAAAGAATCCATTCCTTCAAGTCTAAATATCAAGTCAAACATAAATCTAAAGAGGTTTTTTGTATTTTCTCCTTCTGCCTGTTTACCTTGCCATTGAGGCATGCATGAAAATAAGGATAGTGTTTCAATTCTAAAGAAGAAAATGTGTATTGAGCGTTTGATATGGTAAGCACTCTTAAAGATACTGTTAATCTGCATTCAATTTTGCAGGTGAATGTGTTATATATATATGTTTGACTTATGAAAATCAGATTTGACAATACTGTACTGTATACTGTTGTGAACCTGCATCTGTGCCTATAGTATAGGGAAAGGAATAAACCTACTTATGTAAATGAAATGATTTTAATGATTTTTTTTATTGGATGGGCTAGGAAATTGTTGTGCACTTCTGTTCAGAAATTGAAACAGAGTTTTGAGAACTTTATTAAAGTCAGAAGTCCTTTTATTGTATGTAGGACGCCGGAAGAAGGCTATAGTTGCCCATCTAATTGGACTTGAGGGATGGTCTACCCTTAGTGGTTCCTTGAGGGGGAAAAAAGGGAAGAAAGGGAAGGCTTCGCTCATTATTTCCTATCTGAGTTTGATGAGTCTTTACAGGCTGTTGGAACCTGATTGATGGCTCACCTGTGTGATATTAGCCTGACTTTCAGCCTGTTGGCATTTATAATCCAAATTCTACGATAAACAGGTCTGGCTGCAGTAGACCAATCCGTCTCTTGTTCTTTTCTGGCTTGCCCAAACAGACTGAGCGAGAGGAAGACTAGTATTGTTAGTTTTAAATCTAAACCTGAATACATGTACAGTACACTGCACATGTAGGTACTTGTGTTTGTTTGGAATCCAAATGTCTGACAGCCTGAACGACAGGCTAGTTTTCGGTACAATGTACAGAATAACCCACCCCACCACATCTTTTACCCATCTACTGTACTGCAAGTGTGAGTAATATACAGTGTATGCACTCTTCAATACAGGATTACTATAGAATTTTATCCCTGAACACTTTAGAGCATCACAGAATCATCCAAGATTACTGCTTTTAAATAACACATGTTTTGATAATATTTTCCCAGAAGGCAAGTCACAGTGTTTTCTTGGTACATTTTCTTGCATACATTTGTACATTGTATTCTGACCACACGCAATATACAGTGTAGCGTACCGAGAACATTATCATTTCATATAGAGCATTATGTAACTACTATACATGTAGCATTAAATGTCATTTCTTTAGCATTATAGAACATTATATCATTGCAGAAAGAGCTTTGATATGATCACATAATCCTTCCACCTGCTGCATTCATGCATACTTGTACGTTTAACCGGTGAGATGTCCCTGTGACTTTATGACAAGCCAAGAAAGCTCCCTCATGAAGGGCACGAGTCTTAAAGTAAATCCTGTCCCACTGAATCAAACGAGCTTACCCAATGATCTACATCTCGGTGTGATCAGGACTGGGGGAGGGGGCGTAGTGATTTATCTCCCACAATGCTTCAAAGAGCCCCTATAGTTTTGAAGTAGGTTTTCTCAAAATGCATTTTTAAAACAAACAAAGAATGCAAAAAAATGTTCAGTATTTATGTTTTGTGATCTTGATATCATCACAAGCCCCCAAACTCCCCCAACCCAGTTCCAGCTCCTTTTCTACCTGGAGAGACAAGAGAATCACTTTGTTTTACAGAACATGTACAATACAGCTCAAAGGAATTGGCATGGGTAAAGGGAAAGGGAAGGAAGGGAAGGAGCCACAGGTTTAAAATGTGGCATATTTTGTCCAGTTCAGCATGAAACACGATGCTTCAGCCTAAAAAGCACCATGTTTCATGCTGAACTGGACAAAATATACCGTGGTTCAAAACTGCTGCTCCTTCTTTTTCTTCCTTTTCCCTTTCCCTATGCCAATTCCTTTGGGCTGGAGTGTACCTGTACATTGCTAGTGCTGTGGTTACCAGTTATACACACAAATCCCATAGAGCAATGTCTTATGTATAGTAGCACAGGATGGGTCAACTTTCTGTGCTTTTGTTATATTCTTTCACTGACTGTAATCTATCTGGCACTAAATGGGTTAAAGAGAAGGGATAAACTATGATATTTTGGAATCTGCTAAGATTAAGGAAGTCTTATTTATCCGAGTTAATTAATCCTGTGTGCCATACAAACTGCTATTCTATTGGATGCATACAAAATGTGTAATGTAAGTTGAGCTAAAGTAAGTTAAGCATTCTGTGGCATAATACCTATAGAAAGGTAATTAAACATAATTTGCATGGGAGTTTGTAAACTGCTCCTTATCAAAGCATGAGATCATAAAAAGTCAGGCCAGTGACAACATTAAACAGGGCCTCAGTGTAATGTCGCCCCTGAAATAAAAATAAAAAAAGTTAGACCCCCCCCCCCTCCATCCCCAACAAGATTGCCCCTGTGAACAAATTGTTTGTCCTGATAGGGTAGAATGCACAGGGTGCCTATTTCATGACAACAAGCTGGATAAGTAGCCCCCCCCCCCCACACACACATAAATTAACCCTGTTTTAGACTAATGAAGCATACATTGTAGACCTAGTGGCAATCAGTGCTAGCAATATAATTCAGTTAATTGTTACTGCACTTTGGTCCAACAGTTTATCGCCAGTGTACTGCACAATGACCATTGGATTGTAGACATTGTACTCTGTGCATCTCTAGATACTGTAAATGAACCTTAAGAGCCAAGCTTATCAGTGGGGAAATTACACTGCCACTCAAGATGATTTAGTCCCCCTCCCCTCCCCCCCCCAAAAAAAACACACACACACACACACACACACACACACACACACACACACACACACACACACACACACACACACACACACACACACACAAAAAAAAAAAAAAAAAAAAAAAAAAAACCTGCAGTGTAAGGGGAAAAAAGAGCCCCTATGAATAATAACAGTGCTTCTGTCATCAATTATGCATACTCTTTGGAGATCAACTTTAGATATGGAATTCCATAACAATCCATATATGGAATACTGTATCAGCTGTTATTTTTGTATATCAAAAAGGAGTATTAAGTGTAGTGATCATATACATGTACCTTTAGCGCGCAATAAGATTTCAGACAGTTATTTGCTACATTTATTAGCCTCTATGACCTCAATTAACAGTCCTCAGTATCTTTCTATTTCTATAAGAAAGGGCAAAGTTCTACGACCACTAATCAGGTTTGGGTAAATAAGTGTGTCGCATGTTACACAATCCGTTTAAATACAAGTATGGAGCTACATGTAGAAGCATGCTACCGATAGTTGTTCTTTAGTACTAGTCCATACCATGCTATAATCACATGAAGGCTTTGTTATGGAATGCCATATTTAGAAGGGATCCTCCAGGAGTGTCTGTATGCAGGCAAACATGGACAATCGTCCACCCATCACTGACTTTAATTGGATGTATCGGCTGAAGTGAGAACCCATTTATGAAGAGACGAAGGGAGGGGGGAATTCTGGGGGGAGAAAGTCTCCCTCATTATGATTTCATGGCCCGTGAGAACTTGGAGGCACTAAGGAGAGACAGAGGGAATTGGAAAGGGAGATGGGATGGAAGGGGGGGGGGCGGTGATTAACAAGATGAAATTTGAAGGCATGAAGGAGAAACAGATATAGGGGTGAGGGGAGGGGGAGAAGGATAAAGTAATAAGGTGTAGAAAAAGGAAGGAGGGGAAGTGGGAGAACAAAGAGAAGAAGGAGAGAACAATAGGGAGAAGAGGAGAATGGATGGTAGAGGATAAAAAGGAGAAAGATGAGAATCAGGAGGTGAGGTGGTAGGGGGGGGAGGGATAGAGTAATAAGGTGAAGAAAAAGGAAGGAGAACACGTTGGAGAACAAGGAGTAGAAGAGGAGAGAAGAAGGAGAAGAGAAGAATATACGTTTTGTAAATGATAGAGGATAAGAAGGAGAAAGATAAGAAAAAGGAGGTGAGGTGACGAGGGAAGGGGGAAGGGTGGGGTGTCGAGTAATAAGGTGAAGAAAAAGTTGGAGAACAAGGAATAGAAGAAAAGAGGGGGAGAGATCAAGAAGAAGAAGAGAAGAATAAATGGTAGAGGTTGAGAAAGAATCGATCACAACAAAACTGAGAAGAGTGAGATAGGTTGAGAATGAATACTTTTTATATGCCAATTTTGTTTGAGGTATCATACCCAATGAACCTCCATGTAATTTCTGAGCAGTGGATTTAATAAACACACTGGGTTTATGGACTCTTTAGCAAGAAATTGAAACTGTAAATAATAAAGCAGTATATTATCCTCACTCTCATTATATGTGAAGGAAGACAGAGCGAAAGTATCAACCTCTTTGTCCAGACTTAGTTGTGATTAGTTTACAAGTGCACCAGAATGAGGTAGACATTCAATCCTGGAACCCAGGAGCTACAGTATTCATGAAAGCTTTATAGCCTAGTTAGAAACTAAAAATGCATATAGCTGAATGCACTCTAGCAACTACTGATATATTGTAGCTAGGCTTTGTAAGGTTTTGTGAATATGGCCCCAGGCTAACCCACTTATGTATACTGTAATAAAATGAAAAAAAAAATAAATTCAATTCAATTCAATCATTTACATGGGCTACATGTACTTATGAATTCAATTCAATTCAAGCATTTACATGGGCTACATGTACTTACAATGTAGCAGGCCTGTTGTCATGGAATGGACATATTGAAATACTGTAACTGTGCATTATACCCTGTGAAGACTAATATTTTCACATGAGCTTTTTCTATCATTCTGGGGTTAACTTGCTCTGCGCCCTGTGTCAATTGTTCATTGCTTTACAAGATGTTGCATGATAAACCCTTCAACTTGCCTTCTTGACCAAATGGTGGTTGGTGACTGTGTCCTTTTCCTTCGTTCCCTGAAGAGGGAGACATGACGGTCCCTGTCATCCCTCCGTCCGTCAGTTGAGCAGCGGAAGCGCAAGCAGAGGTGGCCTGCTTCCGATTGCCAATTATACACCCCTCTCAGGCCAGTAGGGGGGTACCCCTGCCCCCCTCTCTCTAGTTAGTTAACCCCCTCAGTATAATAATTGCATAGCATGTGTAATAAATCAATGGGCCTTTCTTGGCTTGGTTTGGAGAGTTGCAATGGTCTTTGCTTTCAGTGCAATTTATCCGTGTTGAGACATGGGTACAGTAGTAACAAAATACACCCCTCTTATGTCAGTAGAGGGGTACCCCTTCCCCCTTCTTTAGTTAGTTAACCCCCTCAGTGGCATAAATGCATAACATGTGTAATAAGTTATTGGGTTTTTCCTGGTTTGGTTCTGAGAGTTGCAATGGTCTTTGCTTTCAGTGCAATTTATCCGTGTTGAGACATGGGTACAGTGGTAACAAATTATACACCCCCCTCAGGTCAGTAGAGGAGTAATCCTTCCCCCCATTCTCTAGTTAGTTGATCCCCTCAGTATCATATGTGCACAAATTACATGTGTGTTCAGGGATAATTAGGTCCCATAGTGCAAATAAGAACCCCTGTGACAATGGTGTACAGTGTAAGGGTGCAATGCACAGTACGGATTGATTTCAATAGGTTTTGTAAAGGTGTGTTAGAGAATTAATAAAGCTGCTGCTAAATAAGACAATAATGACTTTGATTTGTGTACATGTATAGTGGATACTTTTAAAGCAGTTCATTCTTCAAAAAATTGATGTTAAATGCTTTTTGTAGCTCACAATGCCTACATGTACATGCTTGGTGCTCATGAAACATAGCAAAGTTTTACATGTATTACGTCAGTCTGGGCTGTGTAGGCTTATGCTTTTGCGAACATGGCTTTCATCAACACATACAGGATGAAAAGGCTTGTATGAGAGCGGAAAGAAAGAAAAGAGTGGAAATATTTAAAGGAAGGAGAGAGAAAACTGAGCAGCTCCCATCTAGATAAATTATTACCAAAACAGATGTGAAAGTAGATTCCAAGGAGATAGAAGTGCTGAGAGGGAAATTCACATTGAATTGATTGAAAAGTAGATTGACGCATTTTGACAGGCACAACTCTGTTTTCATATTTCGGAAAGAAACTTTCTAGAGTTACACATTCATTATGACTATGTACATGTACATGTGTTATGCTCTGTGCATAAAGCTTTTATTTATGGATTACAGACTTGTCTATTGTCATTTATCATTTGAACTGTGCAGTTAGAGTTTGCGCATATTAATCATGAAGTGGTGATTGTGGTTGTGTGTGTATGTTCATAATCAGCTATTTAGCATTGTAAATCATTGCACATGCATGAGACTCAGCTTGGTTTGCTGGTAGTATTGGATTGAGGTGCGTACATGGTGAAAATATACACTGTATCTAGAATGGTGTTCAATGCGCAGTATTTTGTTGCAGTCGTGAGTTGAATTTATAAGTCACAACAAATAACCTACATGTACGTGTACTAACTTTACGCAGTCCCCTTACTAGCACTTTGTAAAACGTACATCCCTTTAGCAATACCAGTCATTTTGTGCAATCGTGGATAAGCCACAACAGATAACCTACATGTACCTTTATTTAAGCAGTTCCCTTGCACTTTGTAAAAGCTTAGTAAAACCAGTATTTTGTTGCAATCTGAGTAAAAGTCACAACAGATAACCTTCAAGTAACTATACAATTGTACTTATTAAAACTCTACAATAGTACCATCCATTGATGTTTACAATCTACGTACTGCAGTTGCATGCCAATTACGACAGTGTATTGCCTATGGGACTAAGTGAGTTAAAAACAATCCCTTACTATGCACAACAGCCTAACTCAATGAGTGGGACTGAGACAAGGAAAATCAACAAATGGAATGTACACTGTACATGCATACAGACTGTGTTAAAGTAAGGCAGGAATTTCCCCTTCGCATCATAACAATGGAGGTTGGTGTACTTGTATTCTACATAGGGTTGTATGTGATGCTATAGAAAAGAACGTAGGACATGGTTGAGTGGGCTTAAGCCAAGGACGGTAATCGGTGGGTGTGTTCTTATTAGGTACCTTTCACACCCTGCCCAATCAGGATACTACATGTACCTGTAGTTTATGAGATCACATTCAGGCCTTGAGAACCCCCTGAAACTTAATTTGTTAAATTTCATCTCCCATAAGTGGCTCTACATGGAAAAGTTCTCATGCAGTTAGTACATTGTAGTTGTGAGCGCTCTTGTTCAATGGGAAGAAGTAGTATGTATTTTGCTTTCAAATGTCCCTGTGACTTTTGAAAAATACCTATAGTTTTGAGGAAGTCCCCAGTAAATTCCAGGTGATTTTTATCGCGATATTACAAGAACTTTCCTTTCACACAAACAAAAAAGTGGGTATTTCTTATCTGATTGGGGAGGTGTGAAACTGGAAGCATATTGTGTACCAAAGAAACACTTCATGGAGTACTCAATGTGTGCCTAGCTGTGATTGAAGTACATTTTTCAACTTGTAATGCATAAGAAGGTGGTTCTAAAGTTTGATGTCAAAGTACCATTGTATCACTCAGACATCCGTCTGACAGTGGATGTTTTCTGCAGAATTTCAAACTACCGGTATTCAAGCTTAATAGGCCTATTGTATGTGATGAAGGAGGAAGTTTGTACCTTACACATGTACATGTATGTAATGTATTTTCAGTTGTCTAGTCTTTGTTTACTTAGTGCAACTAACAATGTATTCCAAAAGTGATTGAGTTATGCTGTTTGTAGGTGGAAAATAGAGGGAAATGCTATTAGTTACCGGTACCCCTGAGATAAAAAAATATATATGTTATTACCTATCAATGCCATTTCATTACAACAAAATACTGGTATTACTAGAACTACATGTACGTCTCACAGTGTACAGTTGGATAATAATGAAATTTGAGTTTGAATTAGAATGATGTTGGGTATTGGACAAACGAAAAGCTGGATGGAGGGGCATATTAACTCTGAGATAAAAAAAAAAAATATGTTATTACCTATCAATGCCATTTTATTACAACAAAATACTGGTATTACCATACTAGAACTACATGTATGTCTCACAGTGTACAGTTGGATAATAATGAAATGTGAGTTTGAATTAGAATGATGTTGGGTATTGAACAAACGAAAAGCTGGGTGGAGGGGCATATTAACTCAAATTTGAGAAGATAAGACTGATCACAATGAGAGCTTTTATCAATATGTGGGACTACAGGGCAGAACAGTCACTGGAAATGGGCTGCACACTGTATTTATAGTGCAATAGCATTGGTAATAGGTTGGTATTGAGATGGGAGTTTCCCAGTTGTGGTTGTTGCTCAAAAAAATTCAGGTAGTGCAGTCTAATGGTTCAGAGTCAATATTTGCTTATGGGGTTACACAATACACAGAGTATAGATGGTATGTTTGCACATACCGCCAATGATTCAATCCTACATGACATGTTCTTGCTCTGAAAGCTGCCTATAGATGCATATCATTTATAAGTTGGCTAATAATTGGCAACTGAAAACTGGAAAAGGAAGCAAATTTCTTCAAAGCCTTTTGTTTGCCCTTCTGGTATTTCAAATTGCATGTACTTAGAATACATACAGTTCCTGCATTGATATCAGTGCACATATTCTTCTATTTTTATTTGAACACCTTGATTTCCATGAACAGTGGATAATGTTAATGTTTAATTCAGGGCTCTACAAAAAAAAAATTTACCGCTAGCCCTGTTGGGCAAGCGGTAAAAATATTTGCTTGCCCTGGAGGAAAAACTGCTTGCCCTTTTTTTTTTATTATAACCTTTGTTTTTCACTAATTTTTCTGCAGAAGCGGCATAACTTATCCTGCCGAATTATAACATACTTTACAGGACAACTGAACATAACAATAGGTATTTACACAGAGTTTGACAAGTTACTAGTGTTTGTTTTTAATCATCGGAGTCCATCATGTTTAGCACTGACTCTCCTAACTATAGTACTCTTGCTTTCACTTGAAATGAAGCACACATATGCCTGACCTCCCTTAATAATTGGGCATGTTGGGAGCAGACTCTGCTCACTACATGTAGGCAGGTATAGGACACTTTCACAAGACTAGAGGAATTTAAAAAACACATATTGATAACACTGACTACACCACATTGCATTGTAATTTGTAGGTGGCAAAGCTTGTCATAATACATGTAACTCATAAGCACGCTGACAGGATAATAAACAGTCACATTTCAAAAGTAAAATGTCTAACCCTAGACAACTTCTTTGCCGTTGAATCGTCCAAAAAAGTGATTTCTAGGTCTGCATTAGCGTCCGTTTAGACCCTATAGCCCCGGGACGGCTAGGCGGCTAGCTACCTGTGACTAGCCGCATAGCCGTAGGCTGTCGTGGATACACTTAGTTATGAACTAGATGAACTAGAGCCATGATCTCCCAGTTTCGAGCTTGTTAATACAGAAAACCTTAGAGTAATCAGCCCGATATTTCTGGGTAGGGTTCTTGGTAGATGTGCTCATTTTGCTGTTTCAAGTGTACTGGTAGCGATCAAAATCATGGGCAAATCAATTTAAACATTGCTGCCCCACGACAGGTATATGTGCAGAACTCATACAACAATCACTTACACACGTTTGCACATTACAGTCCCATATGTAGTAATCCACGTAAATACGGTATGTGGACACACAAATAAACACAGCTGTTACGAAAAATTTCACATCGCGCAGTCGCACATTCGCGATCGCAAGCCAGTGCTCTTATCTGGTTAAAATATCGGTAATGTGGATATTGCGCATGAGCAGAATTTATTTTTCAGTTCAAGATGGCAGTGTCCACGGAACGGAGTTTCAGACGAATTTTCATGACAAAATGTCAGTGATCTCACTCCAATTTCAGCTGTGTTTGCCTGGTTTGACATGATACGAGACACATTCACATTACTTTTCTCGCATATGCGTAAGAACAATGTTATTTCCATATTTTTGGGTGGAAAATAACCACTTGCCCGGACGGGCAAGTGTCTTTGAGAAATGCTTGCCCGGGCGTCATTTTCACTTGCCCCGGGCAATCGGGCAAGTGGGTTTGTAGAGCCCTGGTTTAATGAAAGTATGACTGGATTTGTTTTTCTTGGTATGAATATTTAATACATTTTTGTTGAAAAGTACATTTGGAATCTCTCCTCAACACTTTTTGATTTAACATTAGAGACTCCCTAATTTGATTTGATTTGATTTAGTTCTTTTCTGCTTGATTTGCAATACATGAAATAATCATACAATAGTAAATATATTCAGTCACAGCTGTACGACAGTTGCATTACAGCTTCCATCTATTTTATGTGCCATACACTAGGTTATTTTCCCAGACAAAAACAGGACTCTGAGATGAAAAATCAGAGCAGCTGTGACAGCCAAAACCTGTTGAAAAATTGATCTCATCCAAGATTGTTATTGGAAGCCCACTCCTAGAAATCCACTTACAATATTATGGCAAACGTGAGACCTTCAAAAATCATTACCAGATGACGGACATTGTAGAAGTACTGATTTCCCTTTGTGTGCATACTAGTACATGAAGGTTGATGTTTTTAACATGCAATTGATTTGTTAATACTCTTACCCATAGTCTCTCAGCTATTTCTTGATAACGAGGCAAAACTAGCAGCAAAAGAAATACACAGGGGGCTTGGGGGGATTTTGCCCCCAAAATGCTTAAAAGGTCCCTGGAAAATGTTAAAAGAGCCCCCCAAATTCTCATCTAGACACAATGAAAAATTCTAGTCAAACGGCCAATGTGCTCAAAAAGAAGTCCCCGAAAATTTTGAATTATTTTTTCCCCTGATAACTAGTAAGATGCTACCCATTGAAGAGATGTTAACTTTAAATGCAACATCATTATTCCTTAAAAGGACTACTATTACATGGTGTATTGTGAAACTCATTGTCTACTTCTCACCATGCTAGAACTTTTTTTCAAGGAACAAACATCCATTCACAATTCCAGCGTCAGCATGTACAGGAGCTGTACAAGCAACAGGATACTTGTACACATTCAATAGCTGGGCTTGCTTTCCACACAAACTTCTTTGAGCAATGCAGACCCAATAAAATTTGCATACTGTATTATTGCATCCCGTTACACTTACATTTACATTTACATCAATTACTAGACATGCTGACGCTTGGATGATGAAAGAATGAAAAAAGTGATGCAATTTTCACAGCAAACCTTACATATAAATAATTAATTGAAGTTGTGATAACACATTGCTGCATTAGTTTGACATTTCAAGGTAGTGTCATAGCAGCTTACCAGCCCACAGTTTGTGTGATTTGATAATGTGCAGTGTATGTGAGCAGGTTGCTTTGCAACCTCTGTCTATCAAGTTGTCAATATGTAACAGAGATATGGAGAGATAGGACAAGATGATTAACTGTTTGTTATTAATTGCCATTGTTTAATGACATAATCTTAGTTTCCATGAATTCACACTTGTGACTGATTATTTCATGCGTGGCTTAGAGTGCTGTCTGAAATGAGTACATTTTGTTAGTGATTGACACAGATTGAAAAAGACAGTGTAGCATAATACTACATACAGGGATGTGACATCAAAGAGGCAGTGTACACTACAGCTCAAAGGAATTGGCATAGGGAAGGGGAAGAAAGGGAAGGGGCCGCAGTTTTAAAGAGTGGTATATTTTATCCAGTTTAGCATGAAACATGATGCATTTTAGGCTGAAGAATCATGTTTCATGCTGAGCTCGACAAAATGTACTGCGGTTTAAAACTGCAGCCCCTTTCCTTTCTTCCCTTTCCCTTTACCCGATGCCAATTCCTTTGAGCTGTAGTGTAGGAAAACAGAAAGAAAGCTGAAAGAAGGAGAGAAGAAGATTGATCAGTAAAACAAAGATTGCTGTACAATAGTTTATATTAAGACCTTTAAAAACATGAACTGTACATTGTATATAGTTACATCTACCAAAATATTACTGCCTTCAATTTACTGTTCACAGTTATGTACAACTAGAGCAGAAAGAACAAGAAAAAATTATTGATCAGTTAAACAAGGATTGCCCTACAATGTACAAATATGTACAGTGTACATTCTTCTCTAATGTACAGTACAAAAACATGTATTGTACATGTAGTCATGTCTCCCAAGACATTACTGTCTACAATGTAACTGTTCACAGTTACAAATTAGAGAGACTGGGGAGACATGGCTGATAATGAGATTAGTGTCTCTAAGCTGATTAGCTGTAGACATAGAGGGCTTCCTCCCCACTCCTCACTTCCCCCATTGTCAGGGGAGAGGATTAGCCCTGGGGACACAATAGACAACAATTCTCCCTATCGCATATAGCCGATATCCAGCGATATCACCTCGCGATACCGATATCTGATCGATTGCTCTTGGAACATATACTTCCGGTAAGAGTTTGTTGTCGGCGCAAAGTGATCTAGAAATCGCTTTTTTTGGATGAATTAATCAGTGAACAATTTATCTAGGGTTAAGGTTATGGTCAGGGTAAGGTATAGAATTAGGTTTAGGGTTAGGGTGAGGGTCAGGGTTAGCTTTAGAATTAAAATTCATAAAATTAGTGGGAAACCGTGGTCCCTATTGTACGGGATGTACGTGGACCGGAAGTTCGTATCCCAAGAATTAAAGGTAAAATAATTAGAGCGCCACACACGTTCAGATTCGGAGGGCTATATGCGATAGGGAGAATTACATAACCCTTGACCCCTGGGATCTCAATGCTGGGCTCTTTGGGAGCAAGGTTGCATTTCATGTTTCATGGGATTTATTTATAAATCATAGAGAGCTACACAAAAGACAGGCAAGGCCAGTAACCAATCACTCAGCATCACTGCACATAATAGGCCCGTTCACACACACTGGAAATCGAAATTACAATCGCGATCCAAATTTCGATTTTTTTTTCGACCGTTCATACACAGGGAAAAATCGCACTTCCCAGCAAGGAAAGAACGATCAGTGGCCAAATTGCGCATGCGCGAAACTTGCATGACCGAAGACTGACCCCGCTGTCCCAATAGAGTTTCGCGCGCGTGCGTTTCAAAGAGACGCTTGGCAAAATAATCGCGATTTTTCTGAAAAATCGCACTAATAGTGCGAGTTGTATCGCGATTAGGATCACGGTAATTAGTGCGATTTTTCTGTCCACACTGGAAAAAATTTCGAAATTTTGATCGTGATTAGAAAATCGATTTTTAAATCGCACTTTTTCCCTTTTGTGTGAACGGGCCTAATTTGTTTAGCAATGACAGCATGGCTTCTTTCATGTGTGTTTACTGTTCATGCTGCAATAGCTTCTCTTCCAGGAGTTTGGGCATGGCTAATTCAAACTTGAAGATGAGAGTCGAGTACTCACAAGACAAGTCGCTCTTTATTTCTCCTCTCTCCTCTGTTTGTTTGGGCGATAACCATACTACATCTTGTCTCCTTTCAGCAGTTTTCACTCTCTCAGTCCCATAGGCAATAAACCATATAGTAATGACATTGGACTTCAATGATTTGTACTGGGAAGGTTTAATAGTTTTTTCACCTCTATTTACATTTTAAGTCCACCTTATTTTTGAAATCATACAGCACACCTCATATTTGAGAGCAGCTTGCAAGTGACATCACAAAATTAACATTTTAATATAGTCATACTTTCTTAGCCTTTGGCATATTTTCGTCAAACAAATATATTACTTTAGTACTTCAGCTATAATTAAGCCCAATTTAACTTCAGGGTGAACTTTCCCTTTAAAGGAGGGATGGAGGGTCCATGGATGTATTATCTATGATTAAAGTAACATGTACTTAAAGACCACCTGCTTATGTTGACCTTACCTCTTGTGTCCCTTGTGCAGACTTTAAACATTTGTCCACTCTCTTAGTCCCATAGGCAATAAATCATGTTTGAATCGGCATGGGACTTTCAATGCTTGGTACTGAGAAAGCTCAAAATGTTGTCATCTGTATTTAAAAAGGGATGTGTTAAAACTCTCTTAAAGTAACCTGCGCTTGAAGACCACCTGCTAATGTTAACTGTACCTCTTGTCCCCTTTGAGCAGGACGTCTTTAAACATTTCTTCACCTTAGCACCCATTCTGGCCTTTGGACAGGCGGTGAAGCCGTAATTAGCTCGTAACACATTCATGAAGCAAAGCTTGCCAGCCTTTTCATGACTCGGGCCTTACCCACATCCTGTATCCAAGCGTCTTGTGCCCGTCACTGGCTGCGAAATGTCAAGTGTTGGGCACAGTATGCGCACGGTCTTGGTAATGTGAAAGCATGCAGGGGGTCGAATGGAGAAGGGTTTCGGTTGGGAGGGGGACAGGGGGAAGGGCATGGGGTTAAAAGCAGGACTCACTGGTTTAAAGACAGGGTAGCTCTTTTGCAGGTCAAAAAATATAGAAGAAAATATTGTTTAAGAACTTCCCTCCTAATGATAAAGCTGGAAACTGACTTTTAGCAAAATTATGGAGAATGCTAGATTTAGAAGAGGTTTCGACAGGTCCTCCAAACCCTGGCTGTTCTTGAGGGGGTTAAGAGAAGAAATAAACACTGGTATTGAAAATACTCTGTAGTATCATCACAGTCCTCCTCTTCATTTCACTCAATTGGGATTGTACGCAGTCAACAATTTGTGGCAATTTTCAATGGATCATTTTATTATTGATAAAAGTGAACAAATTACCCAGGAGATCAAGGTAGTTTAGCCCCACGTTGCCAACAAGCGTTCCTGTGAATAACAAAAAAGCCCCTGAAAAATATTGTTTTTCCTCGATAGGGTATTAAATCTTTGAGTGCCTGACAAACTGTTTCTCTGTGAGATTTGGTGTATTAATTGTGAAAAAAGGCACATTTGGCACACAAACATTTATTAAGCATTACAATTACATGGTTCAGGATGTATGTTGCGTGGTACACGCCTGTACATACATCATCACTACCATGCTTTGAACAGCAGGCCCAGCCCTAGTACAAATACATTTTTTTTCTTTCATCTTCAATCCTGTAGCCAGAGTTTGTTGACATTCCACATGAGCCATACATGTAGTTGCTGCCCTTTTCAGACAACCACCTCTTATTTCACTCCTCTTCAACCTTTTTTTTGACAGTTTTCCTACTCTCAGTATCAATCTTGGAGAAGCTAATGACTTACATGACTTTGTGCATCTGTGGTACTTTCAGGATTAAATCTTCCTCTTCTTTATTCTCAAACATTTTCTTGACAGTACTTAAATGCTTCTCTTCACAGTACTTTTTTTATTCATACCAACTTAGTTATTCATGCTTAAGACCCTTTTAACATTTTTTGAGATCCTTTTCTGAGCTTCACCACTTTTTGTACAAACGACGTTAATTCTTGCCACACCCACTTTGCGCACACCTTTCCTGATTGATTGATGATGTTATGAGGTTTATTTTATTTATATCCAATAGACACTAAATGTCCTACACATTTTGGGTTCATTGTTATGTTTATTTTGCATGTTGAATCTACCGGATGTCTCCGAACAGAAAGGTTGCCCAAGTTTGAATGATAGCACACCTGATGTTTTATATATAACCACACATGAAGGCCTCCTGATCTGCTTGACTCTCTAATCCCCCAGAGCTTTACTGTGAAAACATGGATTGAATCACAGGTGAATATCAACCACATGATTGATATCAGTGGGAAGCCTTTGAAGCCTTCCTAATTATATGAGAAATATACATGATTTAGATAAGTTTAAGACTTCCTTAAAAAAAAGTATATGTTTAACGCGTAATGAACTCAGTGCCCAACACTCTTTACTTACTTTCTCATTTCATTTAAGTGCATAGGGACATGCTTAGCTGTGTGTTATGCGCTATACAAGAACTGAATATTATTGTTATTATTATTATTATTATTATTATTTGAGTTGAACATTACCAAAGGCATGCCCTGCATATCGTCAGCTATTGTACTGCATTCTCCTTTTGAGTGTACTCAGAAGAGTGTGTATAGTTACAGAAAGATATGTCCCTTAGTGTGCAATTAGAGTCAATAGTGTGAGCAGTAGTGTAGACTACCGGTAGTGTAATTTGAGTCAGAACTATTGTACATGTACGTACTTGTTCACATACTACACATACCTTTACCTTTGCATTGTATGAGAACAATATTTATCTGTACTTTGTACTTGTGTTTTTCCTTTTCTTTCATTGTCAGGATCTACTGCACAGATTTACATGTAGTTTCATATACCTGTAGGCGGAGCTACACATAAGGTAGCCTAGCTTGTAGGCTGTTGCACATTTCTTATCCCAACTGATAAATATAGTCTGGTGCTCTAAGACTAGTCACTATACTATTCTCCTCTTTTCTCAGTCTGTCTAGGTAGCCAGAGAAGAAATCTAGAATGGTTAGTCTACTGCAGCCAGACCCCTTTAATGAATAGTCTGGTTTAAAATAAGAAATGCCTGGAAGACAGGCTATACATTAAGAAGTGGGCTATATGATACTTAAAATGGTTTGCTTGAGTGGGTTACAAGCATGTACAATTTCTTTATTGTGGTAAATGCAAGGGAATGAGGAACTATAGTCCAACCAAGGAGGTATACCCTACTCCTTGGTCCAACTCTATAGGTGTACATGTACTACTGTACATGTACATGTAGGTGGACTAAAGAGGTGTTTTTTTTTTTTTTTACTGCAAACTGTCTGTGCAATGTGTGCATTGTACATTGTATGTAAATGCGCCTGTGTAAAGCTACATGCACAAGAAGCTCTTGATGATGACAATGCCTACATATTAATGGTCGTGTTCTCAGAAGGAACAGTAAGGTTACTTGAAAGTCTCGCTTTCGATTGGATGTTGTTTAAGTGGTTTTCTTTCTTTTGTTTTGACCAGACAATGGGTAATACATCATATTGTCAGTTGTGAGGCTAAAGGACGTGTGTGCCATGATACTGAGAGTCAGATAGGTGTTAATGCTGTACAAGGCTCTTTGGCATTAGCACCCTTCTGGTTCTCAACCAACAATGTTTCTGAATAAAGTCTGGAGTGGAGCCCAACTAAAACTTGTCTGGTCTAGATGAAAGCAAACCATACATATTCATGCAATGCACAAGCTAGAGATTGATTGATCTACATGTAGATCAAAGCGAGACCATACAGGTACTGAGGTACATGCAATGTACAAACTAGATATTGTCTGATCTACAAGCTAGGCCATATCATGCAATGCACAAAATATTGTTTGATCTACATTAGATCAAAGGAAAACTATATGCATTCATGCAATTCACAGCAAACGCTACATGTATCTGATGTTCATGTACACGACAGCTCAAAAGAATTGGCATAGGGAAAGGGTAAGGGAAGAGATTAAGGGAAGGACCCCTCGTTTTAAACCGCATTATATTTTGTCCAGTTTACCATGAAACATGATGCCTTTTAGGCTATTCAAAAAAAAAATTAGCATCATGTTTCATGCTGAACTGGACAAAATATACCGCGGTTTAAAACTGCGGGTCCTTCCCTTTCTTCCCTTTCCCTTTCCCTATGCCAATTCCTTTGAGCTGTTGTGTAGATCAAAGCAAGATGCATTCATGCAATGAACAAGCCAGATATTGTGAAAGTTTTAGCTGGGCAAAATTAAAAAATCTCCTAAGTTTATGGTCACACCTGTTGAAAATAAAATGGATTTTAATTTCAGAAACCAATATTGCATGAATCTTTGCATGGTCTGACCTCCCAATAAAAGTCACCAGATATTGTGGTTACTGCTTGATAGTGGTAAAAACCCTGTTGTTTACACTGGGTACACAAGAATAATGAAAATTATACACTGTCCGTCCATTATTGTGTTCGAATTGAGCTGCCAAATATGGAGGTCAATGCTCAGAATTCAGCACTGGTAAATCATGATTTTAGAAAATTCCCAACTTCCTAATCACACTAGACAACTTATTACTGGAATTTCATTTTCTTTTAACTATTGTGTGAAGGTGGTTTTCGACCAGAAATATCCGGGAGTCATATTGTATGCAAAATTCTTTGAAATGTTTGGTGACCTTCTCTAACTTCTGTGCTTTACCCAGAATCTAGTCTGTGGTAAAATCTTCAACAAACATGTGCACTACGGTATACAGTACATGTATGGTAGTGACTGTGAGTTAGTTTAAGAAAGTACAACGTACGTACTGTGGATGTAGTAAGTGTATGGGTTTTATGTACGACTATGGGTAGACCTGCGGGTTGATTTGAGCTTATGACCAAGCCAGCATTAGCATTTCTGCCATTTTGTAAATTTTGCCAATGTTACATTCAGTTTTGTCTTTTAAATGGTTTCCCTTGCTTTTTGATATATCTATGTTGAATTTTTTTGGGTGGGAAAAATGGGGTCTAAATAGAAGGCAGTGCTAGGAATGAATATTTTGGTCATATATTCCCTCTGTCTGACCGGCGCTCTCTGAGTTTGTCAGCGGGTGTAGTGTTCCATGACTGCAGCCGTGACCAGAGGGGATGGGCACTTGTCACCTTACTGGCCCTGATCTCTGTCTGGTCACTGATAGGGGGGGGGGGGGGGGGTTAAGATGGGGGTGGGGAGGTACGAGGGGAGGAGGGCAGGGGTGGGGTTGGCGGGGGGGATACAGGACAGAAACAGAATGGGAAGGTGTAAGGATGAGGGTCGGGAGGTACTTGCGAGAGGGGGGGGGGGTGGGCAGCGGTATTTAAAATCACAGGAGGGAAATACAGGAAGATAGAGAAAAACAAAATGGGGGGGGGGGTGGAGTGGGAGAGAGAGATTGAGAAAGGTGAAGAGAAAGGAGAGTGAGAGAATGTAAGAAAGCATGGAGAGTGAAAGAGAGAGAGAGAGAGAGAGTAAAAGTGATAGGAAGATAGAGTGTACACACCTAGACAAAGTGAGTGAAAAGAATGATACAGGGGGAAAACATAGAGAGGGAGGGGGGGGGGGGTGGAGAGAAGGAGACGAAATGGAGAGTGAAACAGAGAGAGAAAGCGGTTTTCTAGATACTGTAAATCATTCATCTGATGTACAATACATTGTTATTCAGAAAAATGAGCTCATAACATTTCTTCACAAGACACACACACACACACACACCAAAACTCATATATGATGACGAAGTGTTTGTGAAATAATCCAATAAAGACTGCTAAATATTTGCGGAATTCTGTGCTGTCTATTTATAAAAGCAAATGTGAGGCACGCTATATCGGGTGAATGACAATAACACACTGATATTAAAGTGTGCAATACTTGCACATAGGTATGTGTAGATGCAATTGACATTCACAGTCCCCTGTGCATGTACATATGTACAGGTGCTTAACACATGAATGGAAATTTCATAGCTTGGTATTGACAGGGTTTGATTATAAGTGAGATTATAGCTGTCGAGAAAGAACAATCGAGCCGAACAATGCGTGATGGAGCCACACCCTCGATCATTCTCCCCCCCCCCCCCCTTCATCTATAAATACCTTATTACCCTTGAGTGTGCTCCAACCATGCAGGCAAAGCTGTGAATAATACACAGCTTCATAACCTGAGCATGAAAATACAGCACCATGTGATTACACTGTACGTGTGAGTCTGGGCAAACGCTCAACACCATTATTGGTAGCCTGGTTTCCAGGCTGTTGGGGCATTTTTAATCCAATTCAATCCAATCAACAGACAATTCTGCCAATTCTAATGTATTCTTATGTTGAGATAATATTACAGAGTAAAAGACTATTAGTGAGACATGACTGAGTGTTCTTCGTCTTCTCCCCTAGCCTGGTGTCCATGATTTTATCAGTTTTATCAATATTATCAATCCAAACTACAATATTCATTAAACAGGTCTGGCTGCAGTATACTAATCATTCTCAATTCCCTCTCACAAAAACATACTGACAGAGAAATGAGGAGATTGGTACAGGGACTAGTGTAAGAGAACTAAGCCGTGTTTATGAACTTTTCAGAAATTTAAACGCGTTTCCAAAGGCCTTTATGAACACATTTCCAAACGCGTTTCCAAACGTGTTTAAAAAAATGGTGCGATTATCAACTTGATCGCCCAAGCCGAAACCGGCCTTGTCACCGAAAACAGGTGGTTTAAAGACGTTTCAAAACAGATTTGTGTATATCTCGCTTCTTTAAATGCTTTTCTGGCTCAAACGCATTTAGGATCGTACAAATTTGCGTGTTTCAAAACAGCTTTCCGAAACGTGTTTAAAATTTTTTAAACGCGTTTGGAAACAAAAAAAAGAGTTGATAAACACGCCCCTAGACTCTATTTGTCTGTGGGGATCAGAAATGTTTAACAGTCTGGAAACCAGCCTACGGTATAGGGAAAGCAACACTGGCCCTCCTTGCTCTGAACCTCTCGTAGGAAATGCATTGTTCCAAAATAGTATCTGCAGGAGACATGCATGCTGTATTTAGCAGAAATGGCCATATATAAATTAGATGGAAATGTACACAAACGGTACATGTTATGGTACAGAGCCCCTGTGCTTGTGAGGTGCCATGATTATCAACTGTCTGCCATTTTGATTGATTTGTATCAAGAACAGATTCGAACAAGCGGTATAGTTTAGACTGAATTGGTTAAAATACCTGTGTACTTAGCAGGGGACATATTCATGAAACTTAAAGACAGCCCGTCCCTTTTTCAGATCATCACAAAACCATTGAAACATTGGCAAAACATATAGAGAAGTGTTAGTAAGCTGTATATTCATAATTTGAAACTGATACGTAGTGTAAAATTCAAATAATACACGTAAACAACGTCTGATTAATAGTCTTTTCCTCAGGCTCTTAGCACTTTGTGTTGAAATATGTGCTTTATTGATTAATCTGTTTATCAAATTATAAAACGTATTATGATAAAAATTGTTCTATAGAAGGAATCATCTCCAAAGTTTGGTAATCATAAAATTAGGATTTCACACATACATAATAACCACATAGATACTGTAACAAAGACTAATACTTTCTTCGTAGTACGAAAAAGGTCGGTTTGAAATTTAACGGCTGAAATTTTTACATGTACAGAAAGCTTCAACATGCTATATTCTTAGAAATGGTCTTGAATCAACCTTTCTTCAATTTACGATCATGATAGACGATCTCAAATAGTAAGCTTGCACAAGGGACGGACAATCTTTAACTAAGCCAAGTTAGATGCTACTTTTAAAGTGCGTTCAGCTACATGTATGCATTTTTAATGAGTACCGGGTAACTAGTGAGGTTTCCTGAATATGGCCCCAGATTCCTACCAGCATTGCAGTTGCATTTGTTTTACAGTTTAGACTAATTTGGTTCAACTAGCTCTGTACTTAACCGGGGACGTATTCATGAAACATTTGTAAGCCATTTTTGTAAGCTAAAGTGCATTCAGCTGCACTGTACATGCATTTTTAATAAGTAACTAGGGTAGTGACTAAAGTTTTATGAATATGGCCCCAGGTGCATATGTACGTGTAAGTAACATTACAACTGATTATTATGGTTCATAGGATTCTAGCACTATTCAAAATTGATATTAAAATAATTTACATATCAGTTCCTTGTGATATTATGATAATTATCAATCATCAATTTTGAAAATCATTATGGTCATTACGCTATCAGCATACAGTACATATAGAAACCTTCACAGGGTCTTTACAAAAATCTGTCATCTGACTACTAGCGAGATTACAGTTATTGGTTGTGTTGGTACCTTTTTTCTTATTTTCCTTTGACACAACAATCAATCAACTAGATTATCTGTGACTTAATTTGAAGAGGAAGGTTGAGAGGAAGTTACAATCACTGTCAGTTTCTCAAGAAAACCTTGTGAAGTAACAACAAGTTTCAAGAAAAGCTAGTCTCTCTAGGCTAAGGAGTTTAGGACATGTATCATAATCACGATAAAAAGAGAAGGTGAGAAGGTTTCCAGCAAGCTTTTAAAAACACCGTTCATACAGGTATACATCAAAAAAGCTGATAATATTGCCATACCGTGGCTTCTCCACACACTCCTAGGTAGAGCAAATACAGGATGGTGACATATTCCGCTAAAAAATATGAGCGTAGTGAATGACACGCCAAAACACAATGCACGTTGCACAAGCCACATTTACAGCTATTTTGCGTACGCAATTTATAGCAGTCGCTTATCGCAATATTGTGGTATTTTCCCTAGGTCTCTATCTGCAAAATAGCCTCAAAATAGCCAGAAAATGGAAAAGGCAAAAGCAGCATTTATGTGAGTAACTCCCAGTCATAAACGCAGCTATTGGTAAGGCATAAGAGAAATTACTGCAAATGTTGCATCTATTTTGTGGATAGGTTGCGTATGAACAGGGTTTCTGTGTATATACATGTATATGAATGGGGCTATTGCCGTAACACTACAGTCTCAGCTACGTCTAGACATATAGATTAATTGTCCTGTTATCCTCACTGTGTGAGAAAAGCTGGGGAGGAAGATTTAGTCTTAGGTTTCCAGACTTTCCATTGTATCAGATAGAAGCAGAATCTAGGGGCTGGATCCTAGACTACTTACAAGGCAGAAGGCATGCTTCTCTTTTCCTATGTAGTCTGCATGCACAAACTCTGTTCAGTCCATCAGGAAGTGAGTCTGAATCAATGGGTCTGAAATACCGAGACTAGCTATCATACAAATAAGAAATAAGTCTCTAATGTTTTGAGAAATGGATTGAATCAAGTCTGTGTGGGGAGACTACCGAGTCCAAAATCTTTGCTCTGTACACATTCCAACTGGGACACTACATTAAGAGCCGACAAGTTCGCAAATGGACAGATAGCAACTTGCTTATTTCGGGTAAAATGAGAGGAAACAGGAATTTTATTGAACTAAGTTGTCTTGGCATGAATCAGCGCATAGAAATATAAGAGAGGTGAAATAAAGATGTAGTAGGCCTATGCATAGTAGGAGTTGGCAAGCTGTGTGTGTGTGTGTGTGTGTGTGTGATGTTTGCTAGCCTTGGTCCTAGGCTGTGGAGCAGTGAAAAAGAGAGAATTTAGCCCCGCAAAGCAAAAGAGAGGCCCAGTGAATGACAAAAGGAAAAGAAATCCTCATGGGGTGAAATAAAATCAGGATGTCTGAATCATGACATCAGGTTTGAAGCGAATTAGCTTGAATCCCAGGCTGTTGGGCATTTCTTATCCAAATCATTCAATAAAGGGGTCTGACTTTATAAGACTAATCATCAATTTCTTTATAAGGCTCACCTAAGAGTGGAATGATACAGTGTTTTGTCTTAAACTATGAGACAATTTGTCAGTTGGCATCAGAAAAATGTCCAACAGCCTCTAATCCAGGCTACTGCGAGTAGTTTTGATTTTCTCCCTGCTTTGGAGTGTGCTTGAATCAAAACTAGCAGGATGAGTGTGTGATGTAAGAGTGCTTAGGGATGTTGTTGATCACGCTCTTAATATATCCCCGTACTTGACCAGTTGTCAAGATCCACTCAGTGACACATAAGAATTCCGCCCGGAGAATACAGGAAAGCCGAAAAATCATTTGTATATCATCCTGCTCATGTAATTCATCTGCGTGTTTGTGTTCTTCATTATGACTTCCTCAGTCCTCAGAGTGGAGTTAGTGGGACTACAGGGGGAAGGGCGGAATGGGTGTGTGTGTGCGTGGGTGGGGGTGGGGGTAGGGGGGGGATCGAGCTTGAAATCATTGGGAGTGATTTATGAGTGGGTATTTTTTTTAGGCGCATGCTTCCGAATATCATAATTCACATGACTCATGTGGTGTGGGTCTTGGGCAGATAGTCTCTATTTACACAAGGTTCACTCTCGTAGGTTGGTTGGTTGCTGGGCGAATGTGCTTCAGCTGCATCATTCACACATAGTCAGAGCACATTTCTAGGGAGAAAATAAACCAATTATCTGGGAGGGACAGGGGTATTTCGCAAACTTGGTATCTCGAAATGAGACACGCTGAATCATGCTGTTGATAATACTGTATGACAATTAAAAAAAAAATCAGGGGCTCTTCTTTTCTTTGTGGGGGCTAAATTACCCTGAGCCCCCATGTAATGTTTGCTCTGGTTTACACTCATGGAGTGACAGAAGATCCCTGTCTTATAAAGAGTTGCAATCGATCTTAATCCATCACAAGTCAGTGCAATGTTTGCACTGGTTTACATTCATGGAGCGACAGAAGATCCCTGTCTTATAAACAGTTGCGATTGATCTGAATTGATCGCAAGTCCAATTCCTTTTCTCTAATGTAGAGAGTTACGATGCATATATCAATCGCAAATCAAGTTGCGATCAATCGCAAATCTTTATAAGACAGGGCCTTGGCATGCATGTACATGTATGTATTTATTAATACCCTACCTTCCCACAATTGCAAGTAATTTTGAATAAAAAAAAAATCTGACATAGTCCCACATCAAAATATCTATATCAAGAAATACATGTATCAATTTTCATTCCACTGTTACAATTGTTCATTTTGTATTATGGGGGGTATTTTTGACTGATAATTATGTGAATGTCCCCACATGGAAAATGTCATTATGCAGACATATCAAGTTTCATTCTTCAGACAGTGAAACTGTCAGGTTCACTGATTGATGTGGTCATGGTCAGGAGTGAAAAACCCACAGGATGTGCCAGGTAAATACATTTTCCCTCTCTCCCTCCGCCCACCCCCTTCTTTGATGGTGGATGGATGCAATGGGTAGGACCGCCCCCCTCCCCCCCCCCCCCCACCTCCAGAGGGGACCATGTGATGGGGTCAGTGGGGAGGGGGGATGAGGGGCAGAGATACCCAAATATGATATAAGGATATATCATAAATCACTTGTCCAACTCTGTGAGCAAGAAGACTCACATTGTTGTTTAAAAGTTTGTATGCTATAAATTAGCAATCAATCATGTCTTCTTTCTTGGAAGACATACACATGCCTGAAAGGTGATATTGGGGGTGAGGGTGGGGGGGGGGGGGGGCGTGTAGGGGTGAGAGGAAGGGGAAGCGGGTAGGTGTGGAGAGATAAGGGGTGGGATGAGGGTGGGGGTATATGAACCAATACCTCTGTAACAATATATCCTAGTGATTGCAATGAGTCGTATGAGAGGAGACATCATATGACAGCATCATAGATGGTCCAATCTGGAGCAAGAACTCCTCTTACTGTTGACAAAATGTTTACTCTAAAAAGATAACAATTCCTCTTGGGATATAAACACATAAAATAGTCCATCTGTGCATCCAGTTGACTGATGACAACAGCTGTACATTGTCGCTAGGCATGTGTAACATAACCAAGACTATTATATCTCTATGTATTCTACAAGCACAGACTCGATGGTAATTGAGCCACATTCACAAACAATGGGTTTGGAAGCTGAGACTAGCACCTTGATATGCCAGTTGTGTATTGTCAGGGAGCATCTACAAACTTATGACCATAATTAGTCTATGCTGTTTAAGACTCATATGCTGACTGATTGACTGATTGACAAAGGTTTGTGTGTACAAACTAAAGAGATACCAAAGAATCTCCTATGGTACAAACGAGCGGCAATGAATGATGCTATATTTCTGGATGCAGTGCTAAGGGCGATCAATGGCAAGCCAAGGGTTTCTAATTCCAGCAACGGGGAATAGCTGTCTGGTACTGACTGATGGACAGACTGACAAATGGCTGGCGTGTGTCTGTCCTAGCTGGGTTTAGCCTAGGTACCAAGCTCTGGGGTCTAATATTTCCTGATTTTAAGTCTTGACAATTAGGCTGACATTTTCCCTCCATCTTGTTGATAGAAAGAGCAAGGATAGGATGAAAAGAGCGATGCTTTAAAATTGTCCACCATCAGCATGGAAATGGATCTTGTTCGATTTCGATTATTTCATCATTTTTAGATGATTTCTTCCCGTCCTGATATCAAACAAGAACAGGACCTGTGGTCATGGCAGGATGAAACCATGGTTACCCGTCTCACATTCCTTAAATGACAATATTTACAGAGCGTAATCATTACAAAACCTTTCTGCTGGCATCACCAGCTTCAAATTTTGCTGAACCTCACCATCTTTAATTTTGAGATGCTTCTTTCCTTGTATTCTGAGGTGAATATCAGACTAAGATGAAACATAAGGTCATGGTAGAATGGCTCATGATTGATTTGTAGTTTCTGTAGTGTTGCTTTTTTCTACCCTTTCCATTTAGGTTTTACTCAGTGGAGAGAACTTAGAGACCCAAGTTCTTTGCTCCTGTCAAGTCTTTTCCCTGAAGCTGGTAATTAGGTTTCGGGTGGGAGATCATTGCGTTAAGCTGGGAGTGAGGTTTCCTTATTGACTAATTGACCCCTCATTATATGACCAGTCACAATAACGCTGTTGGCCTTCATTCAAGACTAGGGACACGTTATTTGGTGTTTTCGCATGAAAACGTTTTTAGAGATGTTGCTACCATACAACTATACATTTGTTGTTGAATATACATTGTAAACAATGATGAAGAAACATTGATTGAAGAATAAATAACAAAAATGATAAATGACAAAATGTTTTCAATTGAAGTTTTGGAGCAGTCTAATGTATCAAATTATAATTGATATACTGAAGGTACAGTAACTACTCCATAATCATCCAGTAGATATGAGATCTGTACATCTGGATCAACATAACACAAGCTACAGGCTATTTCATTCAAATTTAACATTGATACATTTTCAATGACAGCAAATATGAACAAAATTAAATTAATTTAAAATATGTTATCATCTTCTTATCAAGAATCCGTGACATTATCTCCGAGCCTTCATATTCCATGCCAGGAGGATAGACATTATGGTATCACAAGTGCCCTTGAGTGCAGGCTAAATTTAGCTCACATGCATTCATGTGCACATACAATCTACATGCATGTCATAAGCTTCCCAAGCCAGCTCGTCCTACCGTCTGGCTTTGAGTCACTCTGTCCTGTTTCCCTTCTACCGAGAAGACTCCCGTAAACACACGGCCCGCCATTCCGCCCGCTGCACAGCCGACATCTACCCCGCATCCGTGTCGGGTCATCTGTTAGTGCAGACATTTGGCCGACAACAATCACTTCATATGGGACCATCAGACTTGTGAACTTGTTCTTTCTTTGGCAGTGGAGGATTGATCTTCTTATACATTGTACACACATCCGTGTCAGGTCATCTATTAGTGCAGACATTTGGCCGACGACAATCACTCTATGTGGGACTGTCATTATTTTGGCATCACTTAATATGGGACCAACAGAGTTTTCTTTGGTAGTGAAGGTTTGATCTTACATTATAGATACATTCGCGGCGGGTCATCTGTTAGTGCAGACATTTGGCTGACGACAATCACTTCATATGGGACTGTCATCGTTTCAGCTGACAACTATCACTTTATATGAGACCATCAGAGTTTTGCTCTAACTTTGTCTGGTAGTGGAGGACATTGTGCACACATCTGTGTTGGGCCATCTGTTAAGTGCAGACACAAATCACTTCATATGGGACCGTCTAGGTTTGCCACTACTTTTTTCTTACATAGTGGAGGATTGTTTGGACTACTATGTGTCTGAATTTGTTAGTGCAGATATTTTGCCGACAACAATCTCTTCATATGGCACCATCATTTTGTTGATGACCTCCTGAGCCTTGTTTTGTGTACTTTCAGGCCATTTTTTTTACATTAAGATGTAACACGTTAATATATTGTGCATAACATACACATATTTTTGTACAAACAATTGAATTGCTCATTATATAGCTACCGGTAATGTGTTGTTAATATGAGATAATGTGGAGCAGGTGAGCTGCTGATTGTGACAGTTAAGCTATTAATGGATAATCTAATCCAGAAGTTTGTGGTAATGACGCGATCATACGTAGTTTGGATTTTTCACATTTCTAGTCAAGGTCAGTCATAGTAATTCTCTGATTACATGTTAATTTCAAGGATTTCCTTTAATATTTTGAGTTCTTATAAAAAGAAATGCTTTTGAAAGTTAGTTACTGTACATAGACCACAGGCGCCAATAATCAACTGTGTTCTTTATCAACGAGATATCAAGGATAGTTCCTATTCCGGCTCCTGGCCTTGAAAACTCTTCCTGTCTCTTGATCACAACAACAAACTTTGTTTATACCGTGAGGAAAATACATTCCTCTTGAGCGGATTTCATTGGTTGCGCCATCCAACGTACAGGCCAATATCCCGTGGCATTGTATACCCAGGATATCCTCAATTTGTTTGATAAAATGCACACCGTTTCACGCCAGTTTCATTTAAACGTGATTGCATGGGTCTATACACTGTAGCAGCTATTATGCATGTATTTGGTGGATGATATTCATTCAACCCACGCCTAAGTTTGAGATTGCTAGGCAGCATGGAACAAAACAGATGATCTTGTGACATTACACAGCGGAGGTGTTGTTTGTTTATTATGTTGTGGGTGTAGCAGTGAAATTAATATTGGGAGAAAGAGAAAAAACCTTCAGCTTCAGATTAATGTGATAAGTGGTGAACTATTTGTGGAGAATTTACCAGGGATTGTTTCCGAACCACGTTCGATATTTGTGCAAGCAGTTTTTAGTGGAGTCATGTGCCGATGGAAATGTGCTTCTTATGTCATTGCGTGACAGGAATAGTGGCACTCTATGGTATTTGTATGTAATACTTGAGCAAAAGTGCTGCTACGGCGCATGAAATTTTCAATTGTTCATGCATTTGACAAATTAACTAACAGTCTTAGCTTCATAGTGATTAAGATTGACAGCATGGTTATTCTTTATTCAAAAGATTATATCATGAAAATAATTCTTGATCTTGAATAGGGAAGACCTTCTTGACAAATGTGATTTCTATTCTGGTGCACTTTGTACAATATTGTTCAAGGACATCAGTGTGAGTTGGATTGGTGAGCTATTTATTTATTCTTAGCTCTACAGATGGGACCTTGTAGCATTTCCTGTAGCGTTTCTCATTTCTTCGCCGTTTCCACAGGGCCTCTGCGAGCCTAACTCTAGCTTCTCAGCGGTGCACATTACCCTGAGACTCTGTGCTAGCTCTGAATAGGATCACCAATTGGATTATGTCATTGGAGCAGAGCTTCTTTTTTCACTTTCTCTGAGTGCTTCTCAGACGCAGGAGCTGGGGAGTGTCGACAAACCGGAACCCCCGCTTTGCATTGCCTAGAGCTTTCCGTTTCTAAATGCACAGTGATTTCTATGCATGTGCATGACCTCATCGCGTACGTGACATCATCAAATGTACTGCAAAATCTCTTGCATGTATGTGCAAGTACCCCAACATGTATGTAGATCACCAAGCATATGTGGGTCATGGAATCGTTCTCTGAGGAACTGAATATGTTTTTCTTCGATTAGCAAAACGTTAGCGGTCAGATATGGATATTCTCCTCATTACGCTTACTTTCTCAGCTCAATATACTTTCATGGGTGACCACTTGGAAACTTAAGATAGACAGTGACTGAGATTATTCAGCTTTACTACTGAAAGGAATTACTGTATCTGTTGTGACACATCCAATGTGATTATTTCAAGAAGTTCTCAGGAAGTGCGCTCTCCAGGAACTACGCATCAGGCGCATTGTACATGACAGTCTACCATGTCCTGTTACTATTTTTGTAGACGCTTAACTGTTACCTAATTCGGCAGCGGCTCTGTGGAATTGAATTGGACACTGAATTTAATTAGGAGTAACTTTCACACTATGCGCAGTACCAGTGTTGGAAACCTTTCTCACAACGAGGCATTTTTTCATGGGATATTTTGCAAGCGGGAGGTTTGCAAGTTGCTGTAAAGAGTGCTATTCATGAGATTGACATACCAACTGAACTCCCACAATGCATCTGTAATGTACATTTACAAGACCTCCCTGCTAAATCCTACATTACCAGCTTTTTGAATGTGGATCATTTGTTATGTCCATAGCAGAATATCTGAACGACTGCTCTACCACAAATTTGTTCGACAACTCACAACTAATGAGCTGTGATAACTGAAAATGCAATTCATACATTGGTCAAGGAAGAATTCTTAAATACCAGATTTTTGTGGTTCCAAAGATAGCTTCGTGTGCAGGGGTGTACTACGCTAGTTCCTGTCTGTTAATTAATGTGTAGAGTTTCGGGACATTGAATGTGACAGGCCAACCAGATTTTGCCATGTCGTCAGACGAAGATGTGGAAATTTGGGAGTGGTAAGTAAGAAGAAGGACTTTTCGACAGGGAGTGGGGTTCTATAACTATTTTTTTTACTGTTTTTGTTTACATGTTTGTGTGATTTTTTTTTTCAGCGTTTTGAGTATTAATGTGTGTCAAATGATAAACCCTGTACCAAGATTGCTCAAGAGAGATATTAAATGCAATCTTTGTAAGCAGGTGGTCTTCATATAGACATTGCACCAATACAGGTTTCTACAAAACTATGGTTTAAAGACAGCCAGTCCCTTTTTCAGATCACCACAAAACCATCGAAACATTGGCAAAACATATAGATAACTGTTAGCAAGCTCTATATTCACAATTTGAAACTGATACGTAGTGTAAAATTCAAATAATGCACGTAAACAACGTCTGATTAATAGTCTTTACCTCAGGCTCTTAGCAGTTTGTGTTGAAATATCTGCTTTATTGATTAACCTGTTTATCAAATTATTAAACGCATTATGAAAAAAATTGTTCTATGGAAGGAATCATCTCCAAAGTTTGGTAGTTACTCATAAAATTAGGATTTCACACACGCATAATAACCACATAGATACTGTAACAAAGACTAATACTTTTTTTGTGGTACGAAAAAAGTCGGTTTGAAATTTAACGGCTGACATTTTTTGCATATACAGAAAGCTTCAACATGCTATATTCTTAGAAATGGTCTTGAATCACACTTTCTTCAATTTACGATCGTGATAGACGATTTCAAATCTTAAGCTTGCAAAAGGGACGGACAATCTTTAAGGGATACAAAGATATCGACCCCGTTGCACAAAACTTACCATTGATGGTAACTTTGCTATTAATAGCAACTTCTGTGGAAACTTTGAATTTGATTGGCTGTCCAGCGATGTTGCCATGGTAGTTACCATTGATAGCAAAGTTACCATTAATTGTAAGATTTATGCAACGGGGCCATCGTCTTTATAGACTGATTATCTTTCTTTACAGGTGGTCACTAAAAAACAGGTTTCATGTGCTTCTTGTTTGAATCATTTTCCAGATCAAAGATTTACGTTTTCATTCTTTGTTTTCTGTGTCGCCTTCAGGTGCTGGGACCTGGCTGACATCAACATGGCCAGTGCAGTCACAGCCAGCCGGAACCCAGGCGGGGGTGGGGAGAAGAGCTCCATCAGCTCCAACGTCCGCAAGCTCCGCCATCTGTTTGAGGAGCAGTCCCAGACGAGCGGCAAGCCCCCACCCGTTCCAAGGCAGAGCAACACGGCTAACCTCGCAAACGCAAACACCGCCACCAGCACCACAACGACCAGCAGCTCTGGCAGTGCAAAGGCCACACTTTCAGGAGTGGTTCTGAGGCAAAGAGACTCAAAGGGTCGACAACGACCAGTGAGCAGCGAGTTCAATGTCAATGTCCAACAGCGATTGAGTGGAGACTTCTCTGGGGTCGCGTTCGAGGCTGGCGCGACGGATGGAAACAAGGAAGACCCGCGGAAGCGATTCAACAATGTTCTCAAGAAGTTTGAGGCTGCCAGTAGCCCGCCCATCCAGCGTAGGGCCACTGCACCTAGGAAGATCACCAGTCCACCCACCAGCCCTCCTGTCTTTAAGAAGCGGATTCAGGACAGTGGGGACAACCTCCGGGAGCCTGTAGGGGTTGGCATCCACAGAGACTCTTCCTCAGAGGTGTCCACACCCGAGGACAAATTATCACATTCCAGTTCAAATGGAGATGTTCTCATGAGCTCAAAGCCAAGTGCGGAAGTTGAACCCCTTATAGGTGGGGATGGACGATTGGATGGGACTGTTCCAAAAGCAAATGGAGATGTGAAGACGGAGAGGAGTAGTGATTCAGTACCTATGGATATCAGCACGAAGGAGAAGGTTCAGGTTGAGGATTCTACTGTTGTCTTGAGGAGAAATAGAAATAGGCGACAGTCATCAGAGGATTCTGGTAGCTCATCCAGGAGATGGAGCTTTGGCCAAACGGCAAGGCCATTTTCTCGGGACTTGACCGACACAGAGATCCACCATGTTGATGCACCAAAGAAGAAGGAAATACCTGCCTCAGCAATAATTGCAATTGATCGTCCTGATATTGACTATGCAGAACAACTGAATGTGAATGTTGAGAGCAGTCGGAGAAAAGAGGTGACAGAGAAGCTGTCGCACAACCACCCAAGTGAGGGTGATGTTGCATTTCAGAAGAGACCTCAGAGCGAAGAGTATTCAGTGAGTGACATTCATGAGGCACTGGGTCAGTCGCCCTATTCTGGAGGAGCCCTATCCAGGAAAGAAGAGGACATGCCCTTCCCTGAGGTCAAGTCCGCAGTCGTTCAAGCAGAGGTCGACACTCTGGTCGAGTCCTCTGCCCCCTCGGCAGAGACGAGTTCCGGTTCAAAAGAAGAGCGTCCAGATATCGTCTCCGACCTTCCCTCGGAGGGGTCAACATTCCTCTCGCCGACGCCCTCCATGGAGGACGACATCTCCAAGAACCGCATCAACCTCACGGCGGAAGCCATCTCCAACGAAGCCACATCTCCAAGGGCACGGGTCAGCGGGGCCAGCTCCGACATCCTCGCCATGGCTATGTCCCTGCCTGAAACCACAATCGACAGCGATGACGATGAGGAAGACGACGATGATATTAAGCGCTCAGACGAGGACGAGGCTCCGCACTTTGAGGTGGACGACTCGGACATTACAGACGACTCAGATTCGGACGACGCGGTCGGTGGGTATGACCTAGTGAAGGACAATGATGAGGATATTCGTCACGAGCCAGACAGCGCTTGTGGAACCCTGGAGGAGCTGGAGGACTCTGTGGACGACCAGCTCTATGAGACATCCTTCAACATTGGAGGCTTCACTGCGGGGGAGAGCAGGGAGGACCGCGACCATGGAGACGACTCCAGCGTCCAGTCTGCATCCTCCGGAGAAGAACAAGGCGAGGAAATGGTGAGTTTCCAACTTTGTTTTTCTTTCTAGTGAACTGTTATTCATTAACTCTCTTTCTGCCAGACCGCGTACATCTCTGTATGTACGACTAGTGCAAAAGTGCCTGGATGACGCGTAAAGAGCTAACCTGTGGCATTCAGTTGTGCGATTAGTATTTTTAACGTTTGTAAAAATGCTTCATTGGCACATATTGAGTTAAAGGAAATATGCCAAATTGCAGTGTTTTCTTTGCTTTACATTTTTTAAATCTATCATTATGGAAGGATACTTTTCTATGACTTTACTAATAAGATATTTTTAGTATATTTAGTAATATCAACAATTCGATTGAACAATCTTTTTAGTTGAAGTAGCACTTTTTTGGGGTGGCTGGACAAGAAAAGTTCTTCCTTTTGCTCAGAGTGTTGATGGCGCCCCATCATGGCGGACATTTGAGTGACAGCACGGAAGAGTTGGAACATCATCAACACTTTCTCTATCCTTGAGACAGTTGCGGAGGTAATCTTCTCTCAGTTTGAGGAAGTAGTTTAGAAGATCAAGGATGCGGGGAGTATCTCGTTTCAATATCTGTCTGATTCGGGAGATGATAGAGGGGTTTCGGTCTAGTTTCTGAGATGCGGTGCGGAGACAGCAAAGGGGGTATGAACACTGTGTCTTTCCTGCAACTTCACTTTAACTCCCAGTTTACAAATTATGCACTGTATTTGTCTGTCATGAAAGTACTCCGACTAGTTTGTACACATGTAGGTAGTCAATACCAATACCAGTACTAATTATAATGAGCTCAAATTTGTGTGATTAAATTTCCTTGATGTCACCTGGCTAACTACAGAACAGAATACGAAACAGAAAATTAAAGTCATAACATGGAATTAGTTAGAATCCATGAACACAATGCTGATTATTTAAGCTCATGTCTTGTGTAAGCCATGGTAACACAATGTATTTTTAGTTGCCCTTAGTGCCTATTTTGGTATTGGTATTGATATTGACTTTTAAAAGTGTTAAGTGTCATTCGTCCCACATGATGTCAATTCATTCTGACTCGGCATGCTAAAATTACAGGGCAAGGTTTTCTTGCAGTGGGCAGGTAAATATGAAAGGGCGTGAAACTGTGTCAGGTTTTAGAAATAGTCTCATGATGAAACCTGATATTACACACATTTACATGGGTGTATTTGCGAAGAGAGACAGAAATAGAGTTCCATGGATGTAGGTAGTCACTCTGTATTAGTAGATGCAGAGATGGAGATGGGTTAGGGGCTGGTCAAAGTAAGGTAAGGGGTGTCAATGTTCTCTGTTCCTGTTAACCATCACAGTCCCACGGGTGATGAATTGTGTCGTGATAGGCCATTTTCTTTATGTATGCAAATTGTTATGTACATCTTTCAAACTATATGTTTTGGTAACAATTTGTTAACCCTATGGCTTGTCTGAGGTTTTTCTGCCTAGCAAGAACTAATGGATTCCGAGTGCATACAGGTGAATGTGATGACTTGTAGTAAGGGGGAAAGTTGTATTACAATGTATGTCATTACAATGTATGTAATTACAATGTAAATGTAATGAATATATTACAAAAATGATTTGTGGGTACTGAGGTGGTTAACCCCTTTGGTACCAGAAAGACTTGAGGCGGTATGTACACTCCAGCTCAAAGGAATTGGCATAGGGAAAGGGAAAGGGAAGAAAGGGAAGGAGCTGCAGTTTTAAACCGAGGTAAAATTTGTCCAGTTCAGCATGAAACATGATGCTTTTTAGGCTAAATCATCGTGTTTCATGCTGAACTGGAAAAAATATAGCACGCTTTAAAACTGCGGGTCCTTCCCTTTCTTCCCTTTCCCTTACCCTATGCCAATTCCTTTGAGCTGTAGTGTAGATCAAACTGCCTCAATTGCACATAACAAGTTCAGCCATTACCTGCGAGGCAACTGCATATCCCTGTGCTGCTATATTTGATAAAGCTTGATTTTTGATAGAGAGGATGGATAAATCTTACTAAGAGAGGCTTGAAGATAAGGGATAGTTGTGGTCAAATTTACAGGACCTGTTCTACCGTCTGCATTTTTAGAGAATTAATTGATATGATTCTGAAATCAAAAGAGATTAGAATCTGAGAGGTTTATTAACCACTAGTACATAAACATCTCGTAAACCTTTGATTGTTTCCTTTTATGTGGGGGTGTTGGTTTTAGTGGGCTTAAAATGTAATTGCTGTTATTATTAATGACTAAAGCTTCAAGCAACTCCATATGAATATATTCTCCCATGCAGAGTACATAACCCCCTTTACAAGTGGAATGATTGATAGGATGAAGAAGTCAATAAAATATATTATTATATGTTGGTTCGAACATTTTAACCTACATGTAGATCTTTATAATTTTGATTGTTAATTGTAAACATTGAAATTGGAAGGCCAAAGTTCACAAAGGGAATGAGTTATTATGAAGCAGTACTGCAACTCTAACATAGCCTATGTACGTAATCAGGGCATTGCCTTACACACGTCTTGATAGAGAAGGGTAGGTCCCGTTGCGTGTGGCGTCATGCTACCAGAGTACGCTCGTCAAACCCAGCATTAAATGACGTACGGACATGCAGCTCTATTACAGTGATAGGGGATGACTGATGTTACCCTCTAACATTACCTATCAAGGGGGCACATTTACCCCCCTCTAACATATCACCTGTCATCTACTTTTAAAGGTAGTTACATGTATTCTTTTTGTAGGACTATGGTTTAACCCCCCTCTTACATGTACCTGTATTACCTGTTAGCTACCCGTGTCTTTAAAGAGGGTGCATCCCTTTTGCAGGCCTGAAATATAATGTTGTGAAAATGCATGGCATAAGGAGGAAAAAACTGTTGAAGAACAATAGAATGTAGCAACCAAAATATTACATTCAGTGGGTTTATATTGACTGCAACCCCCATTGAAACTTTCTCCCTGTTTTGAATAAAAGGTTCTCTCGACTGTACCATCAATGGTGTTCATCCTCCAACACATTCTGCTACGGTGCAAGGTTGCCAATTAAAACAGTACATGGGGGCTCGGGACGATTTACCCCCCCCCCCCCCTCCCCCCAATACACAAAAGAGCCCCTGCAAAAAGTGTTGTTTCCTCATAGGACCCCTGAGGCTACTTTTTAAGCTTGACGTCACAAAACAAATTCACTGAACCATGCTCTGCAGTATACCTTAGCTGATGAAAAATGAATTTTCCCTTGGAGCACTTCTGTTACTCATGGAGGTGCGTTTTGTGCATTTCAGAAACTAAATCCCCTCCTGTGCAACTTTTTTCCTCTGCTAGAGTGACATGCTGTTTATTTCCTCCAGCGTAAATGTCCTAAAAAGGTCCCCTGTACTGTGGATTGAAACTGTAAACAGAAAGCTCTCATTCCTCCTTCAAAACCACTTCTCAGGTGAATGCAAGGTGCTCACATAATGTGAATGATATAAAGGCTATTCTCCCTCAAACATTTCCTGGCTGGAAAATATAAAATGTTCCTATACGTACATGTAGAATAAAATTCTTAAAGTCCGCCTCCCAAACTGCTTGTCAGGAACTAGAAAGTGAAAGGTCGTATCATAATGTGAACTGTTACAAAAATGTAATTTTCCCTCAAACATTTTCAGGCAGGAAAATATAAGGCCCTATAAAGTCCTGAAGTGTGATGTCATAAGAGCATGTTGTTGAGACAACTTGGTTCTAAACTATGGCCGTGTGTATCAACTCTTTTTTTGGGTAGAATTAAGGTTTCCAAACGCGTTTAAATTTTTTTAAACACGTTTAAACGAGTTGATAAACGCAAAGGTGTTTTGATTAGGGGGTTTGGAAAGCTGTTTTGAAACACGCAAACTTGTACGATCCTAAACGCGTTTAAACCAGAAACGCATTTGAAGAAGCGAGATAAACGCAAAGCTGTTTTGAAACGCACTTAAACCACGTGTTTCCGGTGACAAGGCCGGTTTTCGACTTCGGGGATTGAGTTGATAAACGCACCGTTTTTTAAACGCGTTTGGAAGCGCGTTCGTAAAGGCCTTTGGAAACGCATTTAAATTTCTGAAAAGTTGATAAACACGGCCTATGTGGGCAGAGCAAGAAGCGGTGATCATAGCGGGGACTATTTTTAGGAGTGCCTGAGACTAGCCCACTAGACAATGCTGGACCAGTACAAGCTCTCTCTGGAGCGATGTTCTTTAGAGCCGGAAACAAAATAATGGATGTGACGCTACCACTTCAGTACTTGACGCAGATTGGAACATTTATATTGATCCCCCCCTTTTTTCCTCCTATAATCCTTGTCAGAAGCAAAAAGCGATACATCAGAAAACTTGAGTAAGCCCTCTGTCTACGAGAAAATGTGCTGCTCTATGGGTTTTGTGTGTATTACTGATAGGAAAATGCAAATGTGACATGCAAGAAGTTAATAGTCAACGTAACTCGAAATGAAATGACTGTCATCGAGATCAGTCTCAGAAAGTTCCTCATTAGTCCACAGTATGCCCTAAAAATAGAGCGTTATTAATGATTTATAGCGCATAATGACCACATTAGGCTTTTGCAGATAGAAATTGTGAAAGTAATTTCGGACTATGGGTATGTAAACACAAGGACTCTTATGGATTCAACAGTAGTTTATTGGCTACCATTATCCGCGGCATTCCTACCGATCATCTTCAGGCCGTGTTGCCAATTTAGATCCCTAATCTCGTGTGGAGGCCTCGTCATGATCTTGGGTGCGTGAATGAGAGGGTGATTAGCTGCCGGATAGACGGATAGACGAACGGAACAGACAGACGGACGGACGGACAGTGGATTCCAAGGGGGGTGTTTTCACTACCCTCAATGTCGGGGAAGGGTCCATGCATGTTGTTTGCAGAATCATACATAGAGCTTCTATCTTATATGAACTTTTGATATTTTGTACTGAAAAGTCTGTTTGCCATTATGTCAATGAAAGTGCAATATAAATTCTATATTTGTCAAAGAAATGGAAAATAAACTCCTTTGTCCATCGAATGAGGATTATCCTTTTTGAATAGTAATGAGCTGTGTGCTTTGCGATTAAAAACTTGTTTATTTACCATATCTTTTTCAGATAATATTAGCTCATAAAACCACAATGACCATTCACTTATCTAGTGATCTCTATCCAATATCCTAAGTTGTGGGTAGTTTCTGCCTTAGTTAGGATGCGTATGCATAACACTTCAAGGCGTTTGTGAAGATAAAATTTAGCCTATGGATTTGGCCGCCAAATCCGTAAAGGTCTACCAGATCTATAGGACGATACAAAAATTTTGTTTATCATTTTTGCTCAAATAATGCAATTTGATAATGATACATAATGATGTACACTGTAATGCATTTTCTATAAAATGTCAAATGTCGAAGCAAGGCCTCTTGGTAGAACAGTGTTTGCTATAGGGGCTGCCTTGCGTGAATAATACTGATTAATAAATTAATGAATTAATAAATACATGTAGATACCAGTCACCTCCTTTACCTTTGTGATGGCATCTATCCAATATATGATGGTAGTCCTAACTTGTTAGTTGTGAGGACGCCCCTACAGATGTAGAAAGAATTGTCAGAGACTGAATCCAGTCAGACAGGTCCTGTTCTTGCCATCTGGCTTCCAGGCCATTCATGCATGTCAAATGACTTGCGGACTCATGTTCCCATTAAAGGTGGTCTGTACATGTATCTGCTCTGCAGATGTAAAATATAACTGAAAGCTTATCTTTAATGGGATTAAATTGGCCATAAACTGTTGAAATTTGTTTCATGACTCCTGTTCCCATTAAAGTTAACATGTCTCTCCTCTGCAGATGTAAAATATAACTGAAAGCTTATCTTTAAAGATTGTCCGTCCCTTTTGCAAGCTTAAAATTTGAAATCGTCTATCACGATCGTAAAATGAAGAAAGTGTGATTCAAGACCATTTCTAAGAATATAGCATGTTGAAGCTTTCTGTATATGTAAAAAATTTCAGCCGTTAAATTTCAAACCGACTTTTTTCGTACTACGAAAAAAGTATTAGTCTTTGTTACAGTATCTATGTGGTTATTATGCGTGTGTGAAATCCTAATTTTATGAGTAACTACCAAACTTTGGAGATGATTCCTTCCATAAAACTTTTTTTTCATAATGCGTTTCATAACTTAATAAACAGATTAATCAATACAGCAGATATTCCATCACAAACTGCTAAGAGCCTGAGGTAAAGACTATTAATCAGACGTTGTTTACGTGCATTATTTGAATTTTACACTACGTATCAGTTTCAAATTGTAAATATAGAGCTTGCTAACACTTCTCTATATGTTTTGCCAATGTTTCGATGGTTTTGTGGTGATCTGAAAAAGGGACTAGCTGTCTTTAATGGGATAAAATTGTCCATAAACTGTTTAAATTTGTTTCATAACTCCTCTTCCCATTAAAGATGGCATGTATTCCCTCTGCAGACATAAAAATGAACCGAAGACTTAGTGGGATTAAATTGGCTTCAAATGGTTTCAGTTTGTTAATCTTCTGACCATCTTTATGTATAAATGTAGTCTAGTACCTACAGTATGTACAATGTACAAACCTTTGTACTTGCAGCTTTTTTGTACTTGATTTTGAACATATCAATCAAAACAACTTAATTTAACCAGATAATTTTTCAATTCAACATTGATACATGTATGTCTTGTAGGCTTTGTGATAGAATATGATTTTATGGACAAATAGCTTTGTTTTTCAATTACTTTTAACTTTTCAATGCTAGGCCTTTGATGTAAACTACACTGTTTTTCCGTTTTCCTTGCTCTACATAATTGAATCCTCCCATCACTGATTTAGTTTCAAGTTTCACAAACTGGAACCACATACTTGTGGTTTATGGAGTGGTGAACCAAATATTACTTGGTCTAAAAGGGATACATTACCTTTAAAGGGGAGACTGTAATAGGGAGAGGGGAACCATCGGTCAAAATCTGGTTTTGCACTTGCTGTGTATGTACATGGTACATGTGTTGATCTATCAGACCGATTCTGCTCTACTGTGACAAAAGGAAGTAAGTGACAAATCACTCAAATTTGAGTTATTGGTACTTTTACATTGTTCCCAACAAGCCCTACATGTACATGTACATGCAAAATATGAAGAAGAAATATTCATCTCGCTACAAAATATTCAATCTAATGTGATGTGGTGTTACACTGATGCAGATGCCAGTGACAGACACATATTGCCCATTTACAAGATAAGTCTCTTTTGTCTGTTGCTTCCTTTTGTCAAAGTAGAGCAGAATTTGTGGAGATGTTTCCCATCCATGACTAAGCCAGGACCATGTACTTTAAAGATAAGAGGTAGAAGTGGAAATGATAATGGACAGTTACCATGACAACTATCATGCCGTCCTCACCTCGGACCCATGATCATATGATTGATAGATCAATCGTTTGTACGATTGATATCAATTGTAAATTTGTATCACACAGAACCTACATAACTTGCAATTGATTTTGTATATTAATCATAACTATACAATAGATTGCAAAATCATGCATACACTGTAGGTTTGGCCATGAAATAGATAGTAGTAATGGTTTGGGATATGGTGAGTTGCAATAGATAGCAACTTGTATTGATTGCAAAGTTGCTTTAGATAGCAACTCATTCTTTGTGATATGGGGCCCTGGTGTGGATTTTGTTTGATTTTCAATGATTTTATAATTTTGAGATGATATTTTTGTGGTGTCCTGAAATTAGATGTGGGATCTTTGGTCATGGCAGATGGGCACTCTGATCTGAGCCTCTACTTTTCTTTATCTTTAATACTAAAACATGTCTTGGCTTGTCCTGTACAGTACATGCTCATTCAGTCTGAATGTCATTGGAAGTCAGTAAGAAATGGAACATTATTTGAAGGGTTCATTTGAAGTCAGTAATTCATGTATGTCTGAATGTTTTCAATATTCATTCCTTATGTAGATTATTTGTGTATTTCCAATCACATACAGATCTACACATGTATACCCTGGAATAAATTTTGTTTTAATGTTTATCATACCAAGGTTTGATTAATACATTTCTCCAGAAAAGTAGCATTTAAATTGCAATAAAAGATTTTGAGTACAGTCCAATTGCATGAAAATTCAGTTAGTCATATTTTATTAATGGAAATGCATAGAAACAGGCATATTAAGCAACATCTCTCTACAATCAGTGATCCGATATCATGTACATTTACATGTACCCTTCATTTTGATCTACTTCTATCGACCAATCACCAGAGTTTGACCTGATGGATCGCTGAGATTATCTCGGCAATTCCCGAACAAATTCTAGCGGCTCTCAGAAAGATGATTGGGTCTCATCCCCGCGGTAGGAACATCCCGGGGTTTTTACGCGATATCAATTTATCCAATCGGGCATAAATGTCAGCGGGTGCTTTCCTGGATTGTACACATACCCATGACTCATCGCCCATGACGACAGTCTACTCACATCAAGCACTTATGTATAGTGGATTGGAACAATATTTGTTCATTTTTTAATAAAAAATATTTTTCCCTTTCGGACTGTTGAGCAATTTTAATCCAAAATATTTAGTACAAGGGTCTGGTTGGAGTAAACTAAATCATTGTCAATATTTTCTCTCGGCTTCGACAGAGTGAGAAAAGAGGAGAATGATCAGGTGATTTGTCTTGTAAGTACTAGACTCTATTCTTCTATTTGTAATTAATGTCCAAACAGGCTGGAAACCAGACTACCCCACAGGGACTCTTGTTGCATGTACATGTACATAGAGGGTCTGCTAATATTGAACACTTTTTGTTACAGTGGGATATGACCATAATTTGTTCGGTTACAGGTCGATTTGTCTTGTAAGTACTAGACTCTATTCTTCTATTTGTAATTAATGTCCAAACAGGCTGGAAACCAGACTACCCCACAGGGACTCTTGTTGCATGTACATGTACATAGAGGGTCTGCTAATATTGAACACTTTTTGTTACAGTGGGATATGACCATAATTTGTTCGGTTACAGGTCGATATTCCGAAGGTTCGTATTTCCGAAACACATAAATTGCCTACATGTATACCTCAACCAAAAAGGGTTCGTTAATCCAAGCATTTGTGGCGTAACGTTTGGAATAACGAACCTTCGGAATAATGAGTGCTTCCCATTTGTTTGATGTTACCCATATGAATGGTGTATCATTAATATTCAGTTGTTTATGAATATATAAATGTACAGTGTAGCTTATATGATGTTCTTTTTTTGTTTTTGTTTTTTTACTTTTCCTGATAATGTTCATGAAGCTTTTTCATATAGAGGGGTATGACCATGAATTTCATATGTTTCACATGCATATACAGTCAAAACTGTCTTAGCGGCCACCTGTCTATAGCAGTCAACCTGTCTATAGTGGCCACTAAAATAATTCCCCCGGAGAGAGATCATGTGTTTAAAGAACGTGTCTATAGCAGTCACCTGTCTATAAAGGCCACAATTTTTGTTTCCTTTGGGTGGCCACTATAGACAGGTTTCACTGTATGTACATGGATGAAAGCTGTATGTTTGTATTCAGTTGTTCATGAAAGCATGTACAGTGTACATGTAGCTCATAAAACGTTTTTTCACTTTTCCTAATAATATTCGTGAAACTATGACTGAAATTCCATACATGTTTTCTTATGGTGTACTGCTGATCCTTGCTGAGTTTCATGACTATTCTAAAAGGGCTACTCTGTTTTTACAGGTAAAACATGAGATGTTTATTACTCATATGGGCTTGTCGTTTCATGTGGTTCTTATTTGTTTTGCTAGATCTGATTTTGTTATTCCCTGCACATACTCATTGAGGGTTCTTCCTCTCTCAACATTTTTTTTTACGGCAGAGTTTCCCACACGAGGTAAATCCAACTATGTGGTTTCCAAGTTCAAATGGAGGGCAACACTAGCCCACATACAATCGCGTCCATAGGGGGTTACATTTATTGTACATGATGGCCTCCCCTGGAACATACGATCCCATGACTTGCCTTGACTTGGCGCGGTTTTATTAACCAAACAAATAAACACTGTATTAGAGTGAACTTCCTCTAACCATTAAAGGTATTAATTTTCATCAACTCTTGTCGTTAAAAAGCTTTTAACGATAATGATAAGTGTACATGTTAGGACTTGTAAGCCTGAGAAGACATCTCATGTATAGTTTGTTTTATGAGAATGTGTGATAATTGGAAAGATTTAACTGATACTGTAGCTCATGGTTTGATATTTAGGCTTTATGAACCCTGGTCCAGTAAGGATTTTAAAATTTGCATTGGAACTGCAGTATCCAAAGGGATGTGGCTTAAAGATTGTCCGTCCCTTTTGCAAGCTTAAAATTTGAAATCGTCTATCACGATCGTAAATTGAAGAGAGTGTGATTCAAGACCATTTCTAAGAATATAGCATGTTGAAGCTTTCTGTATATGTAAAAAATTTCAGCCGTTAAATTTCAAACCGACTTTTTTCGTACCACGAAAAAAGTATTAGTCTTTGTTACAGTATCTATGTGGTTATTATTCGTGTGTGAAATCCTAATTTTATGAGTAACTACCAAACTTTGGAGATGATTCCTTCCATAGAACATTTTTTTTTCATAGTGCATTTTATAATTTAATAAACAGATTAATCAATAAAGCAGATATTTCAACACAAACTGCTAAGAGCCTGAGGTAAAGACTATTAATCAGACGTTGTTTACGTGCATTATTTGAATTTTACACTACGTATCAGTTTCAAATTGTGAATATAGAGCTTGCTAACACTTCTCTATATCATCCCCAGCCGATGAAAGTTTTTAGTATCACTTCTCTATATGTTTTGCCAATGTTTCGATGGTTTTGTGGTGATCTGAAAAAGGGACTGGCTGTCTTTAATTGGCCCTGTTTGTTATGTATGCAAATGTAATGCACATCATTAAAAAAATACGTTACTAATGGCAACCCCAAAGCTTGTCTGAGGTTTGTCTAAGTAGCAACAATGAACAGATTAGGTGTGTGTTCTACTCATTGAAACTAAATCACGAAATACAGGTGAAATGCATTGCTGCGCAGATTGGGGGTAAAACATGAATTCATTATGAAAACAGCTTAGTGGGCTCATTTAAGGAATAAGTTTATTCAAAGCCTGTTGTCTATGTTCCATACAGCATGAATACTCTCACTTGATCTTTCCCTTTAAGCCGGGGGCAGACATTGACGAGTTCAAATAGTCCATAGTGCATGTCGTGTTGGATGTAGGCAGTGACAGCCTTGGCAGGAAGAGGATAAAATTTGGACAGGAAAGATGAGCGGGCAGACCATGACCAGTAGGCCCAGGTACCTGGCTGGCCTGGACTGACAGCTGATGGTGACCCCTATGAGCTAGCGGTCAAGGGTGTTTCACTTTGTTTGTATCCCTATATCAGTGCTGGGTGGTGTTTCACCAAGCTGTTCGTAAGTTACGAACGACTTTACGAACGACTGGTGATCCCCTCTTGTGCTAAGTCAGATTCTCAGTGAACAGAGTGTGGTATTGCATTTAGCACAAGAAGGGATCACCAGTCGTTCGTAAAGTCGTTCATAACTTACGAACAGCTTGGTGAAACAGCCCACAGGGCCCCTTATCATGAAGAGCGAGTTGCGGTAGATAGCAACATTGCAATCAATTCCAGACTGGATGTCTATTGCAAATCACCGTATCACAAAATACTGACTACATGTAAGTCCAAGGCCATGCCAGATCCACACAAGCTTCGATTGATATCAAATGCAAATTACGATTTATATTGATTATAGATTATTTGAGATATGGTGTTAGGATCAATATTAATCTTATAGATTGATAGATCAATCACACAAATGATCGAGTGATTGTATCAAATCATTGATATCAAATGCAAATTACAATTTATATTGATTATAGATTATTTGCGATATGGTGTTAAGATCAATATTAATCTTATAGATTGATTGATCAATCACACAATTGATCGAGCGATTGTAGCCTTTTATGATGTAGGCCCTTGGTCTCCATGTAAACATCAAATTAGTTTTCCCTTTGCACTCTTCTCACCCCTGGGAAAACATATAAGAATGTGCTTCTGGTGGGAGAGGGTGGCAGGTAATTGGGGTACTTTTGAAATGATTGATGTCATGAAACAAACATATTAAACCAAACGCATATGCCCTGTGAGGAGAATAATCTAGATCAGATGAACTAGGTTAATCCAGTTTAGTCCAATGAAGCCTCCCGTTGATGTTTATGCATACTGTATTCATGATGTCATTCATATTTTAAGAATAGAAAAAGAAAACCTCCTTTTCACTAGTAGTATGGGACGGGGGGCATCTCATTTGAGAGGTACTTGTTGTTGTTAATATTTTCCCATACATCGTTCATTCCCTTTTTAGATTAGACCTGTTCCAATGTGCAAAATTTTTGCCAAGTTACATGTCTAGTTGGAGAGCTATGCATTTAAGAAAGATGCATTGAAAGGTTAATGTATTGATTTATTTATCAATACACTCTAGTTAACTGATGATTGCTCAACTACATGTACATGAGTCTACTTGTTCTATACTTAATTTATAGATCAATCGACATCAATTCAACTTCTAATTGGTAAATATGAATAGTTCCACATAAAGTCATCTTTAGTGCAATATTCTGAGGTAGCTTCTCTTGACAGTATTTTCGTGTACTTGTACATATGTAATTTGGTTGTGTATTCAACTTTTATTTTAGGCCTGCGCTTCTCAAGATTAAATTGATGGAGAGGGTCATAATTTGTCACACCATGCGTGGCTAAGGAAGATTTAATAATCCCTTTCCTTGTACTCTGCTTACCACTGAAACCTAACTCCATTTTAAAGGTATGTGGTAGCAATGGTTATGAGTAGAACTCGTAATTCAATTTCAGCCATTTTATCATTTTGAGATGGCTCCTTCCTAGTTCCTTGCATCCTGAAATCAAACAAGATTCTGAGACCCTTTTTTCAGACTAAGCAGAATGACACTCCTTTGATTACGGTCCTGCAATTTTCATTACTAATACCTCCCACCTTTAAGGTTACCTCAAGCACTATTTATCATTAAAATCTCTGCAATTTCTTTGTAATTGGGAAGGAAATATGAAATCAGCGATAAACCAATGATAATTTTGACCTGAACCGAACTTCCTGTTCCCTACCTACCGTTTTTTAGTCTTGGCATGTTCCCAAACCCAACGTGTGGTTTCAGGGAACCAGTCAGGAAAGCAAGCACGCACCTCTTTAAGTCAGGGTGTCCCATTTGCAAAAGTCATGCAACTCAGCAGAAATCAGCAGTATACCCTGACTATAATGTGTACGAAATCTCACATCCATAGCTTCAAAAACTTTTTCAAGAAAAGTGGAAAACTATCCTTCTTTACATTTGAAAGATAGCCACCATAGTCTACATTAATAAACCATATGGTATTGTAACGTTGGCTTAGCTGTTAGCCGCTTGCCTCAACACATTACTGCGTGGTGCGAACAGCTGTGATGTGCGCTATAGCGTATTGTCGTGTCTGGTCTCTAGGCTATACTTTCCGGACGACCCATCCAAAGCCTACTCGATATCTCCAATCAATAAGATTCTGAAGAAATGTGATTGGTTACCGCTTGACTTTCGATCGACATCAATTACAACTCTCTACATTACATGTAGGGGAATGGACTTGCGATTGATTGCAACTTGACTTCAATTGATCTTAATCGTAACTCTGTACAATAGAGATAGTGGAATGGACTTAACAATTCAGATCAGTCACAACTCTTTATGAGATGGGGCCAAGGAGTCTTTACCACTTCTACCCCTCACCTTTAAAGACAGGGTGTCCCATTTGGAAAAGTCATGAAACTCAACAGGGATCAGCAGTATATCCTCACAGTAACGTGTGAAATTTCACAGTCAAATACCCCTTTTATAGTGAGAGTTACCCCCCATCAGTTCCGGACCTGATGCAGGTAACTCTCACTACAAAAGGTAAAAAAATATTTAGCCCGAGCTAAAGTTAGTACAGGCTGCGGGGTGGGTCAGGTCCGCATCAGGTCCGCATCAGACCCGAGCTAACGTCGCTATAAAACGTTTCTTGATTTAGTGCAGACTTATCAGTGACCCATGAAGCGTGAAGCACAGCTGAGATGGGGAGTGCTCGTAAGCACAGCTGATGGGGCAAGATCGAGGTTACCATATATGCCAACTATTCCGGTCTCGCTCTTGTCATGGGTGATCGAAAAAGGCAGTATAAAACGACTTACCCCTTGCTAAACTTACCCAGCTTCTGAAGCGGGGTGAATTAAGTCACCGCGCACTATAAAAGGGGTAAAAGAATCACAATTTTTTTCAGGAGAAGTGAAAAGCTAGTAATGGTTACGTTTGAAATATAGCGGCCGTAGTCTACATTCACAATTGTATCGCCCCTGTCAGTGCAAGGATATGCGCCGCGCAAAGCGGGCATGCTCCCATTGAATGCATGCACTGTGATGCGGACCATAGCTCACAGCAGTCACTGGTCTCTAGGCTAAAGGGTTTGGACGACCGGCCGAAAACATCCTCAAAATCTGGCGATCACTATGATTTAGCCTAAGTCAGTTTCCAGTTCTATGATTGGGAGGGAAGTTCTGATACAGTATCTTCTTCCATTTTCCGTGGTTTTTACAAAAAAAAAATTTTTTAGCTGCAAAAGGGACACCCTATCTTTAAGGTCTGCATTTCTCATAATGCTTCGCATGGCTGTGCCCACAGGACTATGATGAACTCTCCATGGATGAGAGGTCTTTCTGCTTCATGGATTCAAGGCTCCTCAATCTGTTTGACACCAGTGTGGCTGTATTGTCCTTGGTATGGAATATAATGCACAGACATACCACAACATGCATCTTGAACTGTCAAAGGTCAAACTTCAAAGTGCCATTTATTATCAATCTGTGGCATGGATTTTGTGTGATATGATTTAAAATATTAAGATGAATAAGCAACCATGAATATGTGTACACAAAAAATACCACATAAGAAGTTGATAAGAAACATTCTTTTTTACCTGTTTATTGGTAAGCTTTCGCTCGCGAGGCTGCAAGCTTCGTCAGACCGTTGTAGCTGTAGTAGATGCCGTAGCTGGCTCAACGTGTTGCTGACGCAGCAAGAAGTGTCCTGAAAATATTGCACAGAAAATGATTTGATTTTGATTTCTAGATGATGGGCCTTAGAGTGGTTCTTGAATATATAGCAAGAAAATAATAATAAATACTAAATCTAAAACTACTAAATCTAAAACTCTTTTGTGAATTTAGGCTCAGTCCCTTTTGGAATCTATTCTAAAATGTGCAATTGAGTGTTCATCATATCAAGTGCTTTAGTTTGTTATTGTAATCTTACGTGCATGTCCATAGCTGTCCCACACCTGCAATAAGATGTTCTCTTACTAATACATCTTGAGCGTGATGGGCATGTATAAAGTATGCAAGAGAATCCATCAGAAAGTAAAAAGAATATCGCCTCGGAAACTAGAGCAGACTAAATCCCCCCTCACCCTTACCCCCATCCCACCATCACCATCCCATCATCATAGAGCACTTTCACACCTTCAGATCAGGAAAGTACCTGTAGTTTACGATATCAGATTCAGCTAGGCCCTGAAAAATCCCTGATAAATATTTTGTGCATTTACACCTCCCTGAAATGGCTCTGTGTTAGAGAGTTCTTGTAGTCGTGAGCACTAGTGTTCCATGGGATAGAACTAATCTTATAACTTGCTTTCACACTACAAAATATCCCCACGTCCTTGGAAAGATTCCTGCTGTTTTGAGCAAGTACAGACTGAATGATGGGTATATTTTATTGGGATATTTCTAGTATTTGTAGTTTTAAGAAAGTATCGACTCAATTATGGGTATTTTTATTGTGATATTACTAGTATAACTTTCTTTTTAGAAAGTACCTACTAAATAACTAGATAATTACTAAATAATTTTTTATTGGGATATGAAAAGTACTTTGATTTTGCACGGGCAAAATAACAGGTATTTTCAGATTGAGATAGAGAAGAAAATTAGAAACCATTTCAGAAAATATCGTGTATATTGCTGGGATTAGAGAGGTGTGAAAGGACCCATTCAGACATGTAAGACGACTCCTCTCTCTGCACCCCTAGGGGTGAAGGTGCTTTCTCCTACACCTCCCGAGACTTAATAATTCAATATTCGCCCGCAGTCGTGTTCGGTGTGCGTAAGAATCCACTGGTCCCTGTCTCCTAATCTACCCGATGAGCCGCCCGCGGGAATTCGTGGCTGTCACACGCACACATGTATTGTTCACGTCTTGATGTACAGTATACGTTGTAGCCTTGGCTTAAGCCTGTGGGATTTGTTTCTTTCTGAAGGACTACTGCAAACATAACTAGGGCAAGCGCAGATGACACAAGTTTGCATCGATTCTGCAGTTACAAGGATTTACGAAGGGAAATGTGATGTCAACTTCTTGCTCAAATCCAATTAACAGGTCCTGCAATTCTGCCTGTAGGAGAGTCGTACGACTGATCGGATCATGTCGTCTGCAATGGACTTAAGTCTGGACACTTAAAAGCTAATACTTTCTCTCTGGCTGTTGAATATATACTTGCGATTTGGCCCCCGAAATGCTTAAAAGAGCCCCCAAAATTCCCATAGACACATTGTAAACTCGTACCCAAATCGGCCGATGTGCTCAAAAAGTAGCCGTCGAAAATGTTGAATTAATTTTATCCCTGTGCTACAACCACAACTAAGGCTGGTAACTTACACTATAACTTTCCTGCTTCACTCCAAGACTGAAGACGAAAGGGTGTTTAGTCTTTGACAAGAGAATAGCTGTTTATTTACAGCCTATTGCAAGGGCAATATATCTCAAGCTTGATATCATGAAATAGACCCCCTAAACCATGAAATGCCAATACCTTCTTGAAGAAAAAATACATTTTTTTTTACAGGGGCACTTTTTTACTTTTAGGTGGCTCTTTTTTGGCATCGTGGGGGTTTAATCAGCCTGAGCCCCCATTCAATGTTGTTATCAGTGTCCGTGCATGCAGCGTGGCCATACATTCCGCAGTCTTGAATGAAGGCTAACTCTTGACAGCAGTGATGGAGGTCTCTGTATCATTTGAAAGTGTAAAACATGAGAACAATTTATGCTGGCACTGAACTACTTGTATTAATCCATATGGGATTAGTTGAGGCTGTTGTATTGCATGAAATTGTATCCGTCATTGTGAAATCAAGATGGCAGCTTCATTTTGTGTGGATCACACTTAGTGAAGAGCATACATGGGATACTGTTACGGGATCTCGTCGTTTGCCACCAGTGTTACGGGTGCTTCTTTTGTCGTACCGGTTACTCTAGTTGGAGACTTATAGACGTACATAATACACGATGTCGACAGGAGTTGTAGTTCCAGACGTTTATTTCGATGGTCATTCCAATGTCATTTCGATACTCATTTCGATGGCGTAACATAGCGTAACAACATGTAAGCACCGTCTCTCATCGTACTCTAAAACTCCTACTCCGAACTCTTACTCCAAACTGAACTGTCCTATCCAAAGCTAGACTGGCTCTATTTATACATGCTGGTGTACCTTATCAACTATATTCACATAAAGGAAATACATGACATGAGGATTTCTTAGTACAAAGTAATGTAGTTTTGTAGGGACATCATAGTTTAAGCAGAAAAGAGTTAATTGTATTGACGTCAGTCTTCTCCTTGAAGTCTTAACTTTCTCTTGATTGAACTTCAAACAAGAACTTTACCAAAAGCATCTCGTTTCCAAAGAAACGAGAATTACATCTCTGGAAGAAATCCTTGGTCTTTCCCCCATAACAAATCGTAAATGTCAACCCCAATAGTGTTGAGCGGTCAGAAGAATGTTGGAAGAAGAGAGAAAATGGTTTATTGCTGGGTCATAAAATGTACTCCGCACCCAAGGACAAGCTTGACCAGAGTTGTGACGTAGAAGAGGTCATACTCAGTTCCATGCCTTTCTGAATAGAGAGTAGGGACTTATGCAGAAAGTATAGGTCAATAATGACGTCACCATTAAATGTCCAAGAACTTGGTCAATGTAAATGTTGATTTGGGCTTGAGGTTATCTAAGAAAGAGTGGGTGTTTGGGAGAATATGGGCTTACTATAAACATGGGAATAAAGGGAACTCTGGGACCGTAACACTCTTCCCCACCTTGAAAAAGAGGCTGCATTGCCCTCAATGCAAAGTTGAAACACTATGGAAATATCAATTGTCATGTCAGTACTCCTCAAGACACCATGAGGAAATAAAACTTTAACCAAACTTATGTGCACTCAATTGCCTTTACAGCGAACAAAATGATCAAATATCAATAACATGGCACTTCAGTAAGTTGCATAAGTCACATATTCTTGAGTCTTACAATAGAACTCATAATAATTATAATCATCAATCAAACAACATTAGTAATACTAAAGTGTAAGACCAAAGAAGAGAAGAAAAGCGAAAACAATAAAGAGATAACGACTAGGAAGAAGATGAAGTATAAAGACACAGATACTGGAAGAAAGTGATAGCGAGATGGGTAAAACAAATCATAATAGCAAAATAATCAGAGAGAAATGGTCCAACTTTCACTGGAACCATATATACACTACCATGTACATGATGTATACATGTACTTAGCATACTCTAACAACTGACCAGACATATTTCCAATGTCAGCTAACATGTATGAAGTCAATTTATCATTCATAACCTACATGTATTATAAAATGCAAACATTATACGGATATATGTACTTTCATATTCAGAGATACATTCAATACTACACTGACAAACTACAAAAAGAATCACTGGGTTTGAAAGAAATCAACAACATACCTGAACAGTTAATCATGTTCACTGTCCAAAATTCAATAACAATATTCCATCTGCTGTACCAATTGTCACAACAAGTGGAACATGAAATAATTGAGCATATTTAACATTGCACGAACATTCTTGGAATTATGCAATGAGAGAGGAAAGAATTGTGAGAAAGAAAGCAGAAAGAGGAGGAACAGAATCCCTGCTATATGAAGGCAAATTTCGATTCAATTGAACAGGAATGTGCTTTCCCATTCATAGCTCACATTCGTCCTGTGTTAATCTCCCAGTAATTTAGCATTTCAGGTTCTCCCTAAATTCAATATTCCTGTGGAGACATAGCTATCCACAAACAGTACTGGTGTATAACTAGATTCGATTTATGACCAGCATTCAATAACTTGTAAGAATTGTATTTTCAAGTCTTCATACAATAACAAAAGCAAACGAATTCATGAGCTGCGGCCCGGTATTTATACCAGCGAAGGCGTATTTGTCTGATACGCAGGGCACCTCATTAAAAACATAAAGATTTATCAATTGCATCCTCTTGAGAATAACAGAACTTACAGTCATTGAGAGTTCCATGGAGATTTATAACTCGATGAAGTATTGTCATTAAGTGTCCTACTGCAAGTCCAAGTCAGCATCCACGTCGCTCTCGCAATCGGCCTCTCCCCTACCGGCGGATTCCAGGTTGCGTCAGGTGTCGCGTTCATCAACGCCTACTACCCCGCACACACTCCACACCGTGCCTGTTCGAGCGAACCCCACGCTCGTCATCATCGGTGCCATCGTCGGTCCTCGGGTGGGCAGACCAGGCGCCATGTAGATCCTCCCGCTTGCAGCTGAGCACTTCTCGACAAAACATCAGTCGGATGACTCCGTCAACTCATGGTCGAGATTTTCGTTCCTTTTTGAGATTGTAGCAGGGTCTGTTGCATCGTTGTGATTTCGTGTCCATGTCAAATTCCGTCGTCGTTATTGTTGCACCATTATAAGTGTCTTAAGTTATTCTCTCGGAGGCCCACATCCATCCAAGCAGACTTGGTGATGTGGTAGGCCGTACCCCGCATTGGGACAACCACATCCTTGTGTCGTTCCGATGGTTGCATGGAGCAAACTCATCCTCACCAATAGACATGAGCACCAACAAAATCCTGATCCATAACCCGTTGACTCCAGCCAGCCAGAAGTCTCCTCCCGCGGAACTCAGCTGCTGCTCGACGTTGTCGTCGACAAGGCTCCTGTGTTGGGAGCAGGGCAGATCATTCCTTAAAGATGCGACATCTCGCCGGAGTCGGCGCGCAACCTTTCTGGCACTCTTTGGCGACATTGCGTCGACCTCCAGCCTCCACGGCTGTGGGAGAACCAAATTCAATCCCATTCCTGTCGACCGCTAATTCCCAATTTAGTCCATCTATCCTGGCACGCCGCGCCTCCTGCTAAAGTTGTTGTGTTATGTCATTACGAAGCATGATGAAGCAATGTCTAGTGATAAATCAAGGCAATTCATGCCTTCCATCAGTTCAGATAGGCTGTAGGTGTCCAGCAATTCCCATCACGGGATACTCCCACTTGCTCGCCCCTACCTTGCAGCACATGTAGAGTTCATTTCAACAAATGGTCCATGATCTTGTGTAGCGTAGCCGAAACGGTCGATCCTCCAGTTTTCCGCTGCCACCATTGTTACGGGATCTCGTCGTTTGCCACCAGTGTTACGGGTGCTTCTTTTGTCGTACCGGTTACTCTAGTTGGAGACTTATAGACGTACATAATACACGATGTCGACAGGAGTTGTAGTTCCAGACGTTTATTTCGATGGTCATTCCAATGTCATTTCGATACTCATTTCGATGGCGTAACATAGCGTAACAACATGTAAGCACCGTCTCTCATCGTACTCTAAAACTCCTACTCCGAACTCTTACTCCAAACTGAACTGTCCTATCCAAAGCTAGACTGGCTCTATTTATACATGCTGGTGTACCTTATCAACTATATTCACATAAAGGAAATACATGACATGAGGATTTCTTAGTACAAAGTAATGTAGTTTTGTAGGGACATCATAGTTTAAGCAGAAAAGAGTTAATTGTATTGACGTCAGTCTTCTCCTTGAAGTCTTAACTTTCTCTTGATTGAACTTCAAACAAGAACTTTACCAAAAGCATCTCGTTTCCAAAGAAACGAGAATTACATCTCTGGAAGAAATCCTTGGTCTTTCCCCCATAACAAATCGTAAATGTCAACCCCAATAGTGTTGAGCGGTCAGAAGAATGTTGGAAGAAGAGAGAAAATGGTTTATTGCTGGGTCATAAAATGTACTCCGCACCCAAGGACAAGCTTGACCAGAGTTGTGACGTAGAAGAGGTCATACTCAGTTCCATGCCTTTCTGAATAGAGAGTAGGGACTTATGCAGAAAGTATAGGTCAATAATGACGTCACCATTAAATGTCCAAGAACTTGGTCAATGTAAATGTTGATTTGGGCTTGAGGTTATCTAAGAAAGAGTGGGTGTTTGGGAGAATATGGGCTTACTATAAACATGGGAATAAAGGGAACTCTGGGACCGTAACAATACATATGATTAATGTACAACATGTATCATGATTTCCATCTTTGTCAGTTCGGAAGGTACGTGTACATGTATCAATTACTTCATACATTAAGTCTGAAACCTCCCCCCTGCTTACCTAAAAATGAAGTGTTTGCAATGTTTATAAAATATGTCTAATTATTTATATCATATTCAATCAACTAGTCCTTCGGAGGAGACTTTAAACCGTCGGTCCCGTGTAAAGGAGAGTCACACCATTTGCATGCTCAAGAACCTGTTTCTCTTTTCGTAAAGAGTAGAGAAGTTATCCCGGGGAAGAAGTTAACATATTAATTTATCTATGATTTATAATCCTACTCAAATGTGGTATAGATTTCATAAGAGAATGATAATAACTTTTTAGATGAACTGTTCGACCCTTACATGTATATGACACTGAAGTGTTGGTAGTGTCGTTAATTTCACATCAATCAACCAATCATATTCAATCCATATACTAAGAAATGCTATTCATGCTTTGGAATTTACCAAAAAAAAGATCCAGCCCACTGAAGGTTAGTGTTATTTTCTGAACGATATTATTAGTCCTAATTTTTGGGAAATTTATAATTAATTGCCATGCTCTCCTGCAGCCTAATAGTGAACTATATGCTTGAACGTTTCTAAAACTTTGGGCTAATTTGTTGGCAACTTTGGGCTACTTTAAAACTTGGGATTAATGTTGATGAAAATTTAACCTTAAATTACCCCTTGTACTCAGTTAGGCTATGATGACCCTTCGCAATCATGGTGATTATAAGGCTTTGAGTTGTCAGATGATCTCACTGATTGTTGATTGGTGTAATATCTGGCCAGAGCCATGCATACATGTAAGTCCAAGAGCTTTGCAGCATTACACTGTGTCAGATGTCAGACAATATCACAAGTATTTTTTTGAAAGTGATTATTGCTCACGTTTTGATTTTTGGATGCAGTTCAGCTTTGCTTACCCCTACAATGCCTACATGCATATTGCGGTATTTCACCTAGGTCTCGATCCGCAAAAAAAAACAGAAAAAAGGAGGAAGCAAAAAAGTCATTATTTAAGTGACTGACATTCATATTGTGTATGCGCGGTTATCAAAAAGGCATCTGCAAAATTCGGATAGGTGGTGTATATGAATGGGATTTAAGAAATACAAACATCGTATTTGTATGGTGAAATTTGGATAGGTGGCGTATATGGATGGGATTTAAGAAATAGAGACATCGTATTTGTGTGGTGAAATTTGGATAGGTGACATATATGAATGGGATTTAAGAAATACAAACATCGTATTTTGTATGGTGAAATTCGGATAGGTGGCGTATATGAATTAGATTTAAGAAATACGAACATCAAATGTGTATATGGTGTTTGTAGTGAATATTCCGTAGAGTTAGTGGGGGGCTAATGATATAGTACTCAGAGCTGTACTTTGAGTTGTCAAGTAAGGAAGGACGCAGAGTGTCCAAGAAACTTTTTGAGGACGCACCTGTCTAATCCTGGAACGGAAGACAGTGACAGGGTAATCAATTGTCCTTTAAGTTGATGAGAGTCGAGCCACACACATACATACAGACACACTCATATACTAACACACACACCAAGTCAAAAAGCCGCACTTCCTTGAGTTTTAAGGTACAGTTAAGCTGAAGATCTAATAAAGGGGAAAATAAAGGGGAAGGTCAAACTTTACAGTTGCTTTCAACATGGGCACAGGTATCATATCCTCGGCCATGTTGCAGGTTTTCAATTATCGTAACTTACCACCAATGGCAACTACCATGGCAAGTGGGCAATAGCCAATGAACTCTCATTATAGCACCTGTCATGGTAGTTACCTTTGATGGTAAGTTACAATTGAAAATTTATATGCAATATGGCCCTAGTTATTGGAAAATTTTAAATCCAAAAGAAACAGGTCTGGCTGAAGTAGACTATGTCTCTAGGTCTCATATGGCTCGTTAGGACTATGAGGAGAATCAGTCTTGCTACATGTTGTACGTGACCCAAGTGTACACCTGTATTTGTTTGGTTTTGGAATGCCCAACACTACATTGGAAGCTAGGCTAAAATATAATACTAGTAAAATGTCAGTAAATCAGAAAAGTCATTTAAGGAGATTGTGTAGGTGTGGGGTGACTGTGAGTATTCCTTGAATAGACAACACTGTGTGATGTCATAAATGAGCACAGATTATGCTACAACATGTAGGATGAGTAAAGCAAAATAATTTGAATGCCTCTTCTCTCTTCTGCCCCCATATAAGGTCTCCCACATCTTTAAATAGTTGAAATTTATTGAAAGGTACAAGTTGTTACAATGTATGTTATGACAAATATTTATTTTTGCATAGTAATTAATTAGTGAATCAGCCATTTATTAAGTCACATCAAACATTTACTTTTGCTTTTCACTGTTGTGAAGGTGAAGAGTTAATCAGTTTATCAAATGTGATCAGTTGTTGTTTTCATGCTTGATCCATTTCTGTTACTATCCTTGACGGGCCCTAGAGAGTAAGAAAGAGAGAGAGAGAGAGTGGGAAAGAAAGAGAGAGAGAGAGAGTGGGAAAGAAAGAGAGAGAGAGAGAGAGGGGGAGAGACAGAGAGAGAGAGAGAGAGAGAGAGAGAGAAAGAGAGAGAGAGACTTAGACTGCAAAGTCACAGTTAAAAATAAAGACTCCCCTTACTGTACCTCCCGCATTATGAGATAACTATGTCTTTATTTAATTTTCTGGATGATCACTTCTCGTCTCCCTGTTCATCATACCCAGCCCTTCCCCTCTCGTTGCCAATTTAGTGAGTTAGCTGGCAGCAACTGTCGCTTTTCCCCCCTTTTTCTTTTTTCGCTTTCCGGAAAACCCTCGCTCTCACTTCCCTCTTTGTGTGCGTCCCAAGTCAAGGGTAAAAAAAATCCCGGAATGCCAAAAATATCCTCCTGTCTTTTGTGGAGCCCTTTCCTTGGTCCTGCCAATATTAATTTTCTTCAGGAAGTCTTCTATTTGTGTTGTGTTGAAGGAGAGGGCTGTTTCTTCCCTCACCTACTCCCCCCCCCCCTTCCCTCACCTAACTGCCCCCCCCCCCCCCAATCAAGGGAAAAAATAAACATTAATTGCGGGGGTTACATGAAACAAACACATTAAAGACAGCCCGTCCCTTTTTCAGATCACCACAAAACCATCGAAACATTGGCAAAACATATAGAGAATGTTAGCAAGCTGTATATTCATAATTTGGAACTGATACATAGTGTAACATTCAAATAATGTACGTAAACAACGTCTGATTAATAGTCTTTACCTCAGGCTCTTAGCAGTTTGTGTTGAAATATCTGCTTTATTGATTGATCTGTTTATTAAATTATAAAACGCATTATGAAAAAAATTGTTCTATAGAAGGAATCATCTCCAAAGTTTGGTAATTACTCATAAAATTAGGATTTCACACATGCATAATAACCACAAAGATACTGTAACAAAGACTAATACTTTTTTCGTAGTACGAAAAAAGTCAGTTTGAAATTTAACGGCTGAAATTTTTACATATACGGAAAGCTTCAACATGCTATATTCTTAGAAATGGTCTTGAATCACACTTTCTTCAATTTACGATCGTGATAGAAGATTTCAAATTTTAAGCTTGCAAAAGGGACGGACAATCTTTAAACTATCCTGTGCATCTTACCCAAGATGAGACCTGACAAGTGTGTTCAGGGGCTGTTTCATCGGTTTGGCACTATTTTGCATTGCGGGGTCTAAATCATTTGCAGTCCCTATTTTTTTTAAAAAACTATTTGAGAACCAAGCCATGAAAAACCCATTGACTTGTAATACATGCCATGCCCCTCTGGTGCTTTGAAGGTTATACGAGACATGCAGGATTTGTGTATACTATAAACTCAAAACTTGCCGTCAACAAAGACAAAACCTTCCCATCCATTTCAGGCCTTTATTTTGTTTATGACAGGGTATGAGGGTGTCCCATTTGCAAACATCATGAAACTTGGCAGGAATCAACAGTACACCCCAATGATGACTTGTCTGAAATCCCAGTCGTAGCCACACAAACCTCTTCAGGAGAAATTAAAAAAACATCCTTGTTTACATTTGAAACATAGTGGATATACAGTCAAACCTGTCTTAGTGGCCACCTGTCTACAGCAGCCAACCTGTCTATAGTAGCCACTAAAATGATTCCCTTGGAGAGAGATCATGTGTTAAAAAACCTGTCTATAGCAGCCACCTGTCTATAAAGGCCACAATTTTTGTTTCCCTTGGGTGGCCACTATAGACAGGTTTCACTGTATAATAGTCTAGTACGTTCATAATCGTATTGTCCCTGTCAGTGCATGATGCACCGGGCAGCGGGCGTCATTCCCATTGAACGCATGCACTGTGGTGTGGACCATAATGGACAGCTGGCTGTGGTATCTATGGGCTACAAGAACCAGGAGGTGTTGGACGATCAGCTCGAAACCTCAAAATCTTGCGATCGCTATAATTGCGCTTGAAGTCAGTTTCCAGTTCTGATATTGGGAGGGAAGTTCGAAGCTCTTACACTACATTTTCTTTAATTTTCCATGTTTTTTTCAATATGCTATGTTCTTGACCTTAAAGAAAGGCTACAATGTTTGTTTTAATGTTGGAAACTCTTTCATGTTCCTACATACAGCTGTTCCTGCTCCTCTTCTGTCATTCTTGACGTGGTTTATCAAAGGCCAAGGCAATTCCTTATCCCCTCTTCCTTTGCTCCCCTTCCCTCTCCCCAAACCACGATTAACCCTGACAATACCAGGCCTTGAAATCCCCATTGGTTTACTATGCAACTTCATACCAATGGTGATGAGAGAGTTAATACTTACAATACTTGAAATCCCCATTGGCTTACTATGCAACTTTATACTAATGGTAATGAGAGAGCAAATTCAAAGCTTACAGCATGGACCCTACATGCTTACAGGAAGGGGGGGAGGGGGAAGTGGGGTGGGGGTGGGGGGGGGGGGGTCTGGGTGCCACCTGTTGATCTGTGGGAATAGTCGATGGGTTCAGTAAGTTTCAGATGATGTCACTTTAATATGGAATCTGTCTTTCCTGTCAATGATCCTGACACGTACAGTGTACTTCATTCAGGGTTAAAAGCTTGATGTCATTGAACACCCCAAACCATACACTCTACGCTGTCCCCTACATGGATTTTTTTTTCTTCCACAGGAGTTTATGGGGGCTGTATTTTGTTTGAAGAAATTGACTCTCATGTGCAATTAAATTACTATATCATTTTGATGGACTACTTTCTAAATATTTTTTTTACCGAAACAAATAGCTCAAATGTGTAGTGTCTGCTGGATGTACCCGTATGCATAAATCTTTCTAGATATGTTTAAAAAATGTGTTTATGTGAACACACCAACCATAGTAATGATGACCTTTCCATTAATTTCTGTGCAAGTTTAAAGGGCCTGTTCTCACAGCTGCTGCTTGCCCACCAGTAGTGGAATTTCTAGGCTGTGGAGTGCATGGTCTGTTAACAACCATGTCTGGCAACAAAGCCTACAGCCTCTCCCTACTGTATAAAGGGAAAGCAAGTGCGTAGCAAGAGTGTAGTCTCTGTTACCAGACACAGTTATCAGACTCGGTGGTGTCCATGCACTCCACAGCTAGGTGGTGCACAAGTGTGCAGTGCATGGACACAATTAAACGAGTCTGTTAACAGCAATGTCTGGTAGCAAGGACTTCACTGTCTCCCCCCACTTGCTTTCCCCTCACACAGTGTAGAGAGGGTGTAGTCTTTATTACCAGACATAGTTAATAACAGACTCGGTGGTATCCATGCACTCCACAGACTATAAAATAGGTGGTGCACAAGTGTGCAGTGCATGGACACAATTAAACGAGTCTGTTAACAACAATGTCTGGTAGCAAGGACTACACTTTCTCCCCCCCACTTGCTTTCCCCTCACACAGTGTAGAGAGGGTATAGTCTTTGTTACCAGACAGACTCGGTGGTGTCCATGCACTGCACAGCCACGAAAATAGATGGTGCACCAGTGTGCAGTGCGTGCTGGACACAATTAACTGAATCTGTTTACAACTATGTCTGGTAACAAAGACTGTACCCTCTCCTCCACTTGCTTTCCTTTCACACAGTGAAGAGAGGGCTTAGTCTTTGTTACCAGACATCATGAATGTGGTGTTCATACTCTATGCAGACTAGACACTAAGCTAGCCCACCAGTATTAAAAGTATGAGGGGGAGACATGGATGGAGTTGCGCACCGGAGCGTGGAGCCTTGTCATGAATCATTAACTGGTTGCGCAATGTGCAGCCTGCTCAGCATGGATGAGTCACCTTGGGGAGTCTTGGTCCTGTATTGCAGTCAAGTTTAATGAGGGGTGAAGCAGGCTTCTATAAAAGCGCCGCAGTCTTCATCATCTGCCCAACCTGGCAAAATAGCTAGCTGTATCATGATCGGGTTAGCCAAGCCTGATCACAAAATAACCAGCCATTTGTGATCATAAAATAACCAGCTATATGCTTCTTTGCTAGCTATTTGGATGAAAAATGTATATTTGGGCTGGCTTTTCTCCGTTCATATACAGAGCAACGCGACTCCCACTAAATGTGTTGTATTTTACAGACAATAGATAACAGACTATGAATAAAGTTCAAATTCCTTAAAATTTATTAAGGAAGATCCATGGTAAATTTTGATATCCTTGCTGGACCAGGATTCACAAAGCCTACGAATCTAACCATGAGAAAAGGGTTAAAGAGAATATACTGTACTGGGAAGACAAATAAGCCTTCAAAAGGTGATCATGAGCAATCTTCTTGCCAATGGTCTTAAATTCATGTATTGTCCATTTTAGAAACTTGCTGAAAGTTATTTGCCCTCAAATGATCCACATTTGGAGTAATCAGTAATTAAGTCACAAATCCTCAAAATTTTAAGAGGATGGGAGTGGTGTCTGTATGACTGTTGAGATACCTTTGATTTATAGATGCAATGTACACCTTAGTGTTTAGGTCTTAGTCATGGCAGATCCATTCCTCCTTCATCACAAGATTAAGTCTTGTTTTATTTCAATGGTTTTATCATCTTGAGATGTTTCCTTTACCTGGGCCTTGTCCGATAGAGTTGCGATTGATCACAACTTGACTTGCGATTCTATAAATTGAAACTTTGTACATTACAGATGGGGGATTGAACTTGCAATTGATTCAGGTCAATCACAACTCGTTATAAGATGGACCCCAGATCCTGAAATCAAATAAGAATGGAAATAGTCCTCCTATACCTCTGCTGTCTACTACACTGTACAATGTATGTCTGTGTGTGTGTTTTACATGTATATATTACTCATAGCCTCATAGGTTTAAAATTTCTTAACTTCTATAAGTGTTATGTGAACAGGATTATCCTGGCCTAGAATCTGATTATAACCAGGTTTAATATCATTATCAGTCTTCCACAGCATCTTGAAAATTTTAAGAGGCTTACTAAACAAAGTCACGGTTCTTGCTCACGATGAGTCACGTGTGCGCGATGCGTAAACCTGTCGGAGCATAGCCTGTCGTCCAGGCAGTTGGACATTTATGATCCAAGCTGAAAAATATGTTTACTACTCTAAGACTGGTCACTGTATCCTTTTCATCTTTGTTAAGTCTGTGAAGTGTGCCTGAGAAGAAATTGAGAATGATTAGTCTACTGCAGCCAGACCTGTTTGTTGAAGAGTTGGTTTAGAAATGCCTGAGAGCCTGGATTCCAGGCTAGTTGGAGCATTTTTAGAGAAACAGTTTTGTTCTTTATGGAGCGGAGTTAGGTGGTGGCTGGCCTAAATTAGAAATGTGCCCTCTTCAGAGAAAGATGGGAGCAACGATTGTTTGCATTAGCAGAGATGAGAGACAGGTCTTGTAATGTTAGCCTGGCTTCCAGGCTGATAAATATATTTAAAATCCAAACTACCACATGAATACTCTCTGGTCTAGTACTGACTAAGATTTCTACTCTTTGTCCATGTCTGGATGAATAGAGAAGAATTTGAAAGAGATTAGTCTACTTACAGCCAGACTACTAATGACTGGTGACCTAGGGCCATATTCATGAAACCTTACTAGCCTAGTTAGTAACTAAAATGCATGTAGCTGAATGCACTTTAGCAACTAATGAGGCTTAGTAATGTTACATGAATATGGCCCCTTTTCGTGGGTGCCAAATCAGATTCACAATGATTTTGAACTCTGATCTCTGTACATGAAGATTAAAATTCTTGTTGTTAACAAGTGTCTGAATGCAAATTGTATACTCTGGCAAATTTGACTGGGATTGTAAGAAATGCACTCCTGTGTTTAAACAGGAACAAATTGGGGTATCTCATTTAGCACAAGAACAATTCACCATTTGTGCATATAAGTCATTCATAACTTACACTCATAGTGTAGTGAAACAGGGCCCTATTTATCGTAGAGATTGGACAAGAAAAGGTCAGACAGCCTGGAAATGAGGTTATATAGCTTGGGTTTTGTGAGGAGTAGGAGGAGGCAAACAAACTATTTCATTGCTTCGAGAAAGAAGAGAAATGTATGCCAAGCACACATTGCACAGTGTGTAGTGGTATGCCAGATGGGAGAAAGATGAGGAATGGGACTGCATCCTTGATTCTTGAGGGAAATCAATTGAATGTTTGAACTGGACGAGGCTAGAGACTGCAGCATTTTCATGGCAGGGGGGAAATTAAAAATGTATTTGCAGGGGATACTTTTCAAGCGTGATGTCATATAACAGGCATGTGTTATACCTTATAAGGAAAGTAATTTTTCTCTTTTTTCTGACAGGTGCTCTTTTTAGCATTGTTTTTATGATGAAGTCTTATGAGGATGTTTTTTTTGTAAAAAGAATTCCAGTGTTCATGTACTTCTGAAAAAATAGTTTTTGTAAGAATGAAAGTTTTTGCCAGATCATTAGCTGAATATGTTAATTGCACTAACTTATACTAAAAAAAAATATTCATATCTATCTTCTACAATAGTAATAACATTTTAAAATATTTAATTTTTAATATATATATATATATATATGCGTCATCTATAAAAGTAATGATATTGAACAAATAGTGTTATTATTTACATAAGTTTTTTGTGTGTATTGCATGAAATATGGGATACAATTTTTTTGGGAGGCTTTTTTTTTTGCATTGCAGAGCCTAAATTGCCCTGAGTCCACATGTACAAACTGTACTTCCTTCCCCAGTGAGAGTAATATATTTATTGGCAGTATCTCGACGTAACCACATGCCTTTAATGAGGTTAGTTATTCATTGGCACAATTCCTCGCACTTGGCTTAGCAGGTTAGCTGCTCGGTGTGATTTAATAGTTTTAATCCACTGCCTACGGGTGTCGGGACGGTCGGACGAGCCCTCGTGTGACGCATGAGCCAGAAATATAGCGCTGCTGCCAGTCGATGTTAGCACCTCGATGATTTATGTTCCGATTTCTCCCTGCAACTTTCCACATAAGAGTGTGAAACTTTCAACAGTACATGGAAAGTTCTGTGTTAATAAAGCACCCATGGTGATTTATGTGTTTTCTTTTTTCGCCCTGTTGATGTTCTTTGACAGATCACAAGCTCACGAAACTGTTACCTCTTCATTAATTGCACTCTATATTCTTTGTTTCATTCATCAAAGTCTACTTTCCTGCCTAGACTTAAAGATGGAAATGAAAACTTTATTACTAATAGATACTATTTAGAAAATAGTAAGACTTTCAGTAACACCATGTGGTTGTATTCTTTTGGATAATTGACCCACTTATGGGGTGAAGAAAGGAAAAGGAAAGTGAAAAAGAGGAGAGGTGAATTGTTTATATTTTATAACACTTACACAAGACTCTTTTACAACCGCATGGTGTTACCAAAATTTTTACTATTCTCTAAATAGTATTTGTTAGTACACTCTCACCATGGAAACATTCAAAGAACATAAAAACTTCATTGTTTTTCAATGTACAGTAACTGTTACTATGCACACAGAAGACACAAGATTTGAACTTCTAATCTACTGCATGCTGGGCAGGGTCTTAACCACAAGGCCATTTCCGAGCCCTGTGTTATTAAGATCTGTGATTGATTGCAACTTGCCTTATGATTGACTTTGATCATAACTCTGTTCATTACAGAAAGGGCATTGGACATGTGATTGATTGAGATCAATCGTAACTCATTATAAGACAGGGCCCAGGGGGGTGTTTCACCAAGCTGTTCGTAAGTTACGAACGACTTTACGAACGACTGGTGATCCCTTCTTGTGCTTAATCAGATTCCCAATGAACAAAGTGTGGTATCGCATTTAGCACAAGAAGAGATCACCAGTCGTTCGTAAAGTCGTTCGTAACTTACGAACAGCTTGGTGAAACACCCCCCAGGTCCACAGTAAAGACATGGCATAGTTAGATTTTTTTATTCAACAATCTGTTAAAGGTGAAATCTTTACAAGTCTTTAAGAAATTTACAGAACTTAATCTAATGATGATAATTCATGTCTTATGATCCCCAGATGAAAATGATTAATAGAGCACGTCGAGGCTACCAGAACAGGCGTTTTGTTCCGGTGAGAGATCCAGACCCTTTTTTCACTTGCAATTGGTGTATTTATAAAATACTGCACTATAGCAGAGTGCTGAGGGTGTATTTCTAAGGTGGTGGATGCAGGTTGTGTGAACACTGCTATTGACCAGTGATACGCATCATGTTTCTTTGATAGAAGATATGTTCATATAAACATTGTCATACACATGTACAGTATGTAACAACATCAAAGAACCATGATTTTGTTTGTTTCAGATTGAAGATGCCTGCACTTGAGTGTAAACACTTCTACATATATATATATGCACAATATGCTTTCTTTCTTTCTGGTATGGTATGCTTTCTTTCTCTCTGTTATAATATGCATTAGTGTAAACACTGCCATATATGCAACAGCAGCAAAATCTAAACGAATCAGATGTGTTCATGCTGCAATTGTGTATAAACTGCTGCAAATCAGCAGAGAATTGTTGAGAATATATTCAAGGTGGTGGATACTTGCAGTGGGAACACTGCTATAGACCTGCAATACACATAAATGTCGCTTTTATGGAAATCGTGGAATGTGAACACTGCCTTCTGATAAAAATAACAAAGAATGACATGTATTTTTTAGGTGGAGTATGCCCCTAATAAAAGGAGCCGCTTAACACTTCCCATGCCATATAAAATGCTGCTTTACATCAGTGTGTGCTGATGGTGAAAAATATCCACAAGTGGCACATGAATAGCATCAATGGTGTGAACACTACCCCATGAAGCAGGTGCCATGTTTTCTTCTCTGTCTGGTGGAGGGAGGTTGCCTTTAAAGGGCATATACTGTACTGGGAAGACACAAAGGCCTTCAAAAGGTGACTGTGAGCAATCTTCTTGCCAATGGTCTTAAATTCATGTATTGCCCATTTTAGAAACTTGCTGAAAGTTATTTGCTCTCATATGATCCACATTTGGAATAATTAGTGATGAAATCACAAATCCTCAAAATGTTCGCCCCGAACAATTTGAGTATTTGTGATTAAATCACTAATTACTCCAAATATGGATAGTTTTATGGCAAATAACTTTCAGCAAGTTTCTAAAATGGACAATACATGAATTTAAGTCCATTGGCAAGAAGATTGCTCACGATCACCCTTTTGAAGGCCTTTTGTCTTCCCAGTACAGTATATGCCCTTTAATGTGAACACCATCATACTGTATGTAGCCTGGCTTCCAGGCTGTTGGATATTTCTGATCCCAACTGGCAAATAAGATTCTGGTACTCTAAGACTAATCACTGTATCATTCTGCTCTCCTCTCAGTCCGTCTCACATGTTCCGGCAAGCTGGAGAATAAATTGCTAATGATTAGTCTCCAGCAGCCAGACCCCTTTATTGAATAGTTTGGATTAAAAATGCCCAACAGTCTGAAAGTCAGACTAGTGTAAACCCTGCCTCATACTGTAGTAGTGAAGTGATGTTGTCCTCTTTGATGGAAGCTGGTTGCTATGACTCACCATCCAGCGCTCATCAATCATGTCTCCTCCACCCTAAACTATTGCACAGGTGGGCCTAATTGAAATGGGGGGGCGAACCAGCCTAGCTGTCAGGCTATTGCGGATTTCTAAATCAAATATTTCACTAAAGGGGTCTGGCTGCAGTAGACTACTCATTCTCAATTTCTCCAGCTCGCCCAAACATGTGAGATGGTCTGAGAAAAGAGGAGAATGATACAGTGACTAGTCTTGGATTACTAAACTCTTTTTGTCAGTTTGGTTATAAAATGTCCAACATCCTTGAAAACAAGCTAGGGATAAGGGTGAAAAAAGGGGGAAGGGGCGGGGGCAAGCGCTTCCTTTTCAAGCAAACACTTGGTATAAATTTGATTATGAAAGTGTCAATGCTAATTAGTAGGGACTGAATGTGGTCAAGAGCTTTTTTCTCGAAAATGGCTTGAACATTGAGGATGGGATGGAATGTACAACAGGAAGATATAAGTGATAACTTAACTATGGAAATGTCACATTATTGATCCCGGTATCCCAGATATTCCTTTGAAAGTTGATAATTGTGTAATATAATTGTGCAAAGAAATTTTGTGCACATTTGTGTCAGTAGCTAGGAATCACCCTTCCCCCTTACTGCAAATTCACCCTCTTCCTCTGCCATGCTGCTTTAATAACAAAACTATTAACAGCAACATTCATGAAGCGAGAGACTACTCAAGGAAGACAAAAAATATAGTCTGTATAAGCAGGTGGCTTTTATATGCAGGTAGATTTTAAAGGGGAAGTTCACCCTAAAATGATTTTGGTTTCAATAAAAAAAAACAAATGAAAGAAACATGAGTGAAGGTTTGACGAAATTCAGTCAAAGGATAAGAAAGTTATTTGATTTTAAATTTTTTATTTTGTGACGTCACATGCGAGGTGCTCTCCCATATGCTGTGTACAATTATTTTTTCCATAATGTGCATTTTCTCACAAAGATATGCATCCTTTTACTTTTGTATTTGATACTTCATTAGAAATTATGTTTTCACACACATACCTGTTCAATAAAAAGAGACAAATGAAAGAAACATGAGTGAAGGTTTGACGAAATTCAGTCAAAGGAAAAGAAAGTTATTTGTTTTAAAAAAATTTGAATTTGTGATGTTACATGGGAGGTGCTCTCCCATATGTTGTGTACAATTTTTTCAAAAATGTCCATTTTCTCACAAAGATATGCATACTTTTACTTGTGCATTTGACACATTATTAAAAATATGTTTTTACACATATACCTGTACCAAAAAAATCATTCTGCTGTCAAAGACAGAAAAAAGCAATTAATCAACTTATTTTGTATACAACATATGGGAGAGCATCTCGCACTCACAAAATCAAAACTTTAAAATCAAATAAGTTTATTTTCCTTTGACCAATTTTCGTCAAACCTTCACTCATATGTTTCTTTCATTTGTCTCTTTTTATTGAAACCAAAATAAATTCAGTGTGAACTTCCCCTTAAGGCCACTTCCTATTTTGCCATCTCGCCCTAGATTTTCTGACCAGATATTTTTGCCATTTTGGGCTGATGAAGGCAGCCCTATTGGGCTTTAACCAGGACAGATAGCTTTAGAAGGAGGCAATTACCAAATTATGCAAACTGGAGAGTGGAGAGATCGGTTTTACAGGGAGAACTAACTACAGTGTAATTAGGTAATGGGACTATCAGATCAACATATGGATGAATCAGCTGTCAACATGATAAGCAGAATCATTTGGAGAGGAAATTCTTTTTTTCTCCCACTAATACTAACCAAATTCTCAGTCAGAATTTGGGGAAAAGGCTGAAATCGATTAATTAACATAATATACAGTAGATTGATGATACACATGTAGTGGGTGGGGTAGGGAAGGAGATTTCAAGTCTTGCACACACACGACAGTAATCTTGAGCCATTGAAAAAAGTACCGGTCTGTTTATATCTTTGGTTTTCTTGGAAGAAATTCAGTAATAATGTTGTTTTCCCAGTCATAAAGACCACAAATCATAAAAAATCTTGGCACCATTAACTACTACTTGGCAATAGTGGGAATTAGTCCAATTTTTGTTCTGATTACGATTACAACAATTAATAAAAAGATATAATTATGCAGGAATATGTTAATTGGTTGACTTTGCAGTTTCCTTCTGAACACCTTTCTCCTATAGATCAAACATAGTCATAATAGATCTTACCTTCTTTGTCTGTGTTCATAAATAAAACATTTTTTTAGGGAGAATTGAATTACGGCAAGCGAAGAAACATTCAGCATGATACATTCAATCATTTATATGAAAGGATTCTGACCTTTCATAGTCCTGTGTCCTGAAAACACAAGAAAGAAAAATAAAAGAGAATCTTACTGGCAGCGTAGGAGTGATGCGATGAGATAAATTGTAGCTAGAGGCGCTGTGATTTTCATAAAGAAAAAAACAAGTGACATTACGTTGCTGTCGACATTCCGTAATTCCCAAAATCTTTCTCCCCTCCCACTCGGTAAACATGCTGTGTAGGTCTTGAGTGATTCAAAAGTCACATTCCAGGGTTTGCTACAATCGCCTAAATTAATAAAATGTTCTGGTTTACGATTGAGGGCAAGTGTCTCCCCTCTCTTTTTGATAAAGTTTCATTGAGGGTCGACTTGGGAGGGTGAAGTACATCTTAGAGTTGAGAAGTGAGGATGAACTGAGATTTAGATTATGAAAGGTCATGTGACTCAAGTTAATGTCATGTGATAGGAAACTGGATCATGTGACTCATGAGGGAGAGGGAAGGTTGATCAAGGGACTGGGATTAAGCAAGTTCACAATTAATGCTAGATTTGGACAGAGTAGTCTTGTATGGGAATCCATATTGAACACTTTATCATCGTTTTATACAAACTTTCAAATCCATGTGCTTTGCATCGTACAGACTCGATGGTTCATCAAAATGCTGACGACTTTATGCCTTTAGGTGATACAGAGGATGTGATGCCTACATTGGCTCTGTGAAGGGTTTTCATTCTACATGGATATGTACAAAATTTTATGAAACAGTATGTTACATAAGCGAGCAGAAATTGTAACTGACAGCAACAGGTACTTGTGGTCAAGCTATTTCATTGGACTGTTTCCTGTAGTACTTAGTCTCCCTGGTGGTAGCCCAATACTTGTTTGCAGACAAACATCTAAAAGCTAGTCTCTCAATTTTAGCCACAGGAGTCTCATTGGCCGTAAAGACCAATCAGCTACATTTTAGTGATAGGGCTTTCCAAGGTAATTTCAATTTTGAAAAGAAAGGGGTCATGTCTACAAACTAATCCCCCTTCCTTCCTAGCCCCCCCCCTCCCCCACCGCATCCCCCCCCCCCTCACTCAGAGAGGTGTGACATGTACCTTGAAATCAATCACCTTGTGTTAATTAATATTTGTCTTTGTCTATATCGCTGCTCTTGTAATCAGATTACTGTCATGTAATTTCTTGTAATTGACTAACTTGTGCTGAAGCAAAACCTGGCAGTCACTGACCTGTGACAAGTTCTGCAAGTTATGTCAAGCTATTTCAAGGGTTAAAGGGAAAGGGTCGTAGTGGTATGTGCCTTATTCCCCACTGTGGTTTAACTTGATACACATACTAAACCTGGACTAACTTTCTGAGACCCAAAATAAAACAACATGAAACATTGTTATTGATTCAATGTCAACGATTTTGTCCTCCGAATCACTATGGGAAATTGAGATTGCCCACGTAGTAATAACAGCGGATAATTCTAATCACCCACTGTTTTGATTTATTTTGCGCCCCATAAAGTTAGTCTATGACTCTATGTGTAGTACCCGGTCTAGTTTAAACCACTATGAGCCATAACTCACAATCAGTGGAGTGCCATGCCCCCCCCCCCCCTTAGGTGGAAATCTCATTTGAACAGGAACTTTGAGCTCAGCGGCAAACTTCCAAATGTTTTCTTTTCTATGCTGTATTACAATTCTATGTCCTTATTTAGTGGCTTATAATGCAAACTGGAGTATTTTAACATTTTCTATTTATTCTTTAGGGGGGGACCACTATGTCAAAAATATAATTTTAGTAAAAAAAAACATGGAAAATGGAAGAAAATGAAAACGAATGTTCCCTCCTAATTGTAGAGATGGAAACTGACTTTAAGAAGAATTGTATTGATTGTCAGATTTAAAAAAAAACCTATAGCCTAGAGACTGAAGACTGTAATACTCAATGATGCGTTGAGGCAAATAACGAAAATCATCGATTCTCATCACAGAATCGCAACAGTGGGTGATTTATATTCTTCTCTGTAAGCATTATGCAGACAATCAAATATACTGTACCATATATGTAGTGATTCAGGGACAAAAAACAACAATATTGAATCAACAACAATACCTCATGTTGTTATATTTGGCATCTCGTAAAGTTAGTCCAGGTTTAGTAGATATATTAACCCATTGTGAATCAGACAAAATGCTGCTCTATGGGATTTGTGTGTATTAATGATGAAAAAAATCCACAAGTGGCACATTAAGAGTTAAGTTAAACCACTGTTGTAAGTTAAACCACTGTTGTAAATGTGGGCCTCTGTAAATAAAGTTCAGTAACAGGCTGGAAATTGCTCTTTAAAAATGGTGATTTGTTTTTGGAGGTGTGTTCAGGAAGCTTTTGTTTCCAGGGCAGGAAGCGCAACTGTTCTGATGAAAATATTAAATTTAATCTACAGGTGGAAGGGTACAGAGGATCACTGAATTACTGAACAGGAAAGGCAGAAACTATTTTGAGATATATCTCAAACATGAAATATTTTGGGGGGACTGATGGAAAAAGAAAAGGTGACTGTATTCTAGTCTGTGCCAAGATTTGCTTGATTTGTTCTGTGGAGTGGCCGTTGTGAGAGTTAGGGTCGTGGAATGGAAAGAGAAGGAAAATGAATGCAGTGCTATTGGTTTGATACAGCAAAGTGCTGAAATAGTATGCTACCTTGTAAGTACATGATATGATGAACAAGAGATGGCAGCAGACAGGTTTTAAACTTTATACAGTTGAAGGGGCAGCAAGAGAGTGGATGTTTTTTTTTTTTTTGAAGATTTGCAATCATACATTTTCCTTCTAAATATTTGTTAAATATTATATCAAATGTCGAGATGGAATATGGGCTGCAATATAATTTTTATTTTAATTGTGATAACCTTACCAAATTGGCAACTGTATCTTCCGTAGCTTTTTAAACTATGTTGTATTTTTATGTCAAAACCATGTTGTACATTTGCCTTTTGATTGATTTTGTGAGACATGGCCATCTGGGAGAACAGTTCGTTGATCATTTAATGAAGCTGCCCTGCATAAATATGATTGAATAAATAATAAAAAAATAAAACATGAATGAATGTGTCTTTTTAGTGCTTAATTTATTTCTCCTTTATGCTTTCTTTGTCACTACAGTGTTTTCAGCCTGAGATCAGAGAGGACCTTTTAGCCGCTGTGAAACCACAACTGTCAAAGAAGAAGAGATCCGTCCGGTTTTTCCTTGATTCCGTACAGGTAAGTGTCTGTGTTTGTATGTCAGTATGTCTCTCCATTTGTATGTATGTGTTCTGTGCGAGAGAGACAACTTTTGTTGGTGAGTGTTTGTATTTATGTGTGTAAGAGAGTGAGAGACAGATAGAAAGAGTTTTGTCTGTTTGTCAGTCAGTACATGTTAGTCTTTCTACATGTGTTCAACATGTGTACATCTAGCTTTGCATGAATACTGCAACCAATTCATATTATCTCAAGTCTTGGGGAAAATCGTAAATATCACAACTACTTTCACAAGAGTACATATATTTCAATATCTTAGTGAACATGATGCTGCATAAATATCAGAAAATGTAGGTCAAGAACATATTCAGTGTAATAGTACACAAATGGATGTAGAAATATGAATGCAGTAAAAGTGATTTTGCAGGGCAAATCGCCTGAACACCAATGGCATGAATGTAAAGACTTGACTCAACAAATCTTTGTGCTCATTTGCTCTGCTGCCCTCTTGTGTCTATCCATGGATAGTGAAGTTCTTCCAACATGTGATAGAATGTAACTGTATCGTGCCAACAGATTTATCCACAAGCTTTGCATCAGGATCAACAGCTTGACTCAAGCTCGTCTTTATGTATCCCAGATGTATTTGCTGCCCTCAGTTGGTTGGTTGTGGGCATGTTTTCTCATTCGTTCATGGTAAGATGGATGGAGAAGTTAAATAGGATCATGAAATATATTTGGGTGTGTGTGTGTGATGAAAAGAGAGGGAAGGAAAATAAGAAGAGGTGCAATTTTGATCTAAAGCCAATGAATTAGATACCTTCACATGTCAGCTCTTCTTGGGAATTTCAATAATGGTATTTGAAATAAAAGTGGGTCTTAAAGAAAAAAAAAGCAATTTCTGTTGTTCTCCTGATTGAAATTTGCAAGTGTGTAATTTTAGAAATCTAGGAGAAAGCAACTGGTCGCCTGAGACTAGCCTTGAGGAATGTTTGTGGGATTGAGGTGACTTTGAAAGTGAGGATAGAATGAAGGAGGCCCTCGGGGTCTGATTATGAGCAGAGCGATTTGTATCAATCTTTTTTTAATCACTATAATCCAATAACAACGAGAAAGGGGATTCTGCCAAATTGTATACTTGAATCTAAGGTGACCTGCTACCCTGTAGGCAAGGAAACGGAGCAGGGATGGAAGAACCAGCGAACCCCTTCCGGAATAAAGCCCCGTTCAAACTACCGTAATTTTGCCTCAGTGTTTTGGTAAGCAATGTCTTCACGAGTATCAAAGAACACTGTTTACACATACACTGAAAATACCAAAATATTGCTGGCTGGATTGCATTTCGTGCATATTTAAATTAATGGTAAAATGGATGACAGCTAGCTATATTGGGGCAAACCATGGATTGTTATTAGAAGCATGAAGTAAGTCCCCTAAAAAATGCAATGATACCGTAAGCAAATTACTCCCCAGCTCAGCTCCCAGAGAAAATAGCCATAAAATAGGGTTAAAAAAAGGAGAGAGCAAATCATTTTATACATGAATTATATGAGTGACTCCCAGCTTTTTATGCCATTATTTGTAGTGGATTGTCTAAATTGTTGCAAATATTGTATTTAGCTTGTGGATGGGGAGCCAATATGAACTGGGTTTGAGAGAAGAATGTGATAGAAGGGAGCGGCTATGAGCGTATTTATAACCACCCGATTATAGAATCATCATTAGGAATCTGGTTTTGTAAATGTTTATTCTGATACATGTTTATGGAAACACACCCAAGATCTTGAGGGACACAAACCCATACAAGGGCTGGATTTTGCAAATTATTTGCGGCCAATCTGAGCTGACCTCTCCCCTGTAGGCATCAAAGAGGAGTGGATTACATCAGTTAACCCTTTCAAACTTACAGAGAAGTGCGGAATTTCATTTGAGAGGAACTTTCTTCTGTATTGAACCTGAACAGTCTTCAGAAAAAAAACAATTGTACACAGGACCAAAATACTGGAATATCCTAAATACCACATTACAACAGCAAGCAAACATCTTCTGCTCCAAAAGGCATCTAAAGCTCATTTTCCTGAACTCACACACATTACCACCTCTGTTTTTCTAAGTCATCAACCCACAAGAATAAACTTGTACGCATTGCAACTTGCATGGTTATCCAACCTATTCAATCTGTGTGCCCATCTTTTTATTTATTATATTTAAAAATTCTGATTTGTTTTTCTTGAAAGACTTCTCTTTGTAACCCTCAAATCCTTTTCTTCCTCACTCTCCCAACAACATGCTCTCTTCGTTTAGTTTTCTTTTTCTTTTCTGTGAATAATGAATACATCGTCATTCTCATTAGGTGGTGATAGGGGAACATAGATGTCAGTTTTGTGGAAATGAATAACATTCTTTTTCAATGTACAGGGAAGGAGATTGATTAGTGAAACATATATCAAGTCGTCATTTTGAAACCGGAGTATGGATAAAATAAACTGTAATACAGGCACATTTATGAGTCTGTACTCTGTCATGTGTCACTTAAAGCTAAATTTCATTTTCCCATTGAAACAGCACACAGAAAGAAAGACATTTTTTGTTAGATTTAGACAGAAAGGGAGAATTAGGTTTTATTTTTCCATTGAAACAGCACACAGAAAGGAAGGGATTTTTTTGTTAGACTTAGACAGAAAGGGAGAATTAGGTTTTATTTTTCCATTGAAACAGCACACAGAAAGGAAGACAATTTTTGCAAGGTGTACACAGAAAGGTAGTATGATGTAGAACAGAGAGAAAAATTATCCAGAAATCAATATGACGTCCCACGTTATTAAGAGTGGCAGTAAGAGTGTCACTTGGAGGCCAGATATCGCCAGGGTTTCACCGTTTAGCCTGAAACGATGCTTTCATTTCACGTATATTCACACACATGTAAGTGATCATAAAGGTGAATTTACGGTCTAACAACCCATTGTGCTCTCAAACTTGGAAATATCACCTTCTTGGAATACACTGAAATAGAAAAGAAAAAAAAGGGAAGTTTACTTTGATCTTGTAAAAGGCTTTACTATCATGTGAAATGAAAAATTTGTCAATCTGACTTTATTATCAGACTTTTCTTCAGTAGATTCGATGTCTTCAGTGCAAGTGAGAGCTTTATATGATTTGGATACTGTATATGTGTGTGAGTGTGTGTCAGAAAGAATTGAGGTAAAGAATAGGATAAAGAGATACAGCAATAGAGAAAAAGAGAGTGAAAAGTGAAAGAGAGAGAGAGAGAGAGAGAGAGAGGCTGAAAGACAGACAGAGTGAGAGAGAGAGAGAGGCTGAAAGACAGACAGAGTGAGAGAGAGGCTGATAGGTACATGTACAGTAAAGTTTGCACTTAAAAAAGCAATCTTAATGTGTTCCCATTACTTATGTGAATTATGATTTACCAGTAAAGATCAATGGAATAGAAAGTGGGAGAGAAAGAGAGAGAGAGAAAGAGAGAGGGAGAGAGAGAGAGAGGGGGGGGGAAGAAAAGGGGAGACAACATGTTGGGGCAGTCTTAGGTAGATGTCTAGAAGAGTGCATCATACAAACAACTTTCAATCCCATTCAGTCTCTTTAGGTGTTTACAAATAAATCCAGAATAAGAAGCACAAAGTGGGCAGGATACCAAAACACTGAAAGAGGGAGAGAGAGAGAGAGAGAGAGAGAGAGAGAACAGCTAGTGAGAAGAAGTGCAAATTTGCACAGCAGTCTTAATAGATGTTTTCGAAACTTCTGTAACTTTACAATTTAAGATCAATGACATAGAAAGTGGGGGAAGGTACCAAAACACAGACAAAGCGAAAAAGAAAGAGATAAAGAAGGTGAAAGTGTGAGCGAATAGTTTGCATGGTGTAAATGGATGACGGGGAGAGGAAATCAATTGATACAGCGAGGGGAGGAAGCATGGAAACAGAAGATAGAGAGACAGAGGGAGGATTCTACGCACGCCCCTGCTTGACCAAAGACGCCATGTCTTCCCGACTCTTGCCCTATTTCCATTACTGTCAGCATTCTCTTCCGATAGCATCTCCATCTTTAATGTATATCCTGCCCCCCCCCCCACCTCTCAACCCCACCCCACCTCTGCACACACACGAAGCAAACATTTGATATGGACATTGCACAGATCTTGGTGGTATCTGGGAAAACAGAACACACACACACACACACACACACACACACACAATTTAAGATTATAAAGAGATAACTGTCATAGATTCTTTAATCACGTCATGCGTGTTACACTCACTCAATTTACAGAAGGTCAGGTCATGATGAATGAAAAGTAATTTCAAGTAATTCAATTGGTCCTCTAGTTAAAGGCAGATTATCGCTGATTTGATAGCCTTCAGAGTCTTTATGTATGCGCTGTTCGAAGCATGATTCCATAAAGACATTTAGATATGAACATTGTATTTGCTTTACGCTCAGACAGGGAAACTATTATGCTGACATTGATAGTTATGCTGCTTTTCAGCCATGGGGCGGAAGGTTAGGGTTGGGGGGGGGGGTATTATTTATCATTACCTGAGATAAATTTGTGATTTCATTCATAACAATTGTTCGAAAATCAGTCCTAGTAATGATATCAGATCAAATTATAAGAATCTTCCTATACCGCATTATGAACATGTGTGAAAGGGCTGCTACAGGTATTTAGGAAGGGAGTGTGACGATATCAGAGGAAATGAAGAGAATCTTCCTATACCGCATTATGAACATGTGTGAAAGGGCTGCTACAGGTATTTAGGAAGGGAGTCTGACAATATCAGAGGAAATGAAGAGAATCTTCCTATACCGCATTATGAACAAGTGTGAAAGGGCTGCTACAGGTATTTCGGGAGGAAGACAGGCAATTTCAGATCAGATTAAGAGCAATCTGCCTTACACCTCCGTACAGTCATGGGTGCATGGGCTGTTACAGGTATTTAGGAGGGGTGATGGACAATGTCAGGTAGATGAAGAGAAAGCTTTCTGTACCACAATTTAAACATGTGTGAAAGGGCTGCTACAGGTATTTAGGAAGGGAGATTGACGATAAAAGGTCAGATAAAGAGCAATCCTCCTAATACTGCCATATAGTCATTTGTGCGTAGACTGTTACATGCATTTAGGAGGGGTGCTGGACAATATCAGTTCTATGAAAAGAAATCTTCCTGTACCACAATTTAAACACGTGTGAAAGGGCTGCTACAGATATTTAGGAAGGAAGACAGGCGATCTCAGATCAAATGAAGAGCAATCTACCACCCTACAGTCATGTGTGCAAGGGCTGTTACAGGTACTGAGGAAGGGAAAGTACCATGTGACGTGTGCAACCTATATCTGCAGTCATGCGAATGCAGTCTTTGTTTTGACAAACCCAGTTTAATTATTGTTGTGCTGCGAAGAAATGACACAAAGAACAGGGCCAGATTTCTGTGAAAAGGTCAGCTCTCTTCATGCTTGAACATTAGGTCTTTCCTGTGGTACTTATAACAGTTTTATTCAGTCATTCAGTCAGTCAGTCATTTTGTCTTTTCAGTCATAGATGTACACATACACTCCAGCTCAAAGGAATTGGCATAGGGAAAGGGAAAGGGAATAAAGGGAAGGAGCCGCAGTTTTAAACTGAGGTATATTTTGTCCAGTTCAGCATGAAAAAATGCATTTTAGGCAAAAGCATCCTATTTCATGCTGAACATGACAAAATATACCACGGTTTAAAACTGCGGCTCCTTCCCTTTCTTCCCTTTCCCCATAGATGCCAATTCCTTTGAGCTGTAGTGTATAACAGTTTCATTGAGTCAGTCAGTCACCCATTTTGTCTTTTCAGTCATAGATGTACACATATGTGTGTATTCATTCATGTATGGATTACTTTTAGATTTACTGCTTATGATGATCATTTATTGAATTATTTTACTTGTTTACTCGTTCATTTGGGTAACTCATTCATTCACTTATTCATCTGCTCATGCATTGATGACTTTGATTGATTAGTTCATTGATTTGTTCATTCATTTTGTGGGCTTATTGAGTTGTCATTCTGAATCTGTACATGCCATGTCATTAAATGATAATGACAACATTTGAACTTGATTCTGCACAAGTGTATGCCGAGTATTTTGCCAGGACAGATTTGGAAATATCATGGGTGAAAGATAAATAAAGAACAAAAAATAGAGCTATGCTTTGGCCCTTTTCCACCTCACAAACATTTCTACGAAGCATAATTTATGATCTGATAGTGTGTGGAGCCAATAGATTCCTGCACATTATCATACAATGGTGTGAAAATAATGCATGGGGGCCAGGGGTGATTTAACCTATGCAATGTTGCACACAAGAGCCCCAGCAAATTCTGAAAGCGCCCCTGAGAAAAATGCAATTTTCTTACACTCACACAGAACACAATGCACAGCATGGTATGGGTTATTTGTTCCATGTGGTCAGATGAAAAGAAACCTTGTTAATATTTTCCTGATAATTCCATGCATATGAGCTTTTTGGATACTGAAGGCTTGATTTCAGTAGATATGAAGACCTTTGCAATTTAACTTTTCCTGAGTTCTTCTGAAAATTCTTTATCCTGCATCTCTTACCCTGTAAGGAAGTGAATATATTTAATTTATATTTATTGATGAAAAGTCACTATGTAAACAGCAGGGGGTATAATTTGTATATATGTGTGGTCCTTTTATGCCTTTTATTTCAGCATACACAAAGATATGTAAACACAATTTTAACATCTACTCAAGATCAACTCATTTTGAAGAATAGTAGTTTTGGTAGCACCATATGGTTGAAATCTTTTTGTTTTATTTCAGTAATCTTTTGGTATGTACAACTCATTTTGTGTATTACAGTGAAGCCTTCTTTTTTTACTGTATAGAAAGACCAGCCTGCTTTAAAGACCACATTGCTCCTTAGAACAACGATTTTCATTGAAATGTGTATTGAAATAACCTGCATATTGATGAATGCTCTTTAGAAAAATAGTAAGACTTTCGGTAACAGTCTATTCTTATTGGCCGGTTTCGGACACTCTCTGGTTATTTCGGATCCCTTCAGATCCCATAAATACTCAGCGCACTCATACGTTTCTTTAAGTTATTCTCCGGATGACGGACAGAGCACAGTGCCTGAAACATGGAGACTGATACTCTCTCTTTCAGATTTTGAAAGAAACCTATAGCTAGTTGCAAAACTTTCTCTAATTTTTCCTACACCACTCTCATTTCTTTTTCTTTTCTCTTTATAACTACTTTGTGACTAGTTCACAATTCTCAATCACCACCCACACTCTTCTTCTACCTCTATTTCGTCCCATTTATTTTTGGTTTGAAACAACAAAAACTAAAGCTAAAAATAGTCTTGTGAAAATGTTATAAAATATAAAAATTCACCTCTCCTCTTTTTCACTTTTTCACTTTCCTTTCCTTTCTTCATCCCATAAGTGGGACAATTATCCAAAAGAATACAACCACATGGTGTTACCAAAAGTTTTACTATTTTCTAAATAGTATTTATTAGTACACTCTCACCATGGAAACATTCAAAGAACATTTAACGTGCATATCATTTGCTTCCTATGACCTTTATTTTTTATTGAAATGCATAAATTAAAGATCACCTGCTTACAAAGAGTACAGTGCTCTTCTCTGTTGCGCCGTCTTCCTATACAGGTTTCACTGTGTTTGCAAGGAACATGCAAAAACTGATTCATGAGTGATTGATCTTTCCTGTTAATTGAAAATCAAGAGGTTTTTTTTTTTTATTAAAGAAAGGTTGTGCATTAAGTCACCCATCAGTACATCTTACTCCATTTCTCGTGGTTGGCAATTGGCCATATAATAGGCCGACACATAATTGGGGCACGAGTTTCATTCACAAAGAGCGTCGCTTGATTCATCGGCTGTTTGACATTTGCAGCCCCTGCCGCTCAGATGGAATGAATGAGACGGGTTTCTGTAGACGCAATTTGCTTCTATTGATCCCAATTTCTTCTAGAAATATTTGAAAGCGGCGCAATGGAGGAAAGGAAGCCATTATGCGTATCTCAATATGTGCGTTAGTAGCAGTGACATTTCTTACATGCCTTCTCAAACCACTTGCTTCATTTGGGTTGATATAAATTTATTAACATTTTATAAAAACACTCAATGCAATAATTCTCAACATGCACGTTAGTAGTATTGACATTTCTTACATGCCTTCTCAAACCTCTTGTTTCATTTGGGTTGATGTAAATTTATTAACATTTTATAAAAACACTCAATGCAATAATTCTCAACATGCACGTTAGTAGCATTGACATTTCTTACATGCCTTCTCAAACCACTTGCTTCATTTGGGTTGATATAAATTTATTAACATTTTATGAAGACACTCAATGCAATAATTCTCAACATGTGCGTTAGTAGCAGTGACATTTCTTACATGCCTTCTCAAACCACTTGCTTCATTTGGGTTGATTTAAATTTGTTTGACGTTTGATAACAACATTTAATGAAATAGTAATAACTACTAATGATAAATACCGTAGAAGCATTTACATCATTATTAAATATGAAATGAAGGTATTCATAAAAAGTCTGATAATATACTATAGTAGCAATGACATTTATATCACTTGTCATACCACTTGTTTCATTTGGTTTGATTTAGATTTATTTAACGTTTTATGAAAACATTCCATAAAATAGAAATAACTCCTAATGATAATCGCCACAGAAGCATAGATATTATATACAAAATGTTGGAAATCATAAAAGTCTAATAAATGACTTACGTATAAACATCACCCCAGTAAATGATCAAAGATTTGGCATTATCTGTCAAGGAAAATTGAGACAAGTTTATTTCATATTTTATAGAAACAATCAATAAAATCGCAACATACACTTACAATAATCCCACAGAAGCATTAGCATCATTGTTAAATTCAAAATGAACGTCATAATAAAAAGTATGATAACAGACGTCAGTAAATACAAATATTTGGTGGAATCTGTCAAATAAATGAGGAAAACAAAGAAAGATTTATAGTGCAGTGATAGTGCCCGAAAAATGGGGTTAAAACCATTTGGCCCGTGAACCCTGAACCCGTGGATATTTTTCACTATCAATACACATAAATCCCATAGAGCAGCATTTTTATGTGTCACTTCAAGGCTTGATTGTATGCTCAAATACTCTAAGAGTGCATGTAAATCTATTTAGTGATGGCCAGTACTGTAAAGTACAAGGTAACTTGACCCAAAGTCATGGCCCTGTACAAGACAGTGAACTCTATCACTGATAATACTAGCTGATATTATAAAGATACAGGTGGACGACAGATGGAAGAGACAATCATTCATTACTTCTAGATCTTAGGTTATTTTTAGCCAAATCTTAGCCTGGCTTCCAGGCTGTGGGCATTTTCAATCCAAAGTATAATATTTAATAAATGGGTCTGGCTGCTGTAGACTAATCATTCTCAATTTCTTCCCCTGCTCGTCCAAACAGAGGGCAAAAAGAGGAGAATGAAAGAGTGAGTAGTCTTGTTAGTACGAGACTCTTATCTTTAAGTTTGAATTAGCCATGTCCAAAAGCCTGGAGAAAGGCTAGCCCGATCTCTTTGGAGTCAGTGACATCTTATAACCCCGCCCTGTTTCAAACATCATGGTACTCTTAGGGATTTGTGTATTATTGTTGCAAGAAAGCTCTAATGGCATGTATAGACCTAACCCATCATGTTTCAAACAAAATGCTAGACATTGACTTTTTGTGTGAATTAATGCAGCAGAAAAACTATAGTGACACTTTAAGAGCTAGCCCATACCATTTGACAAAATGCTACTCAATGACATTTGTGTGTGTTATTGCCGCAGGAAAACTAAAGTGGCACAAGTGGCACTTAAAAGAGTTAAGCCATACTGTTCATTGATAAAATCTACTCAATGACATATTTGTGTAGTTATTGCTGCAGAAAATCTTATCGTGGCACTTTAAAAAGTTAAGCCATGCTGTTTCAAACATAATACTACTCTATGGATTGATGCGCGTCAGTGACGTACAAATTCATCAATGTGATGTCAGGTACTAATGAATCGATGGGGGGCTCACGGCCACTGGACTGTGATTGGCCATTTTGGAGTACTTGAATAAAGTGGTCATTAGAATTTAAAATCTTAAAAAGGTTTTAATCTAACAAATTAAGTAAATCAATTTATGATCTATCTTAAGATGTTCATCTTTATGAGAAGCTGTATGGAAAGTTGGTTTTATATCCGTGGAGAATTAGATTGTGACCTGCGCGATTTGCATTCCTTTATATCATTCCTGGCATTAAGCAAAGAAACAAAATTCAGGCGGAAGCATGGTATTATCATAATGATCTTCCTTTCTTTTACTTTCATTTTCTTTTTCCTCTCCATCTCTCTTCTCCAGCAATTGGTTTTAAAATGTACTTTTTACCCAGCATGGGTGACGATTTCATGCAATTACAAAGTTGACATTGAAATGTAGTGTTGTAGTTGTTCTTTTAGGAAAAGACATCGGAATGAGAATGGGTCTGTACAGACATGTTATAAGGACTGCTTCACTAGAAACGGGGGCACGGGAGGGGGTGCCCACTCAGCCACTGGGGGACTCAATCAGCCCCCTCCCCTCCTTTACATTCTTTCCCTCTTCAATATTTGCTTTTGAGGTTTCTTCATTTTCACTTTTGAAGTGAATCAGCAATACCTTCATTCTAAAACTTATGTACAGCGCACTGTCTTTGCACAATCTGTTACAAATCTCTTTCTCACATTTAATGATAGCATTGCATTTTTACTTATTGAATGAAACAATTACTTTCACACTAAAACTTATGTTTAGTAGATTAATTGCATATGGACAATACCTTATCTCTTTCTCACATGGTTTTACTGTTCAAGTGAAATATATTTACAAACACCCACGCACTGAAACTTATAAACTGCAGATTGCTTCTGCACAATCCGTTATCTCTATCTCACATTTAAATATAGCATGACTTTTTCACCTTTGTAAATGAAACATTCACATACACTAGTTTATAGCCTATGAGCAAAGTTTATTTCTTTCTCACTTTGAAATGTATATTTTCATTGGAAAAACAGAGTAGCCCTTTTTTTCAAAAGTCATAAAACTCAGCTGGGATCAGCAGTATACCCTCACGATAACATGTATAAAATCTCATAGTCATAGCTTCACAAGCATTTTCAGGAAAAGTGAAAAACCATCCTTGTTTATATTTGGAACTGGCGATCAAAGTCTACATTTATATACTGTATTGCAGCAGCTAGCTGCATGGAGCATGTATTGTAAACACTGCTCCCATTGTCGCGGACAGTTCGGAATGGAGAACCGCAATATGTGCTGATTGCAGTCTCGGTCTGTAGGTTATAGGAACTGAGGTTTTGGCCGACCTGTACTTAAAACGTGCTGACCTCCTTGAAATCTTACGATCAATATAAACCCAGCTCTGATATTGTGAGCAAAATTCCCCAACAGTATTTTCTTTCAAAATGATTATTTTTTGACCTGCAAAAGGGCTCCCCTTTCTTTAAATGTTCATTCTCTGCTCTTTCTATAGCTGGGCATTGGGTGTTCGTACGTCACGGGGTGAAAATAAAGGTGTGCTGAACAGCTTGAACATTGCGATCAGGTTTACTGTACGTCAATCCATCGGGATGAGCACTGGTTTTTTTATCTCTCGCAGGAGGGATCACAATCATGACAGCCAGGTCTCTTGTCCTCTATTTTTATCTCTCTTTCTCTCCTTATGTATATTTTTTTCACACTTTGATACTTATAATTTATCATTATTCTATTGCATGGTTCATAGTTCTGAATTTTCTTTAGAAACTTTCTCACATTTATAAACATGTCAATGCTTCATGTTTATAGGTTGTCGTGAAAAACTATCTATGATTCCTCACATGTCTATATTAATGTCAATGCTTCTTTAATGCTTTTATTTAAAGTACTGCACCTACTTACATTGTGTGTAGTGTATTCTTTTTATGGAAATGTGGAAAAATAAGAATAATGCAAAAAAAATATTTGGCGCTTAATACAGGCATTTCTAAGTGTGCTGTTTTCTGTCAATTATCCTAGGAATTAAAGTGGAAACCTTAAGTAATTCAAATAAATTCAAATAAAGTTCAATTAAATTCAATTGAATACAAAGGCCTTTCTGCATTTCCCCCAAATGCTGCCTATCTTGTCCAAAAGCTCTCCCTTCCCTTTACATGTTCTCCCTACCCCCTAAATCCAGCTATCTTGTCCAAAAGGTCGCAAAGCCCTCAACATTCTCACCACAATCCCACAAGTGGGCACATTCCTGTGGCCTCATGCATGATTCAACAACTTTCAGCCCCATGCTCGATGCAGGTTGAGTGTTGGTGTTGCCAATTTGCAGCTCATGAGGTTCCCCAACTGACACAGATACCTCATTTCTTTGTGCAATCCATAAATTAACTCAATGAATCAGTTCAGAACATAGACAATCATAATTACCATCTTGTTGCCTATTTGCCGCTATTTGCCGCTCATGTGATCGCCCAATCCCAACTCTTTATGCAATCCATCAATCAACTTAATAAGTCTGTTCAGAACATAGATGGTTATTGTCACCGTATTATTGCCAATTTGCAGCTCATATGATCCCTCTACAGCCATCCCATGTCTTTATGCAATCCGTGAATTGACCCTAGTGAGTCCATTCAGACCTTAGATGATCATAATTACTGTTGTGTTGCCAATTTGCAGCTCATGTGATTACTTCATCCCAACTTGTTCTGCAATCCATGAATGAAATGAAAGAGTCTGTTTAGAACATAGACGATCACATAAATGCTGTGTTGCCAATTTGCATCTCCTTATGTAATGGCATAATCAACTTTACAGATCTGTTCAAAAACATTGAGTGATCAGATTGATGCCTTTACACAAAACTACAGTCTACAGATGATGGACATGGTGGAGTGGGTGGTGATGGTAATACATTGTGTATTTATAGGATGTGAACAAACAACATCCCCTCAATCAAAAACAAAAAGTGGTTAAACTCAAAGCCTAGAGTCATGGTTAGGTTTACAGTAAGGCATAGCTCGCTGTCCAGCCGTAGAACATGTGGAATTGCGTAGTTATTCCTTACCTCATGGCAGTTTGTAAGAAATCTTGTGACTCTAGCCTTTTATCGACCTGGGAACATGTGAAGGCCAGTTTTTATTTCATCTTATTTGAGGAACGTTTTTTGCTTGGTTTCTGGAGGCGGTCGAAAGTGAGATTTGTTATGATTGCAGTAATTCTGAATAGCGTCACTGACCATATGACTTTTTTTTTGTGCTAGAAAAATGTTAGAAATTGCTCTTTCTAAACAAGAAAATGAGTAACCCGTTCTTTACTGAGCCTATGTATTTGTGGGCTGGCTGTTCTCCACTCAGATACTGAGCAGCGCGACTCCCATGTAATCTGCTGTACGAACAATAAATTACAGGCTATGAATAAAGCTAAAATGCTGTACAGGGTGTAATTTATCCACACCACTTTGGTTACTGCAGTTGCGTGGCCAATTTTGACTTTAACTTTAATTTTGAATTAAACCAGGGTTCACAGCGCATGAGAGGAGGGATTAAACCGTCCCATATAAATCTCTAATGCTCATATTTTACTCTAATAATTTGTAGACATCATGATGTTTTAAAAGCAAGTCAGATTTTGTGATGGGTCTCGTGAGGAGAATTTAAATAAGGGACATTCCCTTCTTGAACAAAGAAGCTTGTACCATTTGGTGTGCTAGAAAAATACTGCCTTATTTCAACAAAAGGAAGTACATAACAAAAGTTCCTTTTTATGAAAATGAGCAAAATGTATTGGCATCAGTGCAGCACCATATCATGCAGAGCTTCCAAATCTCCTCGATTTTGCCAGAGACTCCCTGAAAATAGACCAATATTGCTGATGTGGATTTCATCACATCACCCAATCTCCCTGATTATGGATAGACCATTGTCATAATGTTCTATGCGTTTGATGGACATCTCCCTGCTTTGTGATGAATTTAATTTTCCCAAATCATCCTGATTGTTGAATTTCAATGTTAGTAGCTCTGTATAACGATATATTGAATATCTCACTGCAAGATGAATACTCACTTCATACAGGTAGAACTTTATCTGTATGGAGGGAGTGGTGGGTTCTGTGCAATCTAAAAACATCAGAAAATCAACTAAGATGGAGTTTGTCAGTTACTCCCTTTTGTAAAAGTAGGGTAGAGTGAGCATTCAAGGCTGTCTGGGCAGATACTCCTTTCGAAGGAACGTGACAAGAGAAAAGCCTTTATTCAAATCAAGATTCCTTGAAAGTTTGATAAAGCACCTTGAGAACCTCTCTGAAGTAAACGAAAAGCTAACATGAATTATAATCAGTTTTGTGCTAGCAACATTTTAAAACACTTTTTATGATAATGTATAAAGAGGGTCTTTAACATCTTACTGGCTTAAGCCCTGGACATGAAATTTGAAGCAAATAATTTGGAATACAAGGGGTTGAAAATCTCTCTGAATTAAACAAAAAAGAGGACATGAATACTCATAAATGATTAGTTTGTGTTTGTAATATTATAAATCATTTTTGATGCTCATGTATAAAGAGGGTCTTTAACATCTGCTAGCTTTGGACGCTGAACATAATAATTAAAACATATAATTTAGAATACAAGGGCTTGAAAACCTTTCTGCAGTAAACAAAAAGGGGACATGAATAATCATAAATGTTTAGATTATGCTTATGACATTTTACATCATTGTTAATGATCATTTAATATCGCCGTTAACCCTTGGTAGCCTAAATACATAACCGTAAGAAATGACACATATGATTTGCAATTTTTCCTCTTCTATAAATGTTATGGTAATGGTAATAAAGAATGCTCATTCTGTAATCAATAAAGCGCCTTTTTGCAATAATCGTAGGCCCCATTCTCCTTTGGTTTTATTCACTAAGCCTAGTTAGCTACTGAAGTGCATTTAGCTACATGCATTTTTTAGCAAGTAGCTAGGCTAAAAAGCTTTAACGAATACCACCCCAGGAAGTTAATACCCCATGCATTTTAATGGTGAGATAATGGACATTAATTTTATCTGTCAACATAAGCCCATCTATTAGCCCATCCACCGGGCTTGCGGATGTGTACATGTTTACTGTGTATCCCTTATCAATACTCGTACTACATGTAGGAGTGTGTACCGGAGGTACCCTTCTGTACGCGTCTGTCTTCCACAAAATGAGCATTGTAATACTGTATGCACTTGAGTTCGAAGTAGGCCACTGATGTAGGCTTAACGGAAACTTGTATCATTTGTGCGGCCGCGGTCCCCGGTCCCCGTCGCCGTCTTTGGAAAGCGGGTTAGGAAAGCAAACGAAGACATCCACTAAGACTCTTGACATGTCTTGCCTACTCCTGCTCCTCTTCCCAAATCTATCAGTTTTCTCGCCAGCAGTCATCGAATTTCGCCGCTTCGCTCCTACCCCGGGAGGAGCTAATAAAGTCGCGGAGTCGACGACATTGCGGAACTAGGGGTCGTTCGCTAGCCAGCCCCTGTCACGCTCCCATCAGCCATCTCGTTTGCATCTATTGATTTCTTTTTTTTACGAACCTGTGTTTTTGCGCTTTTTGGCAAAGTCTACTGTAGCTAGTTACACACATACGCCAGTGGCATGGGAAACAAATGTAGACAATATAAATTTTGTGATAAAATACCGTTTATTTTGCAAAACAAATAAGGTGAAGAAAAGATGCGTGGTATGAATGTACATGTAGTTATGAAATATGCTTTTATATTAATTTGATGCAGATATAACTACCATGCTGACAGTACATCAAACCTTGCTAAAATTTTATGCAGAAGTTTGCTTAACTCTATTGTAAGTCTTGCATTATTATTTACTTTAACCAACATGAACATACCATATTTATTATGTATAGAAAGTGTTTTTGCATCACTCAAACTATTAGTAACTAGAAAGCTTGTCTGAGATTTGTCTGGCTATTGGTAACTCATAGATTCAGACTGCATTCCACCCATGAAAACTGAATCACTGATTGAAATATGGTGTTACTACGCATATAGGGGAAAAGTTGTGAATACATTTCAAAAACAGCTTATTGAGCATGATACATGTGGCCTCTTTTAAGAGTAAACATCACTCAGCTATGATGACATCAACTCTAGGTAGCTCTCTCACTTTCATTGGCATGATTATGTGCATCAGTTGTGGTTTTCAAGGCCTGGTAATATAAGGGTTAGCTCTCTCATTACCATTGGCATGATTATATGTAGTAATCAATTGCGGTTTTCAAGGCCTGGTAATATAAGTGTTAGCTCTCTCATTATCATTGGCATGATTATATGTAGTGATCAACTGTAGTTTCCAAGGCCTGGTAATATAAGGGTTAGCTCTCTCATTACCATTGGCATAATTATATGTAGTAATCAATTGTGGTTTTCAAGGCCTGGTAACATAAGGGTTAGCTCTCTCATTACCATTGGCATGATTATATGTAGTAATCAATTCTGGTTTTCAAGGCCTGGTAATATAACGGTTAGCTCTCTCATTACCATTGGCATGATTATATGTAGTAATCAATTGTGGTTTTCAAGGCCTGGTAATATAAGGGTTAGCTCTCTCATTACCATTGGCATGATTACATGTAGAAATCAATTGTGGTTTTCAAGGCCTGGTAAGGGTTAAAAGACCTTCCCAAAGGCAGAAGATAAGATGTCTAAGATGTGTTTGTGATCAATTGTGAGCTGTAAGGAACGCGTCTTCTCCACCATCTTCTCCTCCCCCGCCTCATGGTAAAAGCCCCCGAAGTAAAGGAGGATTTGCCCTTTGTGGCATCAAATGGCAGGTTCGGGAGAATTCGGAGTGGTCAGTTACCATGGCAACTACATCCAGACTGGTCTTGTCTCTTTTCCCAGACTTGAAACTGTAGAGAGTCAACATCTAGGGGGTATTTTGTTGATGATATCGGTGCGACTTCTGCTGCTTTGTCCCTGCTAACGATAAAAGTCATCAGCTTACTTAACATGCAGATGAACATTCACGAACAACAACGATATTAAGATGTAATGTGAGAGGCCGGAGAGAAAGAGAATTATGATCACACTGCTACATCTTCAAAACAAGATGCAAGGTACTCTTGGGGAGAACAACACAGAAATGAAAACATATGGTACACTGCAGCTCACAGGAATTGGCATAAGGAAAGGGAAATGGAAGAAAGGGAAGGGGCCGCAGTTTTAAACCACAGTATATTTTGTCCAGTTCAGCATGAAACACGATGCTTTAGCCTTAAAACTGAGGCCCCTTCCCTTTTCTCCCTTTCCCTTTCCCTATGCCAATTCCTGTGAGCTGTAGTGTACATACACAGGAGGGGCAGAATGAAAAGAGGAAGAAATGATGGACAGAAGAGAGAAGCAGTTTGGGGAGAAAATAAGGTGGAGAGGAGATTGAAAGAGAAGGAGAAGGAAAATGAAGAGTAAGTTGCATGCAAGACATATGTGTGCATCATCAAGACTCTCAAATGTAATTCTTCTAGAGATAAAACTATGTCCTTAGGTTTTATTTAGGCAATTGTGTCTGCAATCCCATCTGTTCTACTTACAAATTACTTATCTTTGCTCATCTTTTCCTCTGCTCGTTTTTCTAGCATCCGTTATTGCCTCAAGGTACAACTCTCATACCGCCCCTCAAAACTGTCATATCCAGATTGGGCTATTTTTCTCTCACAGCAGGCTTCCTCTCACCAATACCCTAGAGGGTAGGTTATAGAAAGTTGTATTTCCTTGTCAAAAATCTCTCTTTCAAGCATTCAGGGGAGAATATGTGACCTTTGAAAATGTTTACCAGACCAATTTGTTTCTGATTTTGTTGTTTTTCTGGCGTTTTCTTGGATCTTGTGTATTTTGGGCGATTGTTTTCTTTTACTGACCACCATTTGGCTGCCAGTAAATACTCTCCAAATGTCAAAGTTAGCCATCTCCTCATGACGTCATGGTCGCTTTTAGCTTACAAAAGGAATATCTCCTACCGATGCTCGAACATTTCTGTGAAATATGTGGAAAGATTCAAGAACACAGTGCGAAAAGATACATGCTCTCTTCAAAAATGTGAAATGTCATTAAAGTATGGAGAAACATAAGGACATATACTCTGAAATAAATAGTCGTATTGGTTATGGCTCATGGATACAGTTAATTTTATGGAAGAAATCTCAATTGGATCGGTAGATGCAGACCTTTTTATAAGGAATCTCAAAAGATTTGAATGAATTTGGCATCATTATTATGAAGATTTACATGAGGAATTGACTGATTTGGAGTCAGATTCAACAGGATAATTTTATTACATTGCAGCCTGCAAAATAAAACAAAATATTGTTTCCTAATTCAAAGTTCTGAAGAAAGAGAAATTGGGCAGTTAACAAGTATTTACCATTGCTTTCGGTAGAAACCTCAAAGTTTTTAGTCTTTGATCACAGAGTTTGTGCAGCTATTATTTTCATGCGCTTTTGCATTTCATATTTTAAACTTGGCTGGCTTCCACCGGTAGCTCTCCGTTAATAACCTGTCATTGCAATCATGATATTATTTGTATCGCCATGGTTTCCAATCCGCTATTCAAAGCACATCACATGACATGTAGATTAAGAACCCTACTGACAACGCTCATCCGTCCGTCTTTGCGTAGGATCGCTTTGTATGGCGCGCTGTCAATCTGGGCCTTTAATTACAATCTGTGAAGTTTCTGTGCTGCTTTGGCCGGTTGATGGACAAGTAGCATTTTACATGATCGGTTGGTGGTTGGACTAGAAAACTAAGGCTTGTTTGATCAAGAACACACACACACACATGTATGTACATGCAGTCACATACAAACGTACACAGAAACACACTTATCCACCCACGCTGACATAAACAAATAAAAATACACCACTAAGTACATGGGATGCACTATTTTACTCGCTGATTTTGTGAGCTAATTGCCACAGTCTAATTCCGCCGTCTAAAATTCTGTGAGGATTCAAAGGCTCATCTGTACTTGTACGATGTATTAACGAGGATGAATGGCCTATTTTTTTTCAATGGAAAGTAGGAAACTTTCTGGATGATAGGTAATATCCTCTCCATGTCCATCAATTAATGCCTTCTTTTTCTGACTCAGATTAGTCAGTTTCTGTTACCTATTATCTAGATTAATTTGCTTTGAAAGGTTGTAGTTGTCCTGTTAGTTCCACAAATCCCTTTAAGTGCTATAAATGAATGTCAGTAACAGAGTCTTTATTAGAAATTGATATTCAGGTGAAGGGCATTTGTGAAACGAGACGGGAGCCAAAAAATAAGTGCCCAAATCCCTTTTAAGTTCTATAAATGAATGTCAGTAACCCAGTCTATATTAGAAATTGATATTCAGGTGAAAGGGCATATTTGAAACTAGATGAGAACTGAAGAAAAGGCCCCCAGATCATGTTAACAGTGCTTTATTTTCCAGCAAAAGTACTTTATTTTACATTGAATCGTTTATTTTGATGGAAGTAACTTTTTAAAATGAAGATTGGGTCTTCTGAGACCAAATGTCAGGAGTGTGCCAGGAGTGCATTTTGTCACCAATACTGCACACAAATCTTATTGAGCACAATTTGATCTGACACAGGAAGGGTGAACAAAACGTTCGTCAAATTTACTTGAAACTTTCAGAATGTTGATCTAGGGAATGTAATGGGTTGTTAGAGTTAATCTCAAATCCCACACGTGATTGAAGAGATGTTGATTTAATATGATAGGTAACCACATGAAAACAGAAGTTAAACGCCAATAACATGGGTCATCCATCATGTTAATGCTCTTGTGTCATTATTAGGAATTAAAGCTACTTTAGGGTGTTCAAAATGGACCATGATGGAAGAGGAATTTGCACATTATCCTCTGGGATATATTGGAAGGCCACAAGCCCTGTTTGTAAATCGCACATTTGGCACATGCGCTGGATGCAGAGTGGTTTTTTGTTTTCATGCCGGGTCGACATCTTTGCAGCTTGTATGGTGTTCCCTGCTTACTTTACTGGGGGGTGTTGAAACTGGGGATGGGAATGGGAGGAGGAAAACTAAGCCTAAGATAGAAACAAGAATCTCCAACATGGATTCGCCCCTGTGGGACTACAGGGCAGAAGAGCAGTGTTGGAATGATGATTTCAGGCTGCGTTTTTTTTTTCGGTTGTTGTCCTTGCAGAGTGAACGTGTGGGACAGGGCTAATGTAGAACATGTTCAGGGGCACGCTTTCGGTTTCCTTAGGTTAATATCATTTGCAAAGGGTGAAGGTTGTTGACAGTGAGGAGGGAAGTTGAAGGATGTAGACAGAGAGAAAGAGAGAGAGAGAGAAGGGGGATTATAAAGAGAGAGGTGCAATGAAGAGAGAAGAGGTAGGGAGGGTTAGCAGTGACTGCTATCATTGATGTGTGCTTACAACTCTTGGCTCTTTGAAAATGTGATATGAGACAATTGATGTGTAATACTGATGCAAAAGCACAATCAGCTACATCAATGGTTAAGTGTTATGCAACAGGGTCTATCTCTACTATGATTTCTTCCCTTTACATCTTATCTTTTAAGGGGAACAAGGCTTCCTATTTCTGTCATTTCTTTATCAATACAGACAGCAGACAGGAAAAGAAAGGAAGTTAAAAGGAGAGAAAGAGATCAATGTGGGGAGGGGGAGAGAGGGCAGGATGAAGTTAACGGACTGATGTACAAATCTTGCTTCCTACGTCTACTCAATCCACGCTTATCTCAGATGATCGCAATTCATCAATATTTCATGAAAAGAGTTAGAAAGGATGAGTCCCACGCGACAGTTTCCTGTTGGGCAAATATGCGTGGTCGCTTTGCTACCGGCAGCTTTTTAGATACTGCCCTGTGACTGGACGGAGGGTTGTGTTTGCCTGCTTAACGCATGCAGACCTTAAACAGGTACTTTGCTCTTGAGAATGGATGTGTTTGCTGCCCCCGCAGGCTGGGGGAGGGACAGGCCCGGCCCCCTTCCATCAGCGTCAAGTGTTGTGTCGGAGTCCAGCTTGTGAAATCGATAGGACGGAGAGAGTTTGACGGGAGGAGAGTGGGGATCGTGAGGTCAGGCGAGGGACGTGAGAAGCCAGGGGAGGGGCACGCATAAAGCGGTGAGGTCAAGGTTTAAGTTGAAATCTGGATTTTATTAGCTCTGGATCAATTCCTAGAGCAGTCAAGTATAGGTGTGTAGCTTTTAATCTCTGACCACCACTTTGCTTGTCATTGATTAATAATTAATCTATACACAAAGAAAAGAGTATATTTCTGGTCTCCATTAAGTGGTCTTTCATACAGGTTTTAATGTATAAAACTAGCAATAATTATAAAGATTATAATAATGATACAGTGAAACCTGTTTATTAAGACTGTGGTCTTTATGAGCAGGGGTTCCTTAATTACAGGTCATTTTAATGTGGGGTTTCAATGAGAAACATTGTCCAAGGGAAAATGAAAATGTGGTCTATATATGCAGGTGGTGTATCTATGATCTTTTAGCAAGTTCCACTCTATTGGGAAGTATAACATTTCTTTCAGAACCCTTCTTTGTCTTTTTTCTTTCCAGTTTGCAAATTAAAAACTAGAAATCCTTTCACATCTACTGTAGATCAGTAAATATACCCACATGGAGACACAAGGTGAAGGGCCCTTGTTGTAACCTTAGAAACCCTTCATCTGCACTCAAGGTGACCTCTTACCCATAATGCTCTTTGCATCAGTCAGTATAGAATGATAGTTCTGCTTCCTTTGCACTTTTCTCAAACACTCAACACTTGCAGAACAAAATATCTTTTTTAAAACATCGTAGGCAACTACTCCCGGAACAGCCCAAAATATAATTTTGGGGGAAATTCCACTCTGGAGTGTCATTTTTCTTGTTTGCATTTTCCTAGAAAGAATTTATTTGCAAAAGGTAGTCTAACTGTTAAAGTTTCCCTTCATGTCATTGAAATGTAATTGAAACATATATATCTGTGATCATATGCATTTATTGAAATTAATCTACTTGTGAAATGCAGTCAAGAAGATCATCTTTCCCCTTATTTCTAAGTGCTGACATTTTACAGTATATTATTTTCAGGTTGTTTGCCTCATGTCAATGAGACATTTAGAATTATGGAACTTCTGGGTTCGAATTGATTGATTTGCCAAAGGTAGTCTTACAGATTAACTTTCAAAATGCTCCCTAATTACTGCATATCATATCAAGGTTTAATGTTTTGGGCTAATAAAACATGGATGCATATGATTATGTGATTTGTATATTTATTTCTTAAAATGAAATTATTTGCAAAAAGATAATGTGATAATGCTATGAGGATGTCGTGAAATCAGATACTTGTTAAACTAAGAATGTGTTAGTTTTGGAATGCTTAATGGTGCCTGAACGAGGCGCGTTGGTTGTGAGCGGTTGAAAGGTAGGTTAATACGATACAAGACAGGAAGGGTTTATTAGGGGACAGTTCTCACTGTGTCCATCACAGTGCTCCCTGTAGTCTGCTATAGTGTGGACTGTGGGGAATGGTGCTGCAGAGGGGACGTGCACTGAACCGTTCCTTTGATTAAAGTGAGCAGGGGAACAGACCTAAATAAGGGGGCCGGGTGGCATAGGTACTCCTCACCGATTGCACAGATCCAGGCATTCCTGTTCACTTCATGGGTACATCAAGGTGCTGGGCAAAGGGATAGTATTTTTGAACAAGGAAAACAGACATCTTTGAGGCCTTGGTTGTATGCTGTAGGCTACTGTGATCCCTTTACTTTTTACATAGTGCAATCGCAGCTTTGTCTAAACACATAGACTAGGGCCCTGTTGCATGAAACTGTCCATGAATGGTAAGTCTGCCATCAACGGAGACTTCCATGGTAGCATCATTCGATAACCAATCTATGTTTCTATAGAAGTTGCCATTGGTAGCAAAGTTATCATCAGTGGTAAGTTTTATGCAATATGAGGCTTTCATTATATACACCACAATCTCATCAAATCACGTTGCAACAAATTTTGAATGAGCATGTAGAATAAGCATAGAGGGGTTTTGCAGTTATATTCACTAAAGTCTAACCAGTCACATAAACGGCTGGATATAAACAAATTCTAATCCCTCTTTACTTCCCCGTCCTCACTTTTATCACTGAGAAGTGAATGAAGCTCAATGGAGATTGCAGTGTAGTAGAAATAGGTAGCCTGTAGCCTTCAGCCTAGATTATTAAACATCAGTGATTTGTGTGCACACATGTGTTAGATATTCACCTTCACTGCTAGTACTTTCTGTCTTGTGCAGAGTTGTTAAAGTCATGTCATGGATGAATGAAATGTTTTATGGGGGTGGGGGTGTACACTGAACTATACTTGTGCAGTTGATTTCAACTTTTAAACTATGGGAACAAACATGCTAGTTTGCATTGGTCAAAAAGAAAGACTAAGGAAACAAATTCATGAGGGCAGAATTATTCCTGCCCTTCCGGAAATGGGAAACCTTGCTGGCCCACAGACCTGGTGAAAGGGGAGATTTAATTGAGAATTATACCAGGCGAGGTGGAGAGAAGGTAAGACTGGGATTTGAATCGGAGGCATTCAGCTGGTGTTGGCAGTCATAATTTGATGAGGAGATGTGTCCCTCGGCTGAATTAATTGATACAAATAGAAGGATCTATAACAGACGGCCGGAGAATTGGAGGGTGATGAGATGCACTGGTCAAGGGAAGGAAGAAAGCTCTGTCCTCCCAGTCAATGACCACTTCTCCTCTTCTTCCTCTTCCTCCTCTTCCTCCTCTTCCTCCTCCTTCTCTTTCTCTTCTTTCTTCTATCCCTTTGTCTTTGTTTTCTTCCCCTTCTTCTTCTTCTTCTCCCCCTCTTCTATCTTTTCTTTCCCCAATCCCTTTGTCTTTGTTTTCTTCCCCTTCTTCTTCTCCCCCTCCTCCTCCTCTTCCTTCTTCTCTTTCCTCTATCCCTTTGTCTTTGTTTTCCTCTCCTTCTTCTCCTTCTCCCCCTCCTCCTCCTCCTCCTTCTCCTTCTCCTCCTCCTTTCTCCTCCTTTCTCCTCCTTCTCCTTCTCCTTCTCCTCCTCCTCCTCCTCCTCCTCCTCCTCCTTCTTCTTCTTCTTCTTCTCCTTCTTCTTCTTCTTCTTCTTCTTCTTCTTCTTCTTCCTCTCCTTTCTTCTTCTCCTTTCTGTTCTTTGTCCATTTCCCATCCATCTCTATATCCCCTCATCCTTCCTCATCCTTCCTCATTCCTCATCCTTCTTTGTCCTCTCCTTCTTTTCTCCCTTATCTCCTCAATCTCCTTCATCTTCACCTCCTTATTCCTTATTGAAAGCTTTTATAGAACTATTTGTTTGTCATATTCACTGATTATCATCACCAGGGTCAATGTATTGATTAACAACATCAATGTCACCATCTTAAGTGTTTATCTCAGATACTTTCTTTACAAAATCATGAGAAGAGCAAAGTTGAATGAACCTTGCACCTTAAAAATTAGTGTTGAATTGAAATAAGTCCCAGGGAAACCAATGTGTGTGAGTGACCCAGTCCGAATGGCACCTTTAAAAATGATTACATTGATTTGTGTTTGTCTGAGGGGGGCTAACGGGCATTAATACATCTATCAAAATATTTACGCTTCTCATTTCGTGGGCCGTGCCATCTCCATGGCTCTGGTCAGCCACACCCGAGAGACAATCCACGCAAATAAGACGCGTTAGGGTCGTGAGCGACAGAGAGAGAGAGAGAGACATGCTCTGCAGCCTGTTAACCAATCCAGCCTGCCCCTGGGCAATCCTCGGAAATATCCTAATAATTCTCTTGGATTAAGTCTCGCCAGTGGCACGCCTGTCCCTTGTCACTTGATTATTCAAAAGTGTTTTTAGAGTAAGATTTGAGCCTGGGGGCACGCTGTTTATCGTCGGGTTCTGGAATGTAATTGTATTTGTAAACCGATTGAAAGGAAGATGTGTTTTGTAGCAAATTCTTTCCCCGTGTGGGAGGTATTGTGGAGAAAGTGATTTAATTTCATGAACTTGATGGATATTGATCGCAGAAACATTCAGGGCAGAGGCGGGAATACATGTCTTACAAGGTTGTGGGTTCTCTATAATGCAAGATTGGTTTCCACAGAAAGGATGAAACAAATCCAGACCTGTAGAATTGGATATTTCAAGTAAATGTCAATCTTTTGGCGAAAATGTAACGTTCAACTGTGTTTTTAATCCCATAAAATTTGATAATTTAACAATGTCACCCCTTTTGGGATAATGAAGCATTCAGCTGTGTTTTTATCCCATAAAATGTGATATGTGTATGTCAAGAAAATGTCAGCCCTTATGGGGAAAATGCAACATTCAACTGCGTTATTATCCCATAAAATTTGATAATTTAACAATGTCACCCCTTTTGGGATAATGAAGCATTCAGCTGTGTTTTTATCCCATAAAATGTGATATGTGTATGTCAAGAAAATGCCAGCTCTTATTTAAAAATGCAACATTCAACTGCGTTATTATCCCATAAAATTTGATAATTGAATAATGTCACCCCTTTTGGGATAATGAAGCATTCAGCTGTGTTTTTATCCCATAAAATGTGATATGTGTATGTCAAGAAAATGTCAGCCCTTATGGGAAAATGCTACATTCAACTGTGTTATTATCCCATAAAATTTGATAATTCAACAATGTCACCCCTCTTGGGATAATGAAACATTCAACTGTTATTTTACCCCATAAAATTTGATACGTCAAGAAAATGTAAGCCCTCTTGGGGAAATGAAACATTCAAATGTGTTTTTTACATGTTCACATAAATGGAAGAGCTCCTTCCGAGGTGCAATGGAAGTGATCATCTACCTTTGTATGCAACATTGATGCACATTCAATGTATTACATACAAAAATGCATAGTAGAGCAGTTTGTATAGCACATATAGAAGGTGAAAGTAGTGACAAAGATTACATAATCTGTGATACTAATAATTTAAATAATAATGATGGTTATTTGTATACAGGGTGAGTATAGTTTGTATAGCACATATAGAAGGTGAAAGTAGTGACAAAGGTTAGATAATCTGTGATACTAATAATTTAAATGATAATGATGGTTATTTGTATACAGGGTGAGTATAGTTTGTATAGCACATATAGAAGGTGAAAGTAGTGACAAAGGTTAGATAATCTGTGATACTAATAATTTAAATGATAATGATGGTTATTTGTATACAGGGCGAGTATAGTTTGTATAGCACGTATAGAAGGTGAAAGTAGTGACAAAGGTTAGATAATCTGTGATACTAATAATTTAAATAATAATTATGGTTATTTGTATACAGGGTGAGTCAGAAAAAAATGTTACACTTTCTCACATGCTCATATTAGAAAATTTATCAGAATAAATCATAATTCTTGTACCAGGGTCAGATAGAACAACTCTTCCAGTTTTAATTGATACCATAAGTTTAGGGAATCAGTAATGAATTTATTGGATAGGAACAAAATAATGGGTCTGGGTGAAAACCCATTTGCGCCAATTTCAACAATGCCTTGCGTGATTTGGATTCCACTACACAATAAGCTTAGCTCAAATGGGTTTTGACACTTTTTCAAGCAATGGCTGTTGTGCTAAAAATTCTCCCTGAATCCTACATTTTCTTTAAAAAATACTTAATTTAAAAGGTGTACCATTTTTTTTTACTCACCCTGTAGTGCTATTCAACATGTATTACAGTGCTTTAAACACTCTGACAAGACAAGACAAGACAAGGAAGAATTACACTTACAACATAAATTGTATCACAATTTGCTGTTGATGTTCTGTTCATCGATAGTTGTAAATTATGAAGAAAAAAAAGCAATTACAAAACTCTTCCCCCGCAAATAAAAAAAGAAGAAAATAGAAGAACCCATCTGGACTTTGATTGTTATTTGAGCATCATCACACATACATGTAGCAAGTGACCCTTACAACACATATTTGTTTATTCAAGCATTCATGTATTTCTTGTTCTGTAATGACGTCAAGACGGCCAGACTCCTTACTCTTCATTTTTCTCTGGCTGCAATTTTCTCCCAGGGTTCATTTTCGCATATACATTCTATTATTAGCGTGTCGTTGAGAAATCCGTTTTCTGCCGGGGTTATTGGGAATTCATGGGGTGTCATTTAGGGGTGAATCTATTGTAGGCAGGGGTTATGATGGGTTGTGTGGGGTTGTGTGGGGTGGTGGGGCTGAGGGGTGGGTGGAAGAGATAGATGGGATGGGGCAAAGGGTGATAAGAGGGGAAATGGTTATGGCATATTGATGATTGGGCTTGGTTAGGTGGTGATGCTCTCCTGAATCATGGTGTGTGTGTGTGTGTGTGTGTGTGTATGGGGGATGTGGGGATCCGGTGGAAGCTTGGGTTGTGAGTTATGGTCCGGGGGGGGGGGGGGGGGGGGTGTGGGGGGGGGGGAGGGGGGGGGCAATGCTTGATGCAGATGGGGGGGGGTGGTCATGAATTAGGCAGGATGGGGCAAAGAAGTGTGGGGAGTGGTAGCGTGTTGCAAGCAGAAAGATTGACGCGAGATGAACGGTCGATGGGAGAAAATCAGCGCAGGGTGAGTAAAAAGTCACTCTGACAAGATGCTTGGGATGGTCTTGGAGAGTAATTTGTTTACCACCTCAAAATAAATCCTGTGTTTTAGGCGAGGTGTGCGTTGTAATTTTCAGCGTGGGAGGATGAGGTAGGGGTCATTGATGGGAGGAGGAGGATGATGTTTTGTCCCTCCCTGTCTCCATGAACATCAAGGGAAAGCACCTGCATGCCCTCATCACAATCATGGGAGTGACATGCTGTTTGTTTTGTGGATGTTTAAAGGTATCTATCCTCCTGTCGAAGCGGATGGGTCATGACAGGATAAAGTACAGGGCGAGAGAGATAAGTTTATAGGCATTTACCCTTCTCAATCAAGCAGTTAGTAAGTGAACCCTGATAAGAGGGAAGAGAGGAGGGGGGGGAGAGGGAAGGGAGAGGAGAGAAGGAGGGGGTAGAAATATCAAATGAAAGGGAGGAGGAAGAAGTGATACAAGAAAATAATAAGACAAAGATAAAGACACAAACAGTGGGATGACAGGCAGGAGGGAGGGAGAGTAAACTATTCAAGTTCCTGTTTGTGTAAACTGAATATGGATAAAACATGACTCGGCAGTTTGTCATTATCTTTCACATTGCGGAAGCCCTTCCTGGCTGTCATTCAAGCATAGAGGGTCCCCTCCTCCGCACACTATAGCTGGAGTGTACAATTTAACTTTAGGAAAGAAATACTACTTGATATAATCCCAGCAAAAGCATATTCCATTTCTTTTAGCTTGTTTCATTATTCAGTATGTTCTCATAAGCAATCGTGATTATGTACTGAAAAAAGCAGACAAAACTAATTAGCTAAGTGATTGTGATCTTAAGATGTCGCCATTAATGGAAACCATGTCTGCTGTCTATCCGGTATCAACGTTGTTTGTTCTTTTTGGCATAAACGACCTCTTTCCCTTGTCTCGCTGCTCAGCGATAAACAACAATCCTGATGACGATCAGTCAATCTGATCAAAACATTGAGCAAGCAACTCCTTTTAGAACAAAACAGCCCCCATAAAATATTGATTTTCCTCATGAACCCCGTTCATATACATCAGCAATCCTCAAAATAAGCACCACATTTGCGGCAATTTTGCTGATGCATTCCCGATAGCTGGGTATATGAACGGGAGTCACTCAAATAATGGGGTATTTGTTTCCACCTTTTTATCGGTTATTTTGGGGCATGAGATCTCGTAAACTTACAGCAATATTGGGATAAGCCAATCTTTAAAACTGCATCTGCAAAATAGCCTTTGATATTGCGGCTTGTGTATGAAAGTATGACGGCGCTCTGGCGTCATGTGTGTTTGCTCTAACTAGGAGTTTTGGGCGAGACCATTATCCAAAATACCGCAATATTACAGCTTTTTCTGTATATATGACAGTGATGTTAGAGGCTTGCTGGAAACACTCTTACCAGAATACATGATTGATATCATGATTTTGGTATATGAATGGGGCTTATAGCGAGTTTTTTTTTGTGATGTTTGGCTTGGAAATTATCCCCCCACGTAGAAGGAGGCGTGTCTTACAATCAGTGTTCCCATGAAAGATCTTGGCCAGATATCGAACGATATGCTGTCAACGTCACCTACACGCCAAGCGAAGTCAAATCTCTTCATTTGTTCGACAAATCTTTCACCCCCCTGAAATATATATCGGAAGAGGTCTGGGAAACGTCTTATCTGGTTGTAGTTATCACAAAAGAGTCCCAAGATTCTAAAATTTGGTTTACTTATCTCTCAAGAGTAGACGTATCGGACATGGTCAGTGAATGGGGATTGCCTGTGCGATGTGTGCAAGACTATTGTTGTTCTTCTACTAAAGAGCAAATAGGTTTTCTGATGGTTTGGATGTTCTTCTGTCTCACTTGTTGAGGAGTAAAGTCTGTGCAAACATTGATTTCGTCCTCCACATAAACCCCTGGATTGTATTAATGTGGGGGTGGTACTGCGTTCACACTGACCAGCTCATTGAGAGGTATGTAATGGGTCCGTCCAAACTTTGATTCCTTCCCTCACTTAATCCCTAGAGGTGTATTCACACAGGTGTGGTGCTGTGTTCCCACTGACCAGCTCATGGAAGAATATAACAATGGTCCATCCAAACATTGATTCATTCCCCCTTCCTAAACCCTGGAGGTTTATTCACACAAGGATTGCACTATGTTCATACTGAGTGGTTCTTTAAGGAAAATACCAAAGGTCCATCCAAACATTTATTACTTCCCCCTTTCTAAACTCTGTGGGTGTTTTCGCACAATTAAGGTGGTACTGTGTTGACACCAACCAGCTCATTAAGGAGCCTAACAAGATGTGGGCAAACAAGGACTTAAAGATTGTCCGTCCCTTTTGCAAGCTTTAAATTTGAAATCGTCTATCACGATTGTAAATTGAAGAAAGTGTGATTCAAGACCATTTCTAAGAATATAGCATGTGAAGCTTTCTGTATATGTAAAAAAATTTAGCCGTCAAATTTCAAACCGACTTTTTTGTACTACGAAAAAAGTATTAGTCTTTGTTACAGTATCTATGTGGTTATTATGCATGTGTGAAATCCTAATTTTATGAGTAATTACCAAACTTTGGAGATGATTCCTTCTATAGAACATTTTTTTTCCATAATGCGTTTTATAATTTGATAAACAGATTAATCAGTAAAGCAGATATTTCAACACAAACTGCTAAGAGCCTGAGGTAAAGACTATCAATCAGACGTTGTTTACGTGCATTATTTTAATTTTACACTACTTATGAGTTTCAAATTATGAATATACAGCTTGCTAACACTTCTCTAGTAGTTTTGCCAATGTTTCAATGGTTTTGTGGTGATCTAAAAAAGGGACGTGCTGTCTTTAAACCCCTGAGGGTGTTTTAAAAAGGAGATGGTGCTCTGTTCACACTGAATGCAACAAACATCAAGGATTTCCTGCTCACCATTACGTTTTTTAAGTTGATCAATCGGTAAAGCAGAGAAACTTGTTCTCTGCATTATTTGTCCTAATTCTCACATTTCATGCTGTAAAGACAACCAGGAAAAACTATCACTTTGGGGACAATTAACAAGTCCATTATATTTTGGGACCATACATTTGATATCAGACAAGTTTAATATCAAAACCTCATCAATTTTACCTGATGATACCTCAGTTATTGTGATCTGTCAGCTAAAGAGTGCAGAAGCAAACACGATTATCAGTCCCTGGGAGAACATGTTTCTTTTGATCATTTTGTCAGGATAGCTGAGAAGTCACTCGGGGCTGACGAGTTGATTGAAGCAGTCTTTGGAGAAAAAGAAAAATCTCTTCATGAAATGTAAAGCTTTTCTAGTTACCATGGTATCTCTTATGAAAGCAAATAGGATTAGTTCATTATAGTATTTGATAAATTGATGTGTACAAATAAGACACATTTAAGTAACATGTTGGTACTTCTAAGCTTAAACACAGAAAAAAAAATGACCAATCCTGATGAAATGACCTCAGCATTGTCTCTCTGTGTGTGAGAAAGAGCAATAGCAATGGTAGTTATCTGCTGCAAATTATAATTTCTGTTTGCTGCAAAGGATCTCCCCGGAAGTCGAATCGACCAGCCCGTCTCACTCTCAGCCAATCACAGAGCAGCTTTTCACACACACACGCACGGTTTCATGTGCGATGAATACTCTCCAGTGCGGTGCACTTAAAAAGATAGGGACAGAGAGGGAGATAGAGAGAGAGGGAGAGAGAGAGGGGGGTAGAGTTTTCCTCGCTGGCCTCAACACACAAACACACGCTCACATACAGTTCATTCTGGTCGTCAACTGCCACTGAGCGAGTATCTCATATTATGTTACTCCTTTTCCCTGCTTGTCTACATCTGACATGCTACCAGCAAGCTTTGGAGTCATATCTGGACTTACATTACCGCATTTTCGTCAAACGGAACAAAATGTCTTTGTGACAGATTTGTTGTTCATTGACGGACGAAAAGCCATACAGCCTTCATTGACTGAAAAGGAGTCCATTTTTTTCCGTTGCTGTCATTCTTTTATATTTTGGAATCATGCTGAGGAGCTGTGACTGGGCATTATTTTGAAATCTGCCATCTGCCCTTACCATCCCTGTGACACTTCCTTGCCCTTGAGTTGTCTTAAATTTGGAGTGTCACATTGGATTTAAGTGAAAAACAACAATAATTGACAGACTTTCAGTCATCTTGAATGTGGATTTAAGTGAAAAACAACAATAATTAAAAAACTTTCAGATCGATGTTCACTTTTCTGTCTTCATCCGTGAATTATTTTTCTGTATTGATCAGTGAAGAGGACATTGCACTTGTGGAATGGTGCCATTGAGGTGCCCAAACCTTTCACATTATTTGGATGACTATATCTCACTCCTTAGCAGGAGAATTATCTTATTTGGATATGTCATCATCAGCACTTTGACCATTGAGAAACAGACAATCACTATGCCAACATTCCGATCAGGATTTTGAGCCTCCAACCAGCAACGGTCTTGAGTTTTATGTTCTGCTCATGATACATACCGTGGATCAATGGTAACAATTCCTGTTTTCGTATCTAATAAGTGATCTAAAGCACTCTGTGATTAAGCTCTCTGCCAATGTGAACATTCATACAGGATTTTGTGCGCTGTCTTCCGACTCAAGGTGAAACAAGACTTGTTGTGTCTGTTTTTTTCTGTTTAGGAAGGAGACAGATCACCAGCTTAACGCAGCAGAGCGAATGTTTTAACCCATACATTACCAGGCTTTGAAAATCTCATTTTCTTACGACACATCTTCATGCCAATGGTATTGAGAAAGTTAAATTAGTGGGATGCCAAGTTTTCTTCAGACCCTCTTTGACTACAATCTTCTGCAAAAGCTGTAATTGTGTCTCCACTAAGTCGAGTCCCTAAATACCGGGAATGAAAAGTGACACTGGAGCTTCATAACAAATCACATGTTTCACGCCTGGGTGGGAGTTGAGGAAGCAGCCTGCCCTCTTGTGGCCGAGACTGAAGTGCTCTTGACGCCCTCGTTCAGACCGTGCCAGCGTCGGGGGTCCCCCGCGCCCCCCTTCCTGCGTCACGAGGTGGTTCATGTTGTCAGAAAGTCAGCAGACCCTGTCAACGACCATGTCGCCATGCAAGGCATAGCTCTCACCAGTGGATTGTTTACCGACGGGGGACTCCAATTCTTAACATCACTACGACGTCGGCAAATGAAGCAATTGGGGATCATGAGGTGATTTAAGGGGTGAAGATTATTGTTGCTGAAGATATCTGTGTCAGTTGAAAACTGGAGCAATTGGTGATCAGGACTTGACTTTGCTGTCAAGATTATTGTTGGACGTCAGCTTGGAAAGGACCATACAACTTCATGTGGGATTGCATGGGGAGATCCTCCCAGACTATATCGATATCAAATTAACCCCTTGTGAGGCTTGTAAATGAAACATTTACAACAGCTACCACTTATTCTGAAAGTATCATTGATGCTACAGCTGCCAGGCATGATCTTTATAGCATTTGCTTGACTGAAGTGATAAAACATTTACTGTTTGTTTGTCAATCAGGACAATTTAAGAAGTCAGTTCCTCGCAGACGCCATTCCTTCCTTGATCAGTAAAGCGTGCATCAGTGGAGTGCTTCAGCAAACAGATGTAATGGCTCTTTTTACTGTCTATGCCTAAGGAAGATTGATATATAGTATTTTACTTTCTTCTTTAATAGATGAAGAAGCAACTGACTTCTACATACTTTGATGATTTCCCTCTGCAAAGTCACATCGGAACCCTGAGACATAACTTCGACTTCACTTTTGAAGATGCTTCCAAAATGCTTTAATACCAAAAATGTTTGAGACTTAGAGCGACTAACAACAGTGTTGGGAATTTAGCTCGGAGTTACTCGGGACATTTTGATTGGTTGATTTCTCAGTGCAAGGGCGAAATAAGACTCTGCCATAATGACGACGGTGGGGTATACCGATCCCGTTGCGCATATAACTTTCCCAAATTCATCAGTTGTGCGGGCATCACCGCTTGTTGATATACTTCAAAGTTGCCTCCCTGGTCTGATTGGGGTGGTGTGTGCACTGGGGTTGCTCTGCAATGGCTTCATCATCATACTTCTCCTGACTTTTTCGAACATGAAGACTCTCGCTAACACCTTCATCTTCAACCTAGCCCTGGCAGACTTCTTCTTCATGGTCACGTTTCCTTTCGTAGGGCATCAGCTGTATTCAGGGAAGTGGATTTTCGGTCCTGTGATGTGCCGCATCCTCGTGCCCTACGACACCATGACACAGTTCACCGTCGTGTTTTTTCTCGTGGTGATGGGCTTCGATCGCTACCTTGCAATATGCCATCCGATTCGGTCCATGCACTACCGAACGATCCGCAACGGCCGCATCGTCAGCATCCTAGTGTGGTTGTGCTCGTTCCTAGTTTCGTTGCCCGTTTGGATCTACACCAGTGAAATCTATGACGATTACGGCTCCAAGGTTTGTCTAGCCCTCGCGAAAAAGCAGGACAGCGACGTGGCTGCATTTTACTGGTGGATAATTTACACACTGTTTTTCGACTTTTGTGCCCCGCTGACGATCATCTTCATCTGCTACTTCCTGATTATCTGGAACCTGCGGCACAGTCCTCTCCAGGACATTCGGAACACGTCGCGCCGCGCCAGCAGGAAGGTCGCGATCCTCGTCATCTGCATCGTGTTCGTCTTTGTGAGCTGCTTCCTGCCGTTCTTCATTGTCCAGTTCGTGCAGTTTCTGCAGCAGGCGGAGCAGACTAGCGATGGCGTGATCCTGTCCTACGTCATCAGCTGGTTCCTCATGTATTCTCACAGTACCATCAACCCTGTGGTCTACACCATGCTCGGCGAGAACTTCCGCCAGAACTTGCCGTGGCTGTGCCGCAGCCTGTTCCGTCGGCGGAAGCTCGCGACCCGGCAGAGCTCCATGCGCACCTCCAGCATGTACCTGCGCCGCTCCCGTAGCTCCCTGAAGTCGGTCAACAGCAGCACGGATGGCGTGGCCCGCATCCACCCCAACGGCTACCTCAGCGTCAGCCCCAAGGTCACGGTGCACGTCACCCAGCCCCCGCGGCGCATACCCATCGACGAACCAGTATGAAGGAAGGCCACCGTGCTTGTTCTATCTCACTTCAACATCTACAATGCCAGCGGTGCCACTCTCTTTACCGCTCCTGCTTCTCTGAGAGTCAAAGAGTTAACGGTACTTTGTATCATGTGCAAGCCAGCCGTAATTGCTAATCACACCGTGAACACAAGAGGAGAAGAGGCATTTTGTGCAACTCGCATGGTTAAGCACGAGTCAAACATCGATCGCAATTCACAAAGTGATTTCTTGACAGAAAGAACAAATTATGAGGAATGTTAAAAATGTTATGTTAAAATGTCATAGTACTATCCGACAGTTTTCTTACTACTTATTCACAACGAACAAACTTGATGATGTTATTATGAGAGAGCAACCAGAGAAATGTGCATTTATGAGGCTTTTCCAGGGTGTGATGTAATAGTACTGAGTTTATTTTGGTTTGCATGTTTGCTTTATATGTGTGCAATTTGCAGAGTTATGATGGAATTGTCATTGCTATAATATCTAAGTCTAAATCATCAGCGTTTTTACAAACTGTCAAATCCATATAGCGCACGGCACACAGATTTGATGGTTCATAGAAACGTTGACAAAGTGAAGACACTGTACAAAAGAAGTGAATTTGTGCTTGTTTGTTCTTACTTTAACTACTTAAATGCCCGGGGTGCCATATTACATTGCATCCTGCATCCAGCTATGGTAGTCGGAGAGGTATCCATTCTTTGTTTCGCCTCATACACAGTACTTGTACAGACATGTCTTCTGCAGATAAACCTTACCTTGGTGAAAATATTTCATCTTGGGAGTAATAAAGCTGTTTGCTTATTGTGAATGACGTTGACTTAAATACCCAGCAGATGTGAAGCTAAGTAATGTCCAATTATGAGCATTTTTCTTAAGAAATGTATGGATCTTCCCCAGATGTGGAACATGTGCAAGATATGGTTTTGTTGGTATGGTTAACTCTTGATATATTTTCCATCAGTTGTACACAACTCATAAAGAATAAGGTTTTCGGACATACAAAGGGTTTACAAAAACACACACCACTTATCATGAAGCCACTTTGGTACAAGCTAGGACATGTATTATGTCTTTAAAAAAAAAAACAGAGTACTCTACTTCAAATACCTGTCAATCTCATTTTTCATAACTTTAAATCCATAAGAATTACAGTTTATATGATATGTTGTCATTATTGCCATGGGGAAGTTATTAGAGATTATAGAGAATCGTGTAAAAAAGACAAAAGGTCTCCATGAAAATTAGGTCAGCTAAAATGATTTCTGAAGAGTATAAGATGTGTTTTCCTGAAGTGTTTAGATGAAAGAAAGTCATTAATTCTACTGTGGAGATTTCCTGAAGCATTTACGTCAAGAAACAATTTCAGAAGTTGAGAAAATTTCAATTTCCCAGTCTAATATCTCTCCGTTTGCTCGAGGGATACATTTTTGAAGCAGTTTATCCTCGGACAATAGCCCCCTCTGGAAGAAAGTATTTCCGTTATAAACCTGTGCCCAATAAGTCTTCAAGATTTACATTGACTTAATGAGATATGTTTCTCTCAAAACGTTTTTTGTATGTAAAAAAAAGTTTCTTGAAGAATCGAGTACAAGGAGCATGTGTTGAAAGTGATGTATGTTTTCAATTTCCATTTTTAATGGTTTTCAGTTCGCTTCAGGACTCGATTTAGTGGCCGTGATTTGTCGTATGATTACTCCCCTGGACAATAGTCTCTCGGTTTAATAAAGCTGAGCCCAGAAAATCAGACTGATTTCTCAGAGCTATCCTTCCAGGCACCGTCTTATAAAGAATTGCAACTGATTGCAACTTCACTTGCGATTGATGTCCATCACATCTGTTTGCTCAGAGATAAGGGATTGGACTTGCAATCCATTTACATCAAGTGCAACTGGTGATAAGATGGGGCCTCGGACTTTCCTGTTCCCTTATTCTTCACGGAGCCCTCGTATGTGCGGGCTGGCTTTTCTCCACTCAGATACTGAGCAGCACGATTCCCGCATAATATGCTGTACAGACAATAGACAACAGGCTATGAATAAACTATAAATTACTTGAAGGACACGAATAAAGCCACAGCTCTTTAATTGCTGCAGTTCTATGACAAATATTGACAGCTTAACTGGACCAGGGTTCATATAGACCCAAAGTCTAAACGCGAACATCGGGTTTAGATTTTGATTGTTTAAAGAGGTTTGGCACATGGTCCTGTAAAAAAAATTAAAAAGTTGTTATATTTTTGCTTGTCCTCTGTAATCAGTTTCAGAGTGTGATGTATCTATGTGTCAACCCGTTTACTGGGATGGGTAAACCTAGACAGGTCCTAAGCTGTAGAGTATGCTCTGTACTGCCGCAACCACAACCATGTCTGTATGCTTAGACTAATCCTCTCTCTCCACCCAGAGCAAGGTTGATAGTTTATGTGTCTATAGGCGTGTTTATCAACTCTTTTTTTGGTAGAATTAAGGTTTCCAAACGCATTTAAACGAGTTGATAAACGCAAAGGTGTTTTGATTATGGGGTTTGGAAAGCTGTTTTGAAACACGCAAATTTGTACAATCCTAAAAGCGTTTAAACCAGAAATGCGTTTGAAGTAGCGAGATAAACGCAAAGCTGTTTTGAAACGCATTTAAACCACATGTTTTCGGTGAATAGGCCGGTTTTTCGACTTGGGCGATCGAGTTGATAAACGCACAATTTTTTCAAACGCGTTTGGAAACGCATTCGTAAAGGTCTTTGGAGTTGATAAACGTACCGTTTTTTTAAACGTGTTTGGAAACGCGTTTGTAAAGGCCTTTGGAAACGCGTTTAAATTTCTGAAAAGTTGATAAACAAGGCCTAGGCTCTATCCGTCATAGCAGTGCTTGGTCTATGTGCAAATGCATGCAAATGAGTCCATTCTCAATGCACTCCAAAACTTAGGTTAGGGTAAAACACCAACCGGTCATTCACTGTGTACCTAAATCAACAGCAGATCTCCTTTCTAGATTTCAACCACAGAGTAGATTGATTACAACTTAAAGAAGTTGACTGTAACGTTTCAAGTTTCAAGTTTGTTTATTTCATCAATCTAAACTGTTAGCTAAATTCTAAGTCTGTACTGGTTTATGTCACTAATAGCATGTCTCGCCATTCATGTAGTGTCTTGTGGATAATCCTTATCCCAGCTGATGACGACAAGACAATTTTGTTGTCGTTTTGGAACGGGATGATCCCTATAAGATTGCCTGAGGTTTGGTAACAAATATTTGAGGATTTTTTTTTAATGAATAAAAGTAGTGATGGAGATAGAATAAGTATACCCACCTCAAGTCTTTTTGCGGGCTGCAAATTAAGGGATTTATTTTAGTCCGGTGAGTGCCAAAAATCACTCCTCCCCCTATCATTTACAAACCCTCCTGTCATTAGGGGGATTGATCTACTGGAGATGAGGCATCAATGTGTGACATCAACGGACTCCATTGATATGGCCGGCAGGCCAACGACCGCCTGCCCCATCAGAGGAAAAAACACATTGTGACGTGATTTTGGAAGCCCTCTCTGCTAACAAGAAAGTGTGAAGTTTGCCAGAGGAAAGTCATCCAGAAATCATCCATGACTTTGGAGTTGACTGAGGGCTATTTTGAGGGATAATCACAATGATTAGTTCTCTAGTTCTCTTCTCCTTTTTCTCTTTCATCATCCCCCCTACTTCTATCTCTCCTTCTCTCTCGATATCTGTCTTTCTTTCTCTCTCTCTTTCTGTGTTTGTCTCCCTCATAGTCACTTTTTCTGTCACTCTTTGTCTCTTATTTGTCTTTCTTCTAATCCTCTCTTCATTTATACATTGTCTTTCTCCTAACATCTGCTCTCTCTATCTTCTCCCTCTTTCTACTATCTCTCGCTTTCTCTCTCTCCATCTCTTGCTCTCTCCATCTCTCGCTCTCTTCCCGTGTCTCTGTCTCTCTTTCTCACTCTCTGTCTGTCTATTTCTCTCTCCAATCTACTACATCTCTCTATCTGTCTCCCTCTCACTCCCTCTCTCCCTCCATCTGTCTCTCCATCTACTTCACTCTCTCTCTCTCTCTCTCTCTCTCTCTCTCTCTCTACCTACCTCAGGGGGAAATGGGATGGAGTTTGACAAATTCGATCACATGCCCATGATAAAAGAAAACTAATGCCCCATAATACCTGGCCTTGGGAGAAATCAGGAGATGCTCACTCAGTCTCGTTTCTGGTGCGGTTCACTTTTTTATTGAGTGTTGCTCTTTTCCAGGATTTTCCACTCCCCCCCCCCCTCCCAAGCGCGAACGCAGCGGATATTCAATACTTATTTTTGAGTGAGAGCAGCCTGACTATCGGGCTGAAAAAATAAGTGAAAGTCACGATTTCATCTGCTTTCTCCCGTGAACTTCCTGTAGAAAATGTTGAGAGAGGCTCAAATTACAAGTGTATATTTGTATGTTCATGAGCTCTGCAAATGATGAATTTGGATACATGGTGCCATGAATAGCACAAAGGCTCGTAAATATTGACCCTGGCTCATTTGTAACACTGGTAATATCATATTTGTTCATATCATTGTCCAAATTGCAGAACGCATTCTTGGAATGTAAGAATGTGTTAGTTATTCACACGAAATTCATTTAGGTTTCTTGTATTTGTGATAGAACGTGAGAATTTATGAAGATCAGGATTAAACTCTAGATGTGGGTTTCTGTGAATGAAGTGGTATAATCAGCCGCATTATTGAGTATTTTAAATCATTACAAGGTAATACATATCACGAAAAAAAATATCATTTAATGCATCTTTTCTGACTTCTTTGACTTTATGGAATTGAGAGAAGAAAAAACTGAAGAACTTCATTTCATACTTTGTGGGGTTTTTTTTTGCTGATACAGGATTTCAAGTTACCATGATTTTCCCAAGAGATGGCATATTTACACCCCTGTTCTCTATAGCAATGCCCTGGACTGGAGAAAAACTAAATATCAACTCCTTGGGTTGTTGAGCTGCTGGCCAAGAAAACAAAGTACTTGTGGTCTCCGAGGGACAACTTCTGAAATCATGTTTTCCGCAGTTTTTGTCATATATCATCGTGTAGCTGTATATCTTCCTGGAAGAGGGAAGTTGTACTGTGTATCCGCCTGATGAAAAAATATAAGCAGTCATATTTTCCCAGCCATGAACCCCTTTTGTTTCATGAATACAATGCAACTGTAGGAACTATTGAGAATCATACGTTAAAACTTCTTGTGCTGTTACTACTTGTATTATTACTACTACTACACTACTATTATTACTACTTGTACTAGTACTTCTAATATTATTAGTACAACTACTTTTGATGTCATGCTCTTACTACTACTACAATTACCATGACTCGCACTTGTCCTACTACTAATGCTATTGCCTCTACTACTGCTACTACTACTACTACTACTACTACTACTACTACTACTACTACTACTACTACTACTTCTACTACTACTTCTACTTCTACTACTACTACTTCTACTACTACTTACTACTTCAATTACTAATAGAACTACAATTTAGACTATTACTGTTACAACTATGACTATTACTATTACTACTTCTACTACTACTACTACTACTACTACTACTACTACTACTACTATACTATGTCTACTAGTACTACTACTACTACTTCTACTACTACTACTACTACTACTACTACTACTACTACTACTGCTATTGCTACAACTACTACTTAACTGCTTATACTACTATTACTTCTTCTTTTTACAATATTACCAACTAGTACAAGTACTGCTACCACTACAAATTTGACTGCTCCTTCAAATTTTGCTACTCATACTACTACTACTACTACTACTACTACTACTACTACTACTACTACTACTACTATTACTACTGCTACTACTGCTACTATTACTATAGGTACTACATTATTTCTACTTTAAGTACAGTTACTTCCCCTCTACTTTAACTTCCGCAACAACAACTACCCCTACTGCAACTACTGCTACTGTCACTTCTACTACTACTTCTACATGTACTACCACAACCAATACTGGACTGCTTTAATTCCTTCCATCACTCCAAATGCCACTTCATTTACCTTTACTTTTATGAAGCATGGCTAGAAAATAGTGTTCTTCTGTATTTCTTGAGCGATTTATATTACAATCATGATTTCTGCTGCTGCTGCTACTACTACTACTACTACTACTACTATAATTACTTCTACTACTACTACTACTATTACTATGACTACTTCTATACCACAACTACTTCTACTACTACTTCTACTACTACTATTAAGACGACTACTACTACTACTACTACTACTGCTACTACTACTTCTACTACTACTACTACTACTACTACTACTACTACTACTACTACTACTATTACTACTGCTACTACTACTACTACTACTACTACTACTACTACTACTACTACTACTACCGGTACTACTATTGCTTGATCTACTTGTATTTTGACTGCTGCTAATTTTACTACAGTATTTCAATTACTACTAGTTTTATTATTTCTACCTTTCACAATATTGTTATTTATACCACAAAATATTACTAATACATCCTACAACTACTTTTACTAGTGATACTAATTAATGGTTATCCTGCCACTACTGCTACCACTACTACAATAACCATTACTATTACTTCCAGTACCGCTACTACCATCATTATTTCGTCTATTGCTACTACTGCTACTACTACTAGTAGTACAACTGCTACTACCACCATTCCTACTACTACTACAACAATTGTTATTACCATTACTGCTGACACTGCTGCTGCTAATACAGCTACTGTTATTAATAATTCTCTTTCTAATTCTCCTACTCCTTCTACTACGACTACACAATGACTACTTTTACTTCTACTACTACTACTACTACTACTACTACTTCTACTACTACTAGTACTACTACTACTCCTACTACTACCACTCCTACATCTTATACTTCTACTACTACATGTGTTTCAGTTTTCAGACTACTACCATTTCTATGTTCTTCCTTTTAAATGATGTCTGCCACAAAAACGGTGAACAAACTCTCCACCTTATTGCCAGATGTTTGGTCTCTCACATCATACCTCACCTTAGTGTGAAGAGGTTTTAATACTTAACCAGCTACTGTTGCCAATTCAAGTACTTGATAATGACGCAAAACAGAACAAGGATTTGAAACTTGGGCTCCCAAAATGGGTTGACAGAAAATTCTGTCGAGCAGTAGGTGAATGCAAATTCAAGTCCCTGCCTTGTTTTCTTTTCCTAAGCTTATTTTTCTTACAGATTGACCAATCAATCGATCTTCTTACCATAAAGATAACAAGGAAAATTAAGATTATATCACCATTATGTCTGGTGAGCAGGTGAGGAGATTACTAATAGGAGACACAGATAAGACCATACAGGTGCATGTAGTCAAAGGTGAACAATCTTTTTTGAATGTCAGGGAATGAAGGTATTACTTACAGCTTAAGTCATGATTGATTATGGCCCCACATTTCTCTAATATCAGCTTGATTATAGAAGATGTGGGGATTCTTAACCGTGGTAAATGTGCCCGTTTACAGATTACCTTTCAACTGTAACCATATCAAGTTGGATTCTTCATGTGTTTTAGGGCACGACATGTCTGAAACATCACAGAAAACAGATGTTCTGATTTGCATCACCACTGTAAAGAAAAAAAGGGAGAGCGCAAGATGTTATATTTAGAAGTGCATGCCAGTTACCTTTCAACTGTAACCATATCAAGTTGGATTCTTTAAAGTATTCATCATGTGTTTTAGGGCATGATATGTCTGAAACATCACAGAAAACAGATGTTCTGATTTGCATCACCACTGTAAAGAAAAAAAAGTGAGAGCGCAAGATGTTATATTTAGAAGTGCATGCCAGTTCAGGGTATGTGATGTCGTCGTCATGCCGATGGTGCACTTCATATGTGGTAGGCAGAGGAGAGGGATGATTACAAGTGCCGATCAATTGTGCAAGTGAGAGTGAATGGATAACATAGGGAAGACATCCAGGTGCAAGAATGTATGCTGGAACGCAGGAAATTGGACCAACCCATTTTTAAGATGGCTGGCCTAAAGGGTCGGTGTGCTTATGATGTGATGTGCGTCATCATGCTTCGTCTGTCTGTCTGTCTGTCTGTCTGTCTGTCCCTCCACAATTAATACCAAATGCCTCTTACAAAATTTTGTGGGACAAGAAAATCTGTAATCAAGCTTCGATAATGAAAACATGTTCATTATGCGGATGCTAATATTTTTCAGGAATGCATGTATGGTCCAAAAGCAACAGTTGCCATGACGTTACCGTCATTGTCTGCCTGTCCTGAATCACTAAGAAATTTATAAGACGGAGTATTAGTACTGCATGTTTGGGCACAGCAAATATGATTTCTGCCTAAAAATAAAATAAGCAAGTTCTGCGTTGCATCATTGTTAGAAACTGTATATAGTGTGTGCTTTGTAGTCACAAGGTAATCAATGAATGATTAAAATTTTATCATAACTTATACATTCATATTGTGCAATCGGCTAGCTCATAGATGCAACGTGAGTAAAAGCAGATTCAGGCGAAAAATTAAATCAAAATTTTCAGGTTGCTTCTTTGTGAGCACATTGGTCGACTTGGATATAATTTTACATTGTGTCAATGGGAATTTTGTGAGCTCTTCTAAGCATTTCAGGGGCGAAATTGTCCTGAGCCCTGTGTATTTTTTCCCCTGAGCAGATTACAGCTGGTATACTGCCCATAGGTCCATTGCACTGTTCAGAGTAAATTGGAAATTCATTAGCCGGTCGACCTTGTTTGTACTTTTGATCATGCAGACACAATAACATTCATTCAGCTCTGAGAAGGTAGTAAAAGAATATTCCACCCCTTCCCAGGCTTGTTCCAAGCTTGTTGTGAACTGTCTTTACATCAATCATCCAACACAGCTTCTGGAACAAATCCCTATCTGCCATCTAGCAGTATTGAATTCAGTGGATTTTGTTTACAATGGTGCATCTATAAACTGGTCTATTACTCAATATACCCAACTGCTGATTACAAATAATGACTTATCATTACCTTGCAATATTAATCTATTTTTACTGTGTGATTACAGGCTTTTCAGATCTGTTTAACATGGAGTATGGAATTAGATTTAAAGCTTTTTATATCATATTCTGAGCTCTATACGCATGTATGTAATGATATTTAAAACCACAAAGTGTGTCTTATTGCATTGATTTATACCACTGTCATACAGCCATGACGTACACGATTCATAACCACAATCTAGTTTGAAGAATAATAAATGGAAAATTTAAAAAGGCTACAAAGGATGTGGTTTTGTGATATAACATTACTATCAGGTCTTACAAATAATAAAATATGCATCAAATTAAGTCTGAGAATCAATGTCTGCACAGGAGGAAATCATGTATTGTTTTATTACCTTTTTAATAATGTTTAAAAACAAAATAAGCATGAAAGGATTTGCTAAATCTTCCAATTGGAATAACTAGTATTGCTCCAATTTGAATTTTAAGACATAATTTTGGAAAGTACCAGTTTCATTTTTAGGATTAAGATTTGATTTTAGAAGCATTGCCAATTTGATTGCATACATAATGATTACTGCACAGCATCACCACGAGTGCATTTTTTGCATTAAGCAATTGATATCAACAAAGTCGGAGGAGCTCAAAGATTCAACCATAAATACTGCTCGGCTTTTACCCTGATTTTGTACGTATGCGCAATGGATCTTACATGTCATCGTGATTTCAAGGGCCAAAGAATTTGAAAATCAAATGAGTTGTTGTCCTGTATATTTGTCGCTGTAAACACTCAATTTCTTTTAACATGAAGCATGCCCCCCGTCTTGTGTCCTGAATTTGGGGGTCGTTTTTATTTACTTATTCCTGTGTAACTCTATACGCCCATGCCCAAAATACCTGAGCTTTTCGGTCAGTTCGCGTTCCCCCTGAAAGCCAGAGCGTGTTGAATCACAAAGCGGTGTATTTGTGCGAAGGGATATTTGCATAAAAGGGGCAGGTCGTACCTTGGGAATATTCCAGAAATGTTCCTCACTTGCGTTTTCAACCACCAAGAAAAATTGCCAGTGAGAAGTTGGGACTATTTTGTTTCCTGTAAATATACCCCCCTAATATTTGGCAGTCTGATCACATTCGGGGATCAAATCAAGTAAAAACAAAATTGACACAGGATCACCCAAGCATTTGTTCTTGTAAGAGGGAGCAACGAAACACGAGGCTCCATTAGAGGACTGACATTCCAAATTGAGTGTGAATGTCGTAATGATATCAGTATCATTCTTAACTTGCTCAGTCCCATATGCGATGACCTGTGTTGTTATTGACATGTGATTTCCACTTTGGTGTACTGAGAGAGTTAATGAAGATACAATTGTGGGGTACGTCACTTCTTCAAATGGAACCGAGCTGTAACCCCAATTGAGTGTGAATTAACTTCTCAGTCCCAAAGGCGAAGAACTGCGTTGTTATTGACAAATGGCTTCCACTTTTGGTAACTGAGAGAGTTAACGAAGATATAACTGTTGGGTCACTTTCTAACATGGAAATCAAGCTGTAACCCCAATCCCCAATTGAGTGTGACTTGACTTCTCAGTCCCATAGGCAGTGAGCTGTGTTGTAATTGGCATATGACTTACATTTGTCAGGACTTGTTTGTGGTGTAGAGTGACATTGGAGATACCACCAAACCTTCTTCTAGGCACGATTCATCTCACGCCGATAGGAATACAGCGGATAACTTCACAAATTGGGGGTGTTTCCATGGGTATAAAGATGACGTAGCTCTCATTGGAGATGAATTATTGAGGTGGATGACCTTTTAGATTGGGTCTTTAAGGCTAGGTATTAATCAAACCTGGCATTTAGGTAGATTTATGTTTTGAGAGGGGGGGGGGGGGGGAGGAAAGAGGAAGAAGATTACGTGATAACAGGAGGGAATGGTGATGGCCAAAAACAGGTTCCATTGTCCTTGAATCTTTGTCTGTATACACAAGACTGCTCAGTAATTGATAAAGGATGCACCCTTTTGGGGGGTTGACAATGTTCTAAATCATTTTCGAAAACAAATTTGTCATCCAAAACACTCCAAGCACTTATTTTCTCTTCCCCAATTCATTTGCTACATGTAGTAAAGCTATGCAGGGCACAATGATCGAGTATACTTGTCCAAGTTGATGAAAACTGTTGAATGTTTTATGAGTCCACACAGGATGTATGGTACAGCAGGTATGACATGATGGACGTTTTGTGTGTGTATTCCCACGCAGGTTATAGGGCAAGTGTGTGAACAAGTATGATACGTTTCTGAGCGTACATGTAGCTATCAATGTGAAAGAGGAAGACTATTTTCTGTACATTTGTAAATATTGCCTATCCTGTACATGTAAATGTATTCATGATTGATAAATCTCACTCGTGCAACTTCTGTATATGTGTAACCATATAAAGATGATAATCTTTGGGGAAACACAAAAATGTGTTCGTTTTCCTCTGGATTTCTTACAGGTTGAAATGCATGTTTTAAGTGTTTAAATCAGTCAGAAACAGTGCCTAAATTTTGTGGGCCCATTGGGGGCTTCGGGCACCTAATTCTAAGGTGTGGTACCCTACGTCCTCTGAAGGGGGTGGGGGCATCAATGTACTGCAGTGGGCTCTTGGAGATTACATCAATGCAAGCACTGGTCTGGAAAGATATACGTGGTCTTTCTACAAGAAAGTTAATCTTTATGACAGCTTTGCAACTAAGATCAATCAAATGTTGTTATTAGGAACCAATCTTTTGTTCAGCTACCATCATAGAACAGTACCACACAGTGTAAGAGTACTCATTTTCTAAATTTATTGCGGTATAAATGCAAAATATGTGTTTCCGTGTCCATCTTTCAAACTGCTATGAATAAAATGGCCTCTGTTGTAAGAGATGAAAATGTACAAAAAGTGGTAACACGCTCCATCTTTAAGATGCTGTATGATGCCATGTGTGGGAATTTTGTGATTGTTGTGTGAGTGAAATGAAACGTGAAAATGCACAGAAAGTTGCAATGCCTTCATTTTTATAATGCTGTATTACACTTTGTGTGAGTGAAGTAAAATGTGGGACCAGAACATTGTGATTTTGAGTAATTTTTAAAATGTTCCAATTGATAGATTTAATTTTACATTGTTTGAGAGCATTTTGCTGAAAGTGAATGATCAATTGTGTTGCCTCAGTGATGTATGAAACTAGTGATTTTTCATGCAACTTTAATGTGCTCTACTTAATTTCACACCAGAATAGATCATACATTTGCCATGCTTTGATGTTCTTGGTTGTGTTTGTGGATGTGGAGGAGGAGAGTAGATGTTGAGTGGAAGGAGAGAGAGAGAGAGAGAGAGAGAGAGGGAGGGAGAGTGAGAGAGAGAGAGAGAGAGAGAGAGAAAGAGAGAGAGAGAGAAAGAGAGACAAAGAATTAAAAGGAAATGTAGAAAGTCATGTAGCATTGGGAATAAAATACAATAGGAGACCAGGGTGAAAAAATCAGAACTGTCAGAGAAAACTAAAGAGCCGTGTGAAAATTTGATTTTTTTTTATACAGGCATAATTCATTTTGTGTCATGATATCCCTCACAAGGATTTCCTCCTCAAAAATATATATATTGACCCCTGCCACTTAATTAAGTTATGTTTGTGTTTTTTCTTTCATTTTCATATCTGAAGGGGAAAAAATAAAAGAATTTGAGTTTGAAAATGTCATAATAGCAGCAAGCATTTGCCTGACAAGACTGACATACCCATACATTTATTCTCACGTTAGGGTCCTATTCTGTTTGTAACAACTCTCTAATAGCCAGCAGGTGATTTAGCGGCGTATGCACATACATATCGTCTGTTTCTCTATCAATGGACTCTTGAGACCCAAAGGGGCGAGCAATTTGTCGGCTATCTAAACATAATTATGCCACAGGTGGAGGGAAGGACTGCCGTGGGACATGTATTATCCAAACAAAAAGATTAGAGGCAAATTGAATTTGCATATTACAATAGTTTTACGGTATAGGCCTTGACCTATCGGAAATAATACATGGGTTTGAAAGTGCGGGGATTGAACTATCATATTTAAAAATATGATTTAAAAATGTGTCTATATGGCTGCTCTTAGATTCAGAAATTATATTAACAGTTAAAACAATTGAAATATAACGAGGTATTTAATGCTTTTCTTTGTATCCTATAAACATGCTTACATTAAGATTCAAAGTACAACTTGAATGAGGAAAGCTATTGCATTCAGCATGGCAACCATGTGGTAAACATGTACTATCTCTTTATTTCAACTTCCAATTTACCCTCTCTCTCGTTCCCTCTTTTCACTCTCCTCTCTCCCTCTCTCCCTCCCTCTCTCTCTCTCTCTCTCTCTCTCCTTCTCTTTTGCTTTCCAAATCGCCCCTTTTTTGGTGAAAATATGAGAGTTTAGACCCCAACATACAAGCTTTAATAGCGAAATGTATAAAGCCTTCTGAAAAGAAAAGCTGATCTTCATCATACTAAATGAAGAAGAAACAATCAATTTGAAAAAATTGGAGAAAAGTATTCTGGTTTTAGTCATTCTGCCATCTGGAAATAGTGGTCGTTTTATGCACTGAAAGTGAGATACACAAAGGAATTCACCCGTCTCCCTTCCCATCACCCCTGCCTGATCCGAGACTGTTTTCAAACTGGTGAGTAATTAAGTTACTTGCTGTCATAGACAACACATCTCTCTAGCTTCAGGGTCCGATCAAGACATTCCTACCGTCCTGTAACACCGCCCCAAACCCAGGCCTCAAACCCAGGTGGAAATACCAACCCCCCTCGGAAAGGGGTAAAGAACAAAGCACTCCTTAACGGTTCAAGCACTTTCTCACCTGCGCGGGTAATAGGGGCAAATGGTCTAGATAGATGGCTAAATAGATAAACGGAAGAGGTGGAAAGTAGGGTTTGACATTAGCTGAAACAAGTGAGAATTTCTTACTGTGTGGTCACAGTGGGAAATTGAGGAGGTGGTGGGTTAGGATCGAAGGTATGGAGTGAGTCCGTCGATGATGATTAACTCTTTGTGTGTCAGAGGAGATGCTGGTGGGTGTGATTTGTATGTACAATGTATTAATAGGGAAATAATTCACAAGTGGTGTTTTAATGGTTAAAGTATTCTTGCAGGGTGAAACATATGTGCAATTTTTTGGTTATGACAAAATCATGCAGTGCATGGTACAAACGTTAAGTGAATGGATGAAAAGGGCCGAGCAGTGTTTTGAGGTGCCAACTCTTTGAAAAATCCCTCTCCAACCATACCCACAAATAGGAGGGGAATCAATTAACAATAATTTGTGGAGGCTACATTTCAAGGTTGATTCAGAAAGTGAACTTATGGAACAATGCTGTGCATTATACCCTCGCCTACCCCCTCCCCCCCCCCCCCCCCCCCGCCCCCATATAAGTCTTCCCCTTAACCCAGAGATGCACATGATTGAGACAAGAGAATTTCAGAAGATATTCACAATAATTGTGTCATCCGCTATTAGAACAATCCAATTTATTTAGATTGGTTTATTTGGTATTCATGTAGGCTATTCTGTGCAATGTGGTGGCTAAATTGTCCTTACCCCCACAAAACTCTCTCACTTGTCCCAAAGATGCGCACTTGGTGAATGGGACGATGCAATCCAAGAAGACATAATTTTGCCTTCCGTCGTGGCGCCATTACTAATTGTGCCCCATTTCTCTCTCTTAAAAGTGCCAGTAAAGAGAGTTTAAAAAAAGGACCTCAATACGAAATGAGGAGATAACTCTCCCCAGGAAAGGTTAACGGACAATTACCAAGATGCTATCGGTTCTTTTAAGTGGCATGTTGAATGTCCATGCACCTCAAAGGAGAAAAAAGGGCTGGACCTTTTGAGAAATAGCTCTCCTCTGGGGGGGAATGAAGTGTGACGAGTATGACAAATTAATTCTTAAATACTGGCAAATTGCATTTTTTTTCTTTATCACTTATCTTGCTATGTCAGGTTTATAAGTACATCATTTATGAGTGAAAGCATCACATTTGAATTGCACTACAGCTCAAAGGAATTGGCATAGGGAAAGGGAAAGAGAAGGAGTAGGAGCTGCAGTTTTAAACCGCTGTATATTTTGTCCAGTTCAGTATGAAACACGATGGATGCTCTAGCCTAAAAAGCATCGTGTTTCATGCTGAACTGGACAAAATATACCGCGGTTTAAAACTGCGGCTCCTTCCCTTTCTCTTTCCCTATGCCAATTCCTTTGAGCTGTAGTGTATGTGTAATGTGTGAACTAACCCTGGGAGAATGGTAGCAGGTTGAATGTCAAAAAAATCAAAGAAAGAATTCAAGAGCCTGGACTTTTTTTTTTAGAAATAGCTCTCCTCGGGGGGGGGGGGGGGGGGGGGGGGGATGAAGTGTGACGAGTATGAAAAATTGATTCTTATATACTGAAAATTGTTTTTCTTATGTCTCCTTAAGGAAGTTGCCCAATGGCATTATTCTTTATTGCTTTAATTTCTGAGTGTGCTTAATTCATAATGTATGTGTTTTCAAACTCCTTGCAAACATCAAAATAATGACTCTTCACGTGGCAAATGTCTATTATAAATGGAGATCACTTTAGTTCAAGATATTCTTAAAATCGCATGTAAACATCAAAATAATGACTTGCCATGTGAGAAATGTTTATTATTGGAGATCAGTTTAGTTCAAAATTTATCCTCGAGATTCATTGCAACCATAAAAATGACATCAAACCTAAATAATTCTCCATCTGGTAAGTACATTCATAGAGACCAATAAGCTCATGTTCTATTGTTCTTATTTATATCTATATATTCATACACACAACCTGTTAGAACAGCCTTCTTGGCGCGCAAACGGTTTAATTCTCTTCATGACGGAAGGGATTGAACCTTTTTATGATCTTGTTTCAATAATCACTGTCATATTTATATTCCGTGTCCCTCACCCCTTATTTTCTGGGTGGGGATGGGGGCATATGGCGATTTTGACACCTAGATTTGCATTTTTTATAAAAATGTATCATCTGATGTTCTAATTCTACACACAATTAGAGCAAGCTGAATTAGAGTTTGCCCAGATGGATTGGATTTTTATGGTACTTTTGTTGGATAAAACAGGTAATTAGAAATGCGTGGGAGGGCCCATGCGGCCTTTATTCTTTGGGGAACAAAGGGATGTCAGTCATCTCGATTTCATGCAGTTATATCCGATATCAATATACCATCAAATTGACACTATGGTGTAGACACAAGCTGGAGTGAATTGTGTGAATGCCATGGTATATAAAAGAAAATTAATTAACTTCATTCAGATAATAAGAATTGGTAAGTAACTTATAATGGGTTTATATAGATTTCTACATGGCTAATGAATTAACATATATTATTTTAGTATTGATATTTCACATCAAAGCCTGATTTTCAAGGCTACTTCCTGTTGAAAACAAACTTCAAAACTCCTTTGAATAAGCAATATAATATGATATGTTGAAATGTAAGCACTAAAACCCAGTGCTGTAAGTGGAAAAAACAGTATGATAATCGGATATTTGTCAACATCAAAACACATCGCTATAAGTGAAAAAAAAACAAGTATGATAAATGCGATGTGGTGTAAACAGTCTCGCTTTGTGACTTAAAGGGATAGTCCACCCTGAAATTATTTTGGTTTCAGTAAAAGGAGACACGTGAAAAAAACATAAGTGAACATTTGATGAAAATCGGTAAGAGGAAAAGAAAGTTATTTGATTTTGTGACGTCACATGCGATTTATATTGTGTAAAGCTTTTTGTAAAATGTCCATTTTCTCAAAAGGATATTTACCATTTCATCTGTGAATTTGATATATCATTAGACACACATTTACACACACTATGAAAAGAATGCATTCCTTCATCAAAGAACATTAAAAAGGCAATTTATGGAAGAAGTATTACACAACATATCGGAGAGCACCTCGCATGTGACATCACAAAATCAAAATTTTAAAATCAAATAACTATCTTTTCCTTTGATCGATTTTCATCAAAACTTTACTAATATGCTCCTTTCATGTGTCTCCTTTTATTGAAACCAAAATAATTTCAGGGTGACCTATCCCTTTAAGGCGTTTTGCATGAAGGAGTAGATTGAGATAAGAGACAGGTACTCCCTTCTTTTTGATCAAACATTAAAAGGCTGGGGTCTAGCAGTGCTTGACACTAGGCCACTCTGCGAGCGAGTTAAGTGAGCGGCTCTTCAAAACCAAAAGTACTTCCACGGTGGGTGGTGAAAGCATCAGGTGGATGGCCGGTATAGACATCTGCCGACGCGGACGACGATCAATATGAAATATTGAAAGCGAAGTTACAATGCAAATGACCTTGGTGCGTCCGTCTGCGCGAGACACAAGCGGGCCTTAAGTTGTGACGGGATTTGAATGCGTAACGTGTCTCTCTCGTCGAGACGCTGAAAGTTCCCGACACTCAACGGGGGAAGTTAAGGTTGGCGGGAGTATTTATGAATATGTATGAGTTGAAATGTTGGAAGTCTTCACAGAAAACGGAGCGTTGTTGTTTAAAGTGCAGCATTTCAATTTGATGGCAGACATTGTTCAATCAAGGACTTTGTGATGAAATAACCAATTCCCTGCGAGGTATTGGCTCACAATAAAGAGAGTAATCTTGTGCGGATGTTGGTTTCCTTTCCAAAGAAAATGATTCCATTTGTAAACAATTACAGCTCATGGATGGCTGCTATAAAGATTACGAGAGCCGTAATCGTTACCAGAACTGTTCCGGCAGATCCACTCATCACATTCTCATTTGATTTGATGATCATGTGACGGAATTGTCTGAACATCAGCTAAATGAAATATGATCAGGACCTGTGAAGATGGAGGAACGGTTCTCCAATGATAACGTCTCGTGTAATCTTTACCATTGCAATAGCACCCTATTCTTAACACATTCTTTTGACCATGTAAACAGAAACCAAATATTTCAATATGGACTTGTTAAATAAAACCTTGGTCTCTCATATGAGCCACACAAAAATATGAAATGCTGAAGAAAAATATTTTTAAGTATAGTGTAGAGAATTTATATATGGCAACATTGGGCTATGTGTTGCCAACACCTGATATGCTGCGTAGGATAGATTATTTTAAAGAGCAATCAATGGAATTTATTGATCCGTGTTGTATTACTGCTGTGGAATACAGGTGGCATAGAGGCTACACCTTCTCGGCTGCATCTGTGAGATTTTGCATCTCAACAAGCATCAATTTATGTAATGATTCTCCGTTCCTATGCTTACTTTGACAAATCACATTCAAACATGACCTTTGGGGGGGGGGGCATTTCAAATCAGCGTTTCCAAAGATGATAACACTTTCACTGTGTGTTTATGAGATTTTGTAAGATTGATTACAGATAATCATGTTTAAGAAGCTGATACGAGGCTGGAAAATATGTTGTGAATGCGCCCCTAGTCGAGTAACGGCATGTGGGAGATATGAAAGTGGAGAAGAGGTTCATAGCCCTCTGAAACCAAAAAGCCAGGTGCAGAATGCATTACAAATCCAGGTGTAGGTTGCAGACGACAATTGCTTCTTTAAAGGTAGCCCGTCCCTTTTGCAGACCTAATTTCCTGACTTTGTCATCATTTGAGAGAGAGTGGCTGTATAATCTTTCCCTGGAATCGACAAAGCGTAATATTCAGTTTTGAGGAAATAATCTTTGATAATTAATTGAGCTTTCTTTTTTCATACCACAAAAATAGTCAAATCTCAGTGAAGACTAGTTAGATTCTAATTTATTCTACAGGAGTTATAGTATGTCTGTGCTGAATATGTGCAAACTTTCATGAAGTTTGAAGATGTTCATAAAAGGGATGGACCATCTTTAAGTACCCAGTACAATTATTGAAATGAATTCTGCATGGGAATATGGGTGATTATGAGTTCTTTTTATAGAGGACGTATCAAAAGTCATTCTGCCAGGGATTGGAGATGATTAGGAAGAAGGAACAATTCTGTGCGGGCATTATTTACGGAACAATGACTTTTGACTCTAGAGGTTGAGTGTGATCTAATGCCTCACCTATTTCTTTGTATTTGATTTGTCAACGTCATCTCAAATCAAAGGCAGAACTCAGAGAAATGAACTGCATATCAATGAGCTTCCTTCAGTGCATTATTCTTTATCTTTTAAAAGTTCTTGGATAAATATTGCCTTTCTAAATTACTGCTCTACGAATATATTGATTATAAAAATAGACACATTTTTGCAATTTGAAAAAAATCACCAAATAGGTTTATTACATTGATAGCAAATACCATGATTTATTCTTGTATGACAACATTCTCTTTGATAGGGAGGTCATGATTCTTACAAATTATGAGAAAATGTATCTATTTGCATGGAGCATCGTTTGCCATCAGTGGATGGATGCTTCGGTAAGAAAGAGCGGGAAAATTGCAGAGAGGTAAAATGGAGGTAGCATCAAAGGCTTTATTGCACCATGTTCAAATCTCTGATCAGTTAAAGTCGGTCACACCTACTGTGATGCTGATTCTTTTCAGTTTTGAAAACGATGCGGTATTAGCTGCTTTACGAGCCATGAAAAGTGCCGTAATTCAAGCCATTGCATCATCACAAGTAACCTTCCCTCTTATTTGTTGATTTTTCAGTCCTTGTGCGCATGATTTTCTGAAACCCGATCCGTCTTGCGCGCTCCAGCCGTTTTATTCCCCCGTGGGCTCATAAAAATCAGACGGAGCGGCAATTGATACATCATTTGTCCACCTGAAATGCATTAAACAGGATGTGAGACCGAGTTCCTTTTCTAACTAGCGTTTGCATCCTGCCCATGATAATAACTGGCTGTAGATGGTAGGAGAGGGAGTTAAAGAAGAGGCGGTGGATTGCGGATCAACCCACTGCCCGATTGATTCCAGAAACATCTTGTTTAGAGCCATGCCGGACACAGACTCATGCGGCTAGCTTTAGTCAGTGGCCGTTTTGCTAGCCAGGCGTGCTCTGACGTCAGGATTGTGGGTAATCAAGGAAGCGAGTTCATTGGTTCCCCTCGGCAGCACAAATACCTCCGTTCTCGTAATGTTTGTCGTCTTTTAGTCGTCATTCGCTGCCCCCAACCCATCTTTGCTTTGCAGCTTTGATTTTCTCCTATTCATTTATTCTCTGCAGAATTCCATATAAATGGCTTTTGAAAGTGTATAAGCAGGCAGTGCCTTACACTATCGATTGAAAATGGTCTACTGTTCATTTTTGTTGTATTTTGCGTAAATCAGCCTCTCTAGAGTCCATTACATCACTCTTTTTGTTATTTCACACAATTCCCTCTATTTTGTATTCGCTTGGAAGTTAGTCATGAGAAAATCTCCCTGGAAGCCACCATTAAAGATTCTATGTCATGTGATTCCTACTATTTTGGGTTTGCTTTTGAAGTTGACGTACAAAATTTAAGTGGCAATGTACCAAAGATGGATTTAATCTATGGAATTTGAACCCTCCTTCTTGCATAGATAGTACTTCGTATATATTCTTTGATAGAAGAATATTGTATGACAGGTAGTGATGACGGCATGTTACAAGCCAGAGGAAATTGAAGTTGGCATTACTTTACTTAAAGATGGAAAGAAGGGCACTAGAAAGAGCTAAGGAGAGAGGGGGAGAAGGGAGATAGAAAGAGAGAGGGAGAGAGGGAGAGAGAGAGAGAGAGAGGAGTGAGATAAAGAGAAAGAGACAGAGACAGAGACAGAGACAGAAGTGAGATAAAGAGACAGAGTGAGACAGATAACAGGGGAGACAGATGAAGAGAGAGAGAGAAAGAGGGATGGAGATGGAGAAAGAGAATGAGAGGAGAGGAGAAACCAAAGAATGATTCAGATGAGAAGTGACAGAAAGGGACTATGATACTTAAAGCGCAAAACAAGAGGGATTGATGTATAGATAAGAGAAAGAGAACGGTGGTTAACACCAGATGGATGAGAAGAGATTGGAAGATAGACGGACACCTGTAGACAAAGATACATGGCCAGGGGTGAGAAAGATACCGAGACAGGAAGAGAGGGGTGAATAAACTTACTATGCGAGTAAACACTATGATCAAGGTCTTTTGTTACATGGATAACATTCCATAGGGTCCCTTTTTTTTAATCGTCTCCGCATAACAAAAGACTATGTTCATAGTGAAAGATATCAAATGTAATAGAAGAATCATATCAATAGGGAGTGTGTCTAGGTGTGGTAATGGCATAAGTCTTTGTTATTAATCCTTTCTGTGCAAAGTATACTACTGCTACTACATGTAAAAACGTCTCAATGGTGCATAAAGAGCTAATGAGTGCACACATGTGAGTACAGAGAGAGATGGAGGAACAGAGAAAGAGGAATGAGTAGTGAGGAAGGGGGCTGGTCACATTTACGACAGATTTAAAGGGATTAAAGGAGATATAAGAATCAAATAATGATAAATTGTAAAGGGATTTAACAGTAGTGACAGCATGGGACAGAAGTTTGTGCATAAATTCTGTCTACTATCCTGCTTATTTCTAACTTTGATGATGTCTCAAGAAGAATTTTGAGTTGGAGGATATTCTGGAGGCGGGGCTTGTCAGTGCTGAAAAAAATAAAGAACAATTATTTTAAAATATAGGACACATAAATCCATTGAACAGTTAGTGATTTTGTTACATACATATTAAGTTGCATCAAATTAAGTCAACATATATTTTCATGTCATAGGATCTTTAGGCCTATGTTATCAACCCTTTCTCTGCAATACATGCTGCTGCTACTTGTTACTCCTTTCTAGTATGCAGTACTTGATCTGTAAATGGTTGATTGCCTCTGGAGCCATGGCATATTCAAAATATTCCCTGAACTTGACACCAAAATTGCCAAACGAGACACATCTGTATCCACATCTTGCTTGATGAATTACCATCAGATTTTTTTTTGCTTATTCAGATGAGCCAGGTTATCCAGAAATATGTGGGAAAGATCTCCCCCAATGATGCATAGTCGTGAATCTATTTTCCTCTTTATTTATCAAAGTTTCCGCCAAACTTTCACTGATCTGCTCATCTGAGTGTTATTGCCTGTAACTATGGTAACTTGGCAAATCCTCTGGCTTATATTTCTCACCTCCATTTTAACCCTGTCATTACCTTTGATGCCAAAGTATGCACAAAGCGAATGGCTTTTAGCGGCCTGAATTCTGATAGAGCTTATAAGTGTACTACAATACCTCAACGTTTTCAATTTTAAGCAGTTGAAAAATGTTTGTGTAGTGACATTTTAACAGAAGTCTAAAGAAAAGATAGTGCCTTGATGTTGACTTTGTTTTAGAGCACATACACTTAAGGGGATATGATCTATATAGATTATTTATTTGGTACATGTGCATCAAATATGTAGGACAACCATCATCTTTCCAATCCTCTTTCCATAAATCTCCTAAAGCATTTTCAGTCTTGCTTAACTCCAAATCTAGGCTTTAGACCTCGGGACAAACCCGCTTCAATTTTCCTGTTTAAAACAAAAAAAGAAGCAAACTCAAATGCAAACATGAGCTGATGGCCAGCGATGTTTCATGCAAGAAAGAGATGCATTTTCTGATAGCATCGCGCGTCCCATCACCGGGAAAGCCTCATCATTGTCAGTCCCGCACCGCCCCTTAATTTGCAGTCAAGTTCACCTCACGGAGGGTGGACACGACCCCTTTTAGCCCTACCGTACCATCTCCTTATCTCAGGATCTGCCAGGCCCGTCCCGTCAGATTCTTTTGATTAAAAGACGTCGAGTTGGGGGAGAAAGGGGTTGAGAGATTATAAAGCATTGTCCTCACAAGTGGCTTAAATATAGTCCTCTTAGTGCAAGCAATGGTAGTTCCCTACCAATTACAAACACAGTTAATTACCTGTGGGGACTGAGAGTGTATGATTTTGAGGGTGGATTTTTTAGGTAGTGCAACCATTTTGGGGGCAAAAATATTTTCATGTTTTTTCTATCTGTAAAAGGGATACATCACTGTTATGGCCTGTGGAAAAGAAAGCGATATTCTCACAACCAATAAATGGAACAAATGATGGTAATACACATTCTGTCATAACTATGTTTTGTGTTTTTTCTATACCAATATATTGCATCAATCTTATGATGAAAGAAAAAAGAAACATGTAATGCAAGAAGAAATTATGACAGGAGATGTGATGACCATAAAAGCCAGTATTCAAATGTTTCCATAGGATTCCAATATTTCACCATAATCAGTACATTTTTTTGGTTGTATCTTTTGGACAACAAAACCACATAAATCCATGCCAACCGTGACCATCATCCGCATGCCCTTTTTCCTCTCTTGGGGCTTCACATTTCTTCATTGTCTTCGTAACAAGTGCGAAGCTCTACACATGAAACCAAAACGTGGCCCCGGGCCACACCGCTATGAAAACAAGACACTTCCTTAGAAACCTTCCATCCGCGCCATTTGATTTTATTATTAACTTTACAAGGACTCCCTCTCTCTCCCTCGCTTAATATCGTCATCAGCGAGAATTGCCCTTGAGGGATTTATAGTCACTTGACATATTTATTTTACGAGAGCAATTTTTTTTTGCGAGGTGTTAATGTAAGGGAGAACGTTGCGATGAGTATCTTTATGGTGTTGTTTCATTTCATAGGGCATCTTGTTGTTGTTGTTTTTGCTACGCTCCTAATAACAAACAACAAATGTCGATGTTTCGACTGTTGCTACCCGTCTGTCTGTACTAGTTTCACATCTACTGAAGAAAGTTTGATTATTTCTACTTTTCACACTGGATCTCTCATACTTTGCATCAATCTGTTATCTCTCACTTCTTCTTGTGTGTGTGTGTGTGTGTGTATGTGTGTGTGTCTGTCTGTCTGTGTGCCTGTTTCTATCATGTTGCCATCCTCTCACAGTATCATTCTTTTCATTTTCCCCCAATATCTCTCCCTTCTCCCTCTTATCTCATACACCTTTCTTTATCATTCCCTTTAAACTACACTAAACTAGTTCCACATCTACTGAAGAAAGTATGATAGGGTGAAAGAAATAAGAATGTTTTGTTTTACTGTTAATCTTGAAGGGAATATACTATAATTTTGTCCCAGTTCATCACTTTCTTCCTCCTCCTCATTCTCATTCTTTTTCTGTTTCTCCCACTCTCTCTCAAGTATCTTACTCCTTATCTCTATGTTGACATCGCATTATTTCTTTCTCTTCCACTCTTTCTCTCTCTTTCCTTCCTCTTCTCTCACCTGTCTCTCATCCTCATTACATTCCTTTTCTTTCTCTCTCTCTCTCTCTTTCCTTCCTCTCATCTCACCAGTCTCTCTTTCTTACTCCCTTCCTACTACTTCCACATCTACTGAAGAAAGCACAATCTACTGTCAGAACTGAGTTCCAGTGGACACACGTCCCGTCATTTAACATTCAGTGCGCACATTGACATATGCCAGTCCTAAGCACATGTCGTCAAATTGAATGCCGCATCCGTTGTCTAAAGCAATAATACTAAAACATGTCCGGGGCCACAGCCCTAATAATGTTCTCTAGCTAACCTTTGTGTCCAACATCAAGTCCACCACAGACGATGCAATCCAAACAGTCATGCAAGTCATCGACTTGCTAAATCTCATGTCCCAGTGATTGGATTTGTGTAAAAAGGTGATGTCTCATTTCCAGTTGTAAGCCCTTACGACTGCAGAGTCGCTGGTAAATTGTGTTATCTGCGATGGCCTGAATGCAATGTCCTCTCCCCACCCTCATCTTTAACAGTTTAAAGATTGTCCGTCCCTTTTGCAAGCTTAAAATTTGAAATCGTCTATCACGATCTTAAATTGAAGAAAGTGCGATTCAAGACCATTTCTAAGAATATAGCATGTTGAAGCTTTCTGTATATGTAACAATTTCAGCCGTTAAATTTCAAACAGACTTTTTTCGTACTACGAAAAAAGTATTAGTCTTTGTTACAGTATCTATGGGGTTATTACGCATGTGTGAAATCCTAATTTTATGACTAATTACCAAACTTTGGAGATGATTCCTTCTATAGAACAATTTTTTTTTTCATAATGCTTTTTATAATTTAATAAACAGATTAATCAATAAAGCAGATGTTTCAACACAAACTGCTAAGAGCCTGAGGTAAAGACTATTAATGCATTCTTTGAATTTTACATTATGTGTCAGTTTCAAATCATGAATATACAGCTTGCTAACACTTCTCTATATGTTTTGCCAATGTTTCGATGGTTTTGTGGTGATCTGAAAAAGGGACGGGCTGTCTTTAAGTACCAGACAAACTACTGCTATATGAGATATATTACAAATTACTTATGCTAAAATACATCAGTGGCACATAGAGTGTTAAGTAAATATAAACAGAAATCTTGGAAGCTGGAGTGCACATTCCCAAGGGATTACTTAATCCCCTGGAGCGTATGTGCTTTACCTTATCCCTGATCAAGCCCCCCTCCCTCCTCACAATTTTGTGGGCCAACTAATCTGAGGATCACGTATAAGGCATGCAGCAAAATCCAGAGGCGATTAGAGATCGAGCAGTCATTTCCAAAAAGGATTGTGTATCTGGGCTATTCCATGGTCTAGGTTTAACCCACTGAGTCCCATAGGCAAGAAAGTAAGTTGTGACTGATATGAGGCTGTCAGTATTTGCTGCTGAGAGGGTTATAACACTCAGTCCCATAGGCAAGAAATAAATTATTTATGTGGGGATGTCAGTGCTTGGTACTTAGAGGGTTAATCCGCTCAGTCCCATGTGAAAGAAATTAAGTTATTTATATGGGGATGTCAGTGCTTGGTAGTGAAAGGGTTAACCCACTCAAGAAATTAAGTTGTTATTGATATGGGGCTCACAGTACTTGGTACTGCAAGAGCTAAGTAATGTAACATGAGTAACTAAGAAAAATACTTGAAAAAAAGAAACATTCTGTATGGATAGTTTGTATATGTCGGATCTATGTGGAATGAATTCTTCACAAACAAAAATTGTGATATAGATACAAAGGAATGACAGATGGTGAACATTGGTTATTCATATTTATAACCTTTTCCCCTAGAACATGAAATTGCTTCAATGTTGTATTGTGGTAATGCCCAATGTGACCTACGGTGGGTAAAAAGCACCTGATAACTATAGCAAGGCACCATGCATTAGCAGTCATGTGACAATTCCAGCCTCCTTTTTCGTTGCCATTATTTATGACGCAGATACCAAACATGTTTCCGATTTCTCACATTTGTCCTGGGGGGGGGGGGGGGGGTGGGGGATGTTCATGCTGATACATGCTGCTATGTGAGGTAAACATTGATCCATTCTGACATGAAACTAGATTGATGGGTAATATGTTTATCCTTCGCCTGTCCATTCTCTGTATGTTGTTATTGACAAAGAGTTTAAGACAGGCAAAACCTTTTACTAGCACTTTAGATATTAACAGATACTGAAAAAAATGCTTGCCTGATCAGTGAAACTAAATGTAGTATTTATCTTTTACAGATGTCCTCTGAAAAATGAGGTAGGATTAAGATATACATGAGAAAGATCCTACATTGAGATGTTACACACTAGTCTTGTGGCACAGACTTTTTTCAGTCAGTCAATCAGACATTAAGTCTTGTTCAATGGGTCTGAATATGCACACTAACTCAAATATGTTTGTACATGCCTCCTGATAATGTTGTGAAGCAAAAAGCAAGCCAGGCTGCTAGCCTTATAATACCAGACCTATATATTTTTGAGAGGGTGGAATAATAGAGTCTGTGTCTAAAGACTAAACAATATGAAACCTTCCCCATAGCATCGATGTGCATTCACCACCCTTTACTTAGCAGGTGTCAGTGTGAATTACCTCATTGCGCAAATACCGTGCCACAAGCACGATAAGGCATAGGGTTCCTACACAACTTTGCACACCATAGCATTTGCTCGCTGGATACGGTGCGCAACTTTTTCTTTGACATCTCTGTGCGTTCACCACCCTTTCACTATGAACATGGTCTTTTTTTACGCGTACAAAGTTTAAAAAGGACCCTTTGAAATTATGTCCGCGTAACAAAAGACCATGCTCACAGTGTCTGCTCAACAGGTGTCAGTGAGAACTGTCTCATTATGCAAACACCATGCCACAAACACAAGAAGGAATACAGATTCTACACCACTTTCCACACCATAGGGGTTGTACACCATACACAATGTGCAACCTTCCCCTGTCAATGAGAACTGTCTCACTGTTTTAACAACACATGATATGCATCTGAGTGCATATGGTTTCTACTTGAGTTTGCACACTATAGGGGTTGTATACCAGATACAATGTGCGACTTTTCATGTATCATCTCTGTGCGTTCAATGGGAACTGTCTTATTGCGCAAAGACTCAGCTGTGCCACAAGCGCAAGTGTGCATAGGATTTCTACATGATTTAGCACGCCGTAGGGGTTGTACACCGGACAAGGTGCGCAGCTCGCCGCTAACATTATTTCCCCAATTGCATCATGACGAGCAGTTCTTAATCATATCATTTTATTGACTTTCTCGCCGTAACGCAATAAAATTTGTTCCTCCTTTCTCATTTAAAGAGACTGTTTTGCAATTTCCTCAGCATTATATCAACATTTGCATGCATTGGTCCACATAGCTTGTAGTAAGCCTGCGTAAAATTCAATCAACAGGATTCAAAGCGCTAGTTTGCGGACTGGCTTTTCCCTGTGGATTGGTAAAGTGCCTCCAAGCAGAATCAATTTCACATAAGAAGACAAGTTCCAAAACCAGAGCTAGACAAACACCTTCCGTTATGAAATACCTTCCAAGCAAATTATACTGCCTTGCATTGTGTGTTAAATTCTATCCATCCGTCCATCCATCCAATTTGTTTGTCTGAATAAAGATACATTACACATCAATAATATTGCTCTTATGTGAAATGTCAAATCTTAGGAAGTATTCCATGTCTTGATTTACTTAGCATTGATATTGGTATTGGAACCGGTATTCAGTAAATGCCAGGACTCTCGAATGTAAAGGTATTTTTGTGTGTAATTTGAAAGACATTTGCTGTAGACCATTTTGATATGTACATGTATGCAAATCTTTCAAATTGTTGGTTACTGATAGAAACCTCAAAGCTTGTCTGAGGTTTGTTCAATAAAAGACATTTGTTGTAGACCATTTTCTATATGTACATGTCCATGCAAATTTTTCAAATTGCTACTCATAGAAACCTCAAAGCTTGTCTGAGGTTTGTCCAATTAAAAAAAAAGTAATGGATACAGAGTGCATTCCACCTATTGAAATGGAATTACGAGGTACAGGTAATAGCGCATTACTCTTGGAGATTAGAGTTGTGTATACATTACAAAACATACTTTGAACATTAAGGATTTCTCTCGCAACCTTTCTCTTTGTGCCATGCTTTGGTAAAAAGTGATATCTTTAGCTATCATTTTCACCCAAAATGGCTGCTCTTGCCAAAATGCATGTAATCTAACCTTTCACTTAGTTGGGTGTTGCCCTTATTTTGCCTCACGTAACTTGATAAATACATTTTCCCTCTAATGCGTGCCCACAGGTTTTTCATGTAGCAGTATCATGGTAGCATCCGTAGCGTTTCTTTTGTGCACTCCCACACACATGTTTTTGTGTTGTGTTCTCTGCCTTACCTAGCTTTGTTTGGCCTTCGTGCTGTTAGATCCTCCCACATCATACAAGCACAATGTGCTGTAAGGTATGAGCCGCCCACATTGACTTGAAGCTTCCCTTTGAAAGTCCGGATGCTGCCACCAACAGACACTCTTTCAAGAGCCAGAAACAGAATGCCGTTCCCGATATCAACTCAAACCTTTGTATCTACGATGAGAATTAAAAGATTTTAAAGACGAGGCAGACTTCCAGCAAGGAGCTAAGGGCTTATTTTGATACTTATATCATTTTGGATAATTCTCTGCTGCTTGTCAACAAGAAATTGGGTCATATGAGGGAATGTTAGTTATAATCCTGTTTTGAATAGCAGCGTTTATTGTAACTGTTATGAAAAGAATGACCAAAATAGATCTTTGCACTATACGTTCCCCTTCTTCTGCTCATGACATGTAATATCATGGGGCTCAGGCAGTGGGCAATATCAATATGCTATCAATCTTTGATGGTACATAACATGAAACTATATTTTGACCAGTTTGAACAGGTGTTATGGACACACAATCAGTTATATATTCTTGTCGTAAATAGTTGTTTGTGCGTTTGTTTGTGACTTCTGGCATAACAGTGTTTCTGAAATAGGCAGCTAAGAAGTCATTATCTATTGTTAGACATCCCTCTCCAATTCATATAATTTCATTATGCTATGTATAGGATACTATTCCTAGCACAGTTGATAATACAGATATACTAATATTACAGTAGTTAGCTAATTACTTTGTTTAGATATATTAATATTACAGAAATTAGCTAATTACTTCAGTACGCTCATAGCCATTCACATTATATACGAGGTCATTTCTGAAAGAACCATTTGTCCTTTATAACAACAGAAGAAAATGGAAATAGAACAACTCACATGTACATGTACACACAAACACACTCATGGTGATAAAATATGAAAGGAATTGAAACATTTATTTGAGTAAGTCCAAGTCAACGACCAAAATCATGCAAGTTCTTCCAAGTTCTGTTCTTTAATGACCATGTTTCCCTATTGCCAAATAACAAAACAAAGCAGATACAGTGCAACACTCACAAACACACTCATTCATACACATACCCACATGCACACACACACACACACACACACGTGGTGATGAAATATGTTGAGAGAAGCAGAAATCATGAAGTCATACAAGAAAGATGTCCAAGTATTTGACCAAAATCAGGCAAGTATTTTTTTCCATGCTTGCAACACCTAAGGGGGTGTTGAGTACTGAATGCCATGGGGGTGAAATGTCCTAAAGGAAATATCGACGAGCAATTTTCCCCCGAACCTGACGGTGGTGCTTAATGACGCGGTGTGTCCGGTGTCTCTGTAAATAGCTGCGTGCTTCTACAATGACTGTCCATTGATTGAGTTGGCTTCTGTAGTCAGGCGTTGTATCTGTTTAGGCAGGGGAAGGCGACACAGATTGCATGCTATGGGACTACAGTCTGACCTGTACAGAAATACTGCTCAAGGAAGATAAGAAGTATTATACTTTAACCCTTGATATGCCACTTGTGAATTATTTCACCATCAATGCACGCAATCCCATAGAGGAGGAATTTAACCCACAAAGGGTTCACACAGGTTTAAATGAGAAACATTGTTGTGGGGAAGTAAGGAATTGAAGTCTTTTTAACCAGGGCCCCATTGCATAAAAGCTACCATGGATAGTAACTCCATTATCAATGGTAACTACCATGGTAACATTGCTCAAGAGCCAATCGAATTCAAGGCTGCCATAGAAGTTGCCATTGATATCAAAGTTTCCATTAAGTGTAAGTTTTATGCAACAGGGCCCAGGTGGGGATTTTTGCCAATTACTCAATGAGGTCACCATGAGAAACATTGTTGAAAGGAAATGAGAAATGCAGTCTTTAAAACCTGGTAAGTTTAACACAGTTATCAATGAGAAACATTGTTGAAAGGAAATGAGAAATGCAGTCTTAAAAACCTGGTTACTTTAACACAGTTTTTGATGAGAAACATTGTTGAAAGGAAATGAGAAATGTGCGAGCATGCATATTAGGGGACAAAATATGCTCAGTTGTTATCAACTGGGGGTATTTTGATGCACCCATCAGGAATGAATATTCTGGTAACATTCTTCCAGCCGAAAGTCTGACCACGCCTTCTGCGATGAGTCAAAGTCGGCTTAACTCGGCCAGTAGCTCTCCGAGGAACCATCTTGTGCCCATGCTCTGATAAGCAACCAATCCTTATGCAGTTTGACACCAGCCTCCTGGAGGGTAATGTTGCTGCTGCTGATTTGGTTCATTAGGTTGGGGCACAACATTAAATAAGAGATTGCGTCAATGGAAATAGTTAAGCTGATTCCACAGGGTTGGGGCAATTTTTGTGACGTACCACTACTCCAAATCCACATCTTTTTCAAACCGGGCAAATATAGTCCAAGAATGCATGAGCACAAAAATGGGGTCCCATCCAGTATTATTTCTCAAAGACATTGACATACTGCAATTTGACTTATGAACATTTCTTATCCATGTAAAAACAATGTGATGCTTTGTATGCATGTTGCTTCAAATCCATGAACGATTTTCCAATTTTAATGTCTATTCCTGAGAAAAGAGAGCAATTTTTCATTGACAGCTTAAAACTTAACCACATCTGACTTGATCTTCACTGAACTGCAAAGGTTTATACCTCCGTTACATGGAAACTTTGCCCCAACCCCATGTAATGATCAAGGAGAAAATGAAAATTAGGGGCTACTTTTCGTGCTTTATGTCATCTTGAAATGGACACCGTGATCAATAACATGCATTCAATTCTTTCAAAGAGAAAAGTACTTTAGAGAGGGATTCTTTTTGGCATTGTTTGGGCATCACAGTAATATCTTCACTAGGGACAACACATCAACAAGAGGCTTCATTTTTATTATTGAGAATATTTTTATTTGAACTTTTTCTAGACAAGATCTTGATTGGAAGAAAGGCACTATATCTGACTATCATCTAACTTATATTATTATATTATTCATCTTTTATCTATCTTTTCTTATCTATCTATCCATCCATGTATCTTTGTATCTATCTATCTTCCAATCCAGCAATCATTATATCTATCTATCCATCTTCCTATCTGTCTATTCATCTACAATTTTATTTATCTATCTACAGTGTATCTATCCATCTTTATACCTGTCTTTGTATTTATTTATCAGTCTATCCATCAATCATTATATCTATCTACCCATCTTCTTTAAATTTATCAATCTATCTGTCTGTCTATCTAGTCTGCATTAAGAAAGGATTACGGAAGGCATCTTAACCAATTTTATACTTCCATTTGTCCTGTACTGTTCTTGTAAAATTCAATGTCACCCAGCCATTTCCTGCATGATCTGCTGCCTTCAATAGTGAATATCATGTGTCCAATTTGTTGAATTGTTTGTCTATCTGCCATTTTGTCTATGGGCTAATGAAGGTGACTGACCCTCAAATTGTTTTGTTATTTCATCTTTTGTAGATATGTATAGTTAAGTCCCTCAAATCGTGACTCCTTATCTTGTCTGTTCGTGTGGTAACTACTGTATCACGTTTCCTTGAAACATTGGAATAAAGAAAGCAAATATACTTTTATTACGCTCATCACAAACTTTACATGGCTCATTTGCATGCACAGCATATGAGAAAGGAGAGTGAACTGTAGGCTGTGTGTAACTCGGTATGAAAAACATGTTCAGAACTTCAGACAAAACGAAGGATTGTTGTTGTTTCTGCTGAAAGTTGAGACTTGTTTGTCCCATACCTCACTCGGTCAAACATCATGTCTGTGGGATGCGTGAAGATCTTTTCCTTCTTTGTCACTTCTCATCGATTGTCCACAGGTTCAATGCCCAAACTCCACGTCAGTGCAGCTCTTCCTGAATCTTGTTTTTACTGATTTGGCTTCATTTTTCATTCATTTGTGTTATACATGAATATTGGTCATGTCATCTGTATATTCAATCTTCAGAACATGTTGTATTTTGTCAATATTATACAGCAATATATTGATCATGTCCTCTGTTTATTCAATCTGCAGAACATGTTGTATTCATCCAATAGTTTGTGTTTTTTATATATATTCTGCCAGAAAGAATATGAAAGGTGGTATATTTCCTTAACAACTTTTGTCATTCAATTCTAACTTTTTGAAACACCCTGTTCCTCTGGATTAATAAATCATTATCCATTCTACAAAAGAAAGGGAAAATATATTTGTGTAGTAACTAACTTATTGCATTAGTGGAGAGTGAAACCCTGATATTGATTTGATTGGAATAAAAATCAAAGAAACAGAACAGCAAATACTTAACATATAAGGGAGTTATTTTGTGTTTAAAAATTATAATTACTGTCAAAATGTTGTAATTTTACTCTCTTAATCATAGGAAGACAAGTGTTACTCTGGGTATTGTCTACAAATAATACAAAAGAACAGTGGCAATTCCCTAGATTAACCCCATTTTGCCCATCGAGATTCATGATCAGAATTCAACAGCATTCTATTATATCTGCTTTTTCTATGTAAGCTCTTCCTCAACTGTTTCTCTGATATTTCTGATTATATTTCCTTCAAATTATCCTCTGGGTCTCGCTGTGCTATAACCATACCGTTTGCTTGTAAGTGTATGAAACACATTTGCCAGGACATGATCCATTATAGAGATGCACTCTGCAGTAATTTCTCCGTAAAGGACGGATAACATGTTGTGCACCCTGAAAGATGGTGCGAAATTGTCATTACTCCATCAGGCTTGTAATTATTTCCCTATGGAATTTTCCCTATTAGATGAAGTTGGTGGCAATCAGGAGGACTTATTTAAAGTGAAAGAAACATTACAAGGAAAGACTATGTTATGATTAATAAGGGAAGAAAGCATAGCCTTTAGAGGATCACCCTTGGTTTCATCCGTTGGGAAATAATTATTATCTCCATGTCATTGATTCTTTTTGTGAACTACAAAAATGACAGGTTCACTCCTTGGCTTCATGCTTGCGAACAATGAGACCACAATATCACGTCAGCATTTGGGAAATAAAAAGCGCTTCTTTCTCGGAAAACTAGATCGGAATTCGGGCATGGAATATCTAAGGAATACCTCTCAAGTGTGTGTCTGCCCTTGCTTATTCACCTGCTATTCACACATACTTGTTGTATGAAGTTTGCAAGAAAAAAAATGGCACCAATTTATTGCAAATATGCTTGCTGCATGTTATTAGCTCTGTGAAAAAAACATAAAGGCTATATTAATACTCTCCTGGCTAGGGAGTACCAAAAAGAAAGAAAAAAAAAAATCAGGTAGCCAAATCCACACTCGTCATCAGCAGCCAGGGTGTGGTAATGATTTTAGAAATTAGATTCGTTTCTGAATCAGAGGTAAGACGGTAAACGTAAAACGTCTGATCCTGGCCGAATATATATGCTTGCTGCATGTTATTAACTCTTAATGTGCTTAACCATATATATATATATATATGGAATTGCACTTCCATAAGATTTGTGTGTGTTACATGTGAATGAATACACATGTTGCATGCACAGAGAGTTAACATAATGAGAGTAAAGTCTACTTAAGGGACTAAGATGTTTATAGAGACTAACTGCTTATAAAGACTGCATTTCTTATCTCTTTTTGAGCAATCTTTAGATACAGGTGTCATATATGTGTATGTTTTTTCTCAAATCACTTGGTATTGAATTTGACTCTGACCAGGAGTTTATGAAGTAATTGGATGGGGTAGAACTAATGCTGAATAATAGATGTCTGTCCTCCTAGAAATACACTTTTCCATCTTGCCAATGGATACAATATCTATGTTATACTGTAGCACTTGTTGATGCTGTCGTAGATAGTCAAGAGATCATAACATCATATCTTCAGGGAAAGATTGGCCAACGAACGGTAATATTGATCGGTCATTTCCCGTTCGCCTGAGAAACCTGAGCATTGTTTGTTCACGTATGAACACAATTTCCATGTTGCATTTTATTTGGTAGTGTCTCATGCAAGACTATATCAAGGTGACATTGTTAAAAGATGATTATATTTGGGAAGCATTCCTAGAAAGGTTTATTTTTCATGTTGCAATCTCTAAAATGATTTGACCACTGACCTGTAGGTTCAGTACTTATATGGTCTATGATGTATCTTTCCAGTAATGTTCTTCCTACACAAACACACATTTTCCTCAAAAATAGGCAACTCTTTGTATGTCCACAAAATGTTCTTTTTATTTTAAACATATTAACTTGATAAATCAGCCAGTCAGACAGGGCCCTTTGGAAGAGCAGTATTTGTTAATGAAAGAGCTACCTTGTTTGAATAAACCTGCAATGGAAAATAAATCAATCAATTGAATATTTGTTGTTTCTCTTTCTCTAATCCACAGGTCTTTGAGACATACTCCCAAGATGACTACGACAGGAGGAATGAAGACATCGACCCCGTTGCCGCCTCGGCAGAATACGAACTTGAGAAGCGGGTGGAGAAGATGGATGTCTTCCCAGTTGACCTCCAAAAAGGTAGGTGTCGTCTGTCGGGACATCATGACTTATGGAGATGATCAATCGATCGCTACTTGAATCATTGCTATTCATTGATTGGGATGTAGACTTATTTTTGTTTGTGTATATTGCTCAATTGATTTAACATTCTTTTACATGTAAGATGTCTTAATATATCAGTGAAGATATTTTGTACAATGCATAATTGAAAGCAGGAGATTTATGGGGATGATCATTTGATAGCTACTTGAATTATTTTTATTCATCGAGAGGGAGAAAGAGATGTATGGAGAGGATATACAGAGAGAGGGAGAGAGAGAGAGAGAAAGAGAGATTATGCAAAATAGGGCAAAAGATAGAATGTAGATGGATGATGAGATACTTATTTTCTAACCATGATACTTTCAATTCACAAAATAAACTTTTCACTATAACTTTTCTTTAATGAAATGCTTTCACATCTACTGTAGTTTTCATGCGGCAAAATGAAGTTCTGATAGCAACCCTTGTCAATGAATTTCTTCAAAAGCAGTTTCTTGATAGGAGTCACTTTCTTGCAAATGACATCAAGTCCTGGCTTTCATGGTTTTAGCCATAAGCACCCACCCCAAGAACTTTCAATTCGCAGAATAAACTTTTCATTATAATTTTCCTTTAATGAAATGCTTTCACATCTACTGTAGTTTTCATGCTGCCAAATGAAGTTCTGATAGCATCCCTTGTCAATGAATTTCTTCAAAAGCAGTTTCTTGATAGGAGTCACATTTTTTTGCAAATGACATTAAGTCCCGGCTGTCACGGTTTTAGCCATAAGCACCCACCCCAAAATCCCCAAGTGTCATTGCTCAAGAACACAAGCAAAAATAGCAACAGGATGAGTCAAGGGCTGATTTCTTGATGAAACCTTCTCTAAAAAGTAACCAGATATGCCAATGTTTCTGATGAATAAAGTAAGAAACCTCGAAAGAGCACCATGTCATCCAATAGGAAGAACTTCCAACATAGATCCTGCTGATTTTAATGTCAACATCATCTGGAAATGTGAAAGTTCATCAACACTTAGAAGATGGTGTTGTATGATTTTCTGTTTGGTAAGCTGAAACATGCACCAAACAATGCTAACATGTGTGAACCATCTCAATTACAAGCACTGCCAGCCCCATATAAAAAAAACAACTCAGTTTCTTGCCTATGGGACTGAGTGGACTAACCCTCTCAGTACCAAGTGCCAACAGCTGCTTATCAATAACAACTTAGTTTCTTGCCTATGGGATTGAGCAAGTTGAAATCCATACTTGAAAATTTGAATAGTTCTATTTAACACAATAAATGAAAATTACTCTTTGTTTAAACATGGTTATGCAAAGCCAATGTCAGAGAGAATGGGGGTTGGTGAAGGGATTATTACTTTCTAACCATAATACTTTTTATTACAGTGTAACAAACTCTTCAATGTAAAAGTCTACACTTGATTTGTTATGAAATGTTTTCATATCTACTGTAGTTCTTATGCTGTAAAATGAAATCCATTTTGAAACAGTTACAAACTTAAGACCCATTCAACGAAATGGTTGAAAATTCTTGTTTGATTAAACATGGGTATGCAGCGAATGTAACAAAAACATTTCTTTAGTTCAGTTATTTCCAGAATCGGTTAAAAAGATATTGTTGAGCTTCAGAATCTACTTCTACTATGAGGTGAATAATGACCACAAAAAGCAACCCTAAATTGCCATAAAGAGATCCATGCATTCCATGCATCAAAATTATAAAAAAAAAAAAAAAAAAAATTGTAAAGCCAGTTCCATCCTTCAAGAAAAATGACATTTCCAGGAAACATCCCAGATAAAGAGAGTAAGCTTGCAGAATTAGTCATAGTTAATGCATCTCTCCACAGAGTTTTCCCCACTTACCATCTCCGAATGTTATGCCAATTATGTCTTGTCCTTGGTGATTAAGTAAGAGAAAGAGGAAAGGTTGCACTTAGTGTTACAAATGGGGCAACCCCACACATGTGGCATTTCAAAATGGCCCCTGAGGTGTGTCTGTGTCTGCCCCTAACATTATCAAAAATAGCCTAATCAATCTTCAAAAATAGCCCAAAGTCGCAACACACCATTTTTAAAGCAACCCTGGAAGTAAGGTCAGGTGCCTAGTGTGCACATAGCCTAATCAACCCTCAAAAATAGGCCACCATTGCTAAGTGGCCTCTGCATTATCCTCAAAGAAGCAAGATAACACATTTTTAAAGCAACCCTAGAGCTAAATTCAAGTACTTAGTATACACATAGCCTAATCAACCTTCAAAAATAGCCCAAAGTCACTAAATGGCCTCTGCATTAGTCTCAAACAAATGAGATAACACCATTAAAGCCAGTTCTTCACAATCGTGGAGGTAAGTTCAGGTACTTAGTGGTGCGCATTGTGTTTATCTTTCAAAAGCCCATTTTCAAGGTTGTGGAGTCTGCTGATTTATGATGAACCGCTGCAACTAGAACTTAAGTCTGGTCACTGTAGGCTAAACTTTCTCTCTGGCTTCAGAGCTAGAATGACAGGATGCTTTGTCTAGATGTGTTATTAGTTGTGATAGTGGTGATGACTATATAATCACGTGTATTTAAGAATTCACTTGCAAAGCTGCCAACCTGCGTGGATTTTCAGTATGTAGTATGGCAAGTTCACCTTAAACCTGTAGGTTCAGTGGCAATAGCTAATTTGCACAACCAAGTTTAGTTATTTTTCTTTAAATGTAAAATACTATAGAAGTTGGCAGCTTTGTACTTGCTTAATAGTGTGAAAAGTCTGAATTTGTGAATAATTATGAAGAGACGGGCTTAGAAACTTTATTGAAATAGCTCTCTGGGGTAATTTCAATTTTTAAAAGAAATATTAGCCATACATCCTACGACAAGGATTGCATGTTCCGTCATGTAAATGAATGAGAAACGGGATGGAGCACATTATCCTAACCTCAAGGTGTATGCCAAACATTTCTTTCCCAAACATGTAGAAAGTATCGTGTCGATCGAGAGCTCGGGCGGAAATACTGAAATCATTCAGGAGCACAGGCCGATCAATCAGACATCTATATCAGCCTGAACCCCCCAAAAGAATTGTGGGTAGCTTGTATGTCCGAAGCTTGCGTCTCGCCCCTGAAGGAGCGCATTTGATACTTTCAAATCAATCTTTAAAGCGTTGTGAAATCTCTCTTGATACACTGCCAAGTGTATTCACATTCGACATGGTACATTGTTAGGAGCGTGATTTTCTCGCAATTATTGAAACCCTGATGCTTACAATCGGGAGAAAATTAAGATTTAATTGCGGGGGGTGCTTTTCAAACCTGCTGAAATGAAATGGACACCCTGAGATATGTAATATATACAACCCTCTTCAGAAGAATTATATTTCTTTCTAACAATTATTGAAATCCTGATACTTACAATCAGGGGAAAAGTAAAAATGCGTGTATGGGGGTGACTTTTCACAGGGCACCCTGAACCATATTAGAAGAAATGGAGGATTTTTCTCTTTTTTTTTCCCTTGGCTCTTTCGTAATTCACAGGGGCTCTTTTTAGCTAAATCGCCCTGACCCTCTTGTTTAATATTTGCACTGGGCCGTGCTATTGCTTTAGATTCAGCACCCAAAACTTGGATCATAAGTGAAACTTTATCGTGGTAGAGATTGCATCTTTTTCATTTATGAGCATTCATGTGATATATCCCATTTTTCAATTATTTATTAATTTCAATTTGGATTGTAGCAACATTAAAGAATGAAAGGAGTGATACAAAACATCAGTAATTCAAAAGTGAGGTGCAACATATGACATATCTCAATCACATCTAAAAAGAGACCTGGTAGAGAAAATTCACAAAAAATGGTGTGAGCTTCCTCTTTCCATTTATCACTGTCATGATTAGACAACCTACCAATAAATCAAATTTATTTGGAATGAATGGTCGATATAACTCCATTAAAAGTCAGGTCTTTACACCTTCATTAAGAGGGAAGTTCTTAGTCACTATTTGTTTTGGATACCGTTGGATATAACTTGATATATTTGACCTTCAAGAGTGATAAACTACCTTTAAAGTCACAAAATTAAACCTGACTTCCTCTGAGAGAAGGTTTGTTTATACACGGGTCTGTTGATTATGGAATATGATTGCTTGTCAGTGTGAACTGATGTAACAAATACGGAAGGGAAGCTACAGAGCATCTCTCACAAGATTGACGGTGAGCCTTTCGGTCGTAGAGAGAGAGAGACAACCTTGTCAGCGAACGACCCCATAAATGGAATGAGGGTCAGTGACCATATGTGCCATCGTTGTCGTCGTGACGATCCCAAAGTTTGTGGTCTGCCCGTCCTTTGGGACTGCGCCAAGGAGACATAAGTTCACATACGCATTTAGAAAAATGTAATCTGTTCTTAAAAGGATTGAACGTTTGCTTAATAAGTTCACATTCGGAGAATTTAATCTATTTTTAAACTGATTGATAGTTTGCCCTACAGATGGCATTGATGGATCATTTGTAATCGATTATTCTTACAATAGATAGTTCGCTTGATAAGTCCACACTCACAAAGTGTTACCTCTCACTCAAATGGTTGATATTTTCATTGATAAGTCGACATTAATGCAATGAAATCTACCGGTATATACATGATCAATTACTTGTTTTATTAAAGTATTCAGACACCTATGATTTGACTTCTCTTTTTGAGAGCTGTCTTCTTTGACAAATATCGTGATTCTCACAGATTACCCAGGCCTGCAGTTTTCAGATTTGTTGTCCTTTTCCTTGTCTTTTTCATTATGATCACCCGCAGGCAAGTTGAATTAGCAACAGCAAAAAGATTTCAAAGTGAGTGATTAATGTTTATTTTTATCAATGAGATATGATTTTTAGCAACAGCAAAGAAGATTTCAAAGTTAGTGATTAACGTTTATTTTTATCAATGGGATCTGTTTTTTGTCTATTTCAATCAAACTGTCATCACAGTCCTCTTCTAACTACTTGTATTCTGAATATCAAAGACAGAGTAGCCCTTTCACAGGTGACAATCATTTTTGGTAAAAAAAAACAGAAAATGGAAAAAAATCCTGTAAAGAACTTCCCAAACTATGATCGCTATGTCTCAAATGTAAATATATATAGTTTTTTACTTTTCCTGAAAAATTTTGTGAAACTATGACTGACATTTATCGTAAGAACATGTACTGCTGATTCCTGCCAAGTTTCATGACTTTTACAAATGAGCTACCCCGTCTTTATTTAATTAGTGAAGATTTTTTTTTCTTCGGAACATCTGGTTTCTTCTTCCATGTTGGAAAATGGTGTGTCAGATGCATTTTAAGAAGTTGGGAGTGATAGGTTCGGTTTTAAGGTTTATCTTTCAAGATGGTTAATTGCGAAAGAAAAAAGGGTGACTGGGTACAGTGAAATACAGAACACTTTCTCTCTTTCTCTGTCTTTCCCTTTCCCTCTCTATTCTCTCTCTCTCTCTCTCTTGTGATGAAAAATATAAAATTACTTGCTCATTACATCAAAGTGTCAGGATTTGTAATATTATACACAGTAGAGCCACATTTACACTGGCAGCAACAAATTATGATGTTTCTAAAATCACAATTTTCTACGCAAGTGCTCCACAAACACAGCCCCAAAGATTCTGTTGAAACCTCCTGCTAGAGCATACGATTGTTTTAAGCATTTGTTAAAAATTCACAATTTTTTTTTGTTAATCTACTGTTAATCTTTTTTGCATGTGCTTCCAGTGTTCAGCACAAGTTTGAAAAGCTGAGCAGACATATTGTGCATGTGCACTTCTTCGCAAAATATCTTTCTGGGAATGAAACCCTGCATATTTTAGTGTGAACATGCCTATAGTTTCATATTTAGCAGTCAATATTCTGAAGGATATAATTTGCAAAAGAGCAATTTGAGTGGGGAGGAAATGAAGAACATGCCTGGCTGAGAAAAGTGGTCCATTATTGTACATTAGATTTGTGATAATGATCTATTAAAAGTAAGTCAGATCTTGATGCAGGATTATTAGAGCAGTTTCAGTTGCTGCTCTGGAGAATTGAAGAAAAGTCAAGAGCCTATGGAGATAGCAACTGTCCGACATAAATAGGAATTTTCTAAGAACAAAATCCCTGATGTGAATCATTCCTGAGGGGGAAAAATCCATGATTTGTTATTGCCCTATGAGGAGTGGAGATCAATTTAAAGTTGTTTTGAGCATTTTGGGATTGAGTAGACAATAATCATTTCGAGTGGCTTAAGCTATTAGCCCAAATGACCAGCCCCTTAAATGGTTTCAATTTTGTAGCTTTGTATCCATCATTCGAAAAGTTTCTGTTGAATTTAATATTATCAGAATCATTATTGGGTTCATAATTGTATGTTTTACGATTTCTGGAGTATTTCAGTTCTCTTTCAAAGGAAGTAATCAGATGTTTAAAATGCGTCAAGATGTTTATCAAGGAATTGCTCCTAATTATCTTGTGGTTTAATGTGTTTATAGAAAAAGAAGGTCTTATGACTTATATTGTGCCCTTTTGAGATTCATCCAGATTTTGTGAGTATCAATTTGTGCATGTATGTATCATTTACTTAAATAAGTCCTTGCTCCAAATTGAAAAAAATTAATGAAATATGGTAAATGGAAAGGAAAATAATTGAAATTAATTCATACTGATGGAATACATATTTTATTTATACATTTTTTCAAAACATATATCTTGATATAGCTTGCTATATTCATTTGATAGATTAGCAAATTCAAATCCTATTGCAGTCTGGTAACCGAAGTAAAAAAGAGTTTAAAAAAAAGAATATTTTTAAGGCTAAATCAAATACTGGTACAATACAATACAATGATATCTAATACAGTGTAGTACCTGTACAAGTTTAATTGTATATATGTATAGAGTTTTCCAAGATAAAAATGATTGAATAGAGAATGACATTGATTAAATGGTCCCAAACTTGCATGGACGTATATAGATCCGTATGTTTAAGAGCCATGTACGCTTGTCCACTTTCACATAAGCGGCAAATAAAGTGACTAAGACAAATGAGCATATTTTCCTAGCACTGGTCTTTGTTGGCCAGATATTGATCATTTTGGGTTTTAAAACTGTGTTTATGACTGAAAATTAATTAGATTTACTGTTGTATGTAGGTACATATACATTGTAGGGAGGTAGGTTACACAGATCTCAAACACCACATAGGAAGTATGTAGTCTGCATTTGGGCAATTCCACAGTTTTGGTTAAGTCATGTAATGTGAGTAACCAAAGCTTCTTTATTTGATTGAAAAACAAGTTTCTGTGCTGAGGATTTGATTGCATGTCATGGAAAGTAAAATTATTTACATAATTTCTGCAACACTATAATAGAATATAAAATAAAGAAGCTTTGGTTACTCACTTTACATGACTTTAACCAAATTGTGGAATTGCCCTTTTGCAAACCTTTGTCCCTTTGTGAGTGAGTGAGTGAGTCTGAATTAACAAGTCTGAAAATGTTGAGACTAGCACTAATATGTTTGGCATCCGACAGGGTCGTAGACTTTCTTCCAGATATTTTGGGACAGTGTCAGCGTAGAATCTGCGCCATAATGTTTTGTTTGACTGCAAAATTGGTACACTTCTTTCAACATGTATATTTTTTTGTAAAGATGGTTCAAACAACTATGTTCGTATTATGCAATCTTCATGGCTGTTTTACTTTGTAACAATTGAAAACAAAATAAAATATCTTTTCATTTGTTTCCAACTGTATGGGAGGTGTGTTCCTGCTGACTTTTCACAGCTGCATAGATAATTATCTCAATGTGACATGTCCTTTCAAATTTAGTCAGAATTGGTTAATTCTATCCTCCTTTTACCCATTTTGACCAAAGATTTAATTGTAGCAATGATAATACTCTTCGTACGAACTGACCGTGAGTCTTCTCCTTGGAATATAGTCATTACCAGCTAAGAATTCAAGATATGAAATAGAAGTAGCGGTAATGAAAGAGAAATAATTTCACACTCTCTGGGCACTTAATGGGAGGTCGTTTCCGGGGGTGGAAAGTGGCCAATTAGGGGACGGCAATCTTTGGAGTCTGAGATTGGTACAATAAGGATGATGAGCCTCCAATGACATCTGGTAAATTGGGTTCCTGTGGATTTGGATTCTTTGGGGGTTTATTCACATCTACGCTCCGTATCCCTTAACCCATTCCTCACAGTTAGGTTTTGGGGTTTCGTCAACCCTGGTTAGAAACAAAGTTAGAAACCAGGATTCAAAAGAAAACCAAAGCATGAGACATAATACAGGAAATTAAATAAAAAAAATGAAAGTGGGCTGGTCATCTGGCCAGGAGGAAAAATGATAGATGGACATATAAATTAACCATCTGGACCCCCAGAGCTAACACCAGATGAAGAGGCAGGCAAAGTAGGAGGTGGATTGACGATATTAGAGAATTTGGTAGTATGACGTGGAAGCGAACGGCACAAGATAGATGAAAATGGAAAAATGATGAGGAGGCCTTCCTTCAGCAGTGGAGAGAAATAGGCTAGAAAGATAGATAGATAGATAGATAGATAGATAGATAGATAGATAGATAGATAGATACATAGATACATAGATAGAACCCTGGTCCAGTTAGGATGTCAAAATTTTCCATGGAACTGCAGTAACCACAGGGGAATTCCTAAAAGGAATTAGAAGTTTATTCATAGTTTGTGGCGTACTTGGGCATTCAAACTTAAATGTGGGAAGCATTTCTTGTCTTTGAATTCCGGAAGTACTCAAAACAGGAAGTGTGCTACATAATTGTTCCATGCTATGATAGGTCATCGCGATGACCCTCGCTTCTCGTAGAACCCCCCAGACCACTTTAAACCACATCGGAAATTGCGGTGTGTATGCAACCTCTAGCCATCAAAAATGTCTAGGAGCGATATGTCTGGAGCTGTGTGACATGATTCATTGCCCATTCCTAGATGTGAATCCACTCTGAGAGGGAAGAAGCACCAGGAATAGGAGTGGGGGGGGGGGGGGGGGGAGAGAGAGGGGGATGGAGGGGGAAAGAACCGGAATTAATGGCACTTGAAATCACTCAAAGTGGCTGGATACCAAAAGCAAAAAGACTCACAATCAAGATGGGAACAGACGCGTTCATACAAATCAAATCAAAGTAAGGATAAGCCCTTGGGCACACATTTAACATTTACACGGGGGAGGGGAAAAAAAGTGCTAAGCATGTTACGCTCTAATATGCAAATCGCTATTCCCATTGATTGCGGTTATTCACCAAAAAAAGGAAAATTACTGAGATTTTTTACTTCATACATTAAAGAAGAAGGTGAGATTCTAACCACAGTCCGCATGTTCATTTTGAAATCTCATCAATTGCTTTGTGGTGAATTAACTTATTTGTGGGGGAAATAATCTGTGAAATATTTATGGATAAGAAACAGAGAACATCTGTTGGTAGAATTCAAACTTCTGTCCCACTGTACTGTTTAATGATTCCATTTGAAGAAGAAAAAAAAACAATCATGTATGTTAATTGGACTTTTAAATTTGTTTGTTTGTTTGCTTGTTTGCAGAGTTGGCAAATAGAGCTAGCCGTTTTAAACTTTGGACATGTTCAAAGTTTGAAACGGGCTGTTTTCAATTGCGATTTGCAGTTCTCATATGGTACTCTGGCAAATTTGGGTCATTTTCATGTTTACTTGGCTGATCTTACCGGTTTTTAGACTATTTTGGCTTTTGGACAGATTTTATGTCTACCATTCTTGGCGAAAATGCTTGAATAAGGATAAGATAGCTCCATCTCTTGGAGCAATGCTGAAATGATATTCCAAAACCCTGAATAAAATACATCTTGCCTTGATATGAATTAATTATTAGACGTGATATATTTTCCACATCAAGTCATTTCATCCGTCCATAATGAAAAGTGATTAAGAAATCGGTGAACTGTATACTGTCGCTTCTGTTAAAATCGCGATGATTAATTCAGGTATCAAGGTTATCTGAAATACCTGCAGATGCTTCGATGCATGCATGGTCAAGTGTGATTACAGTGAGCGAGAGTGATGGACAAAGGTGACCTAAACCTTATTGGATGCAATTGAGAGAAGAAAGTGTGACCTTAAAGACATGATTGAAATATCTTGAGTTCATCTGGGGGTGACCGTAATGTTATATTTTTACTAAAAGATTGATATGAAATTCTACTTATACCGGACTCATTGATGTACCTGTAGACCCTCTCTTTCCCTTTCTCCCTCTGTCATATATATGTAGGCACACGCACGCACACACACACACACACACACACACACACACACACACACATTTCTCTCTCAATCCTTCTTTTCCCTCCCTCCTTCTCTCCCCCCACACCCCATCATACCTTTGATTGTTATGACAGACTATGGTATCCTTCATAATTCTGACAACTCCAATTCCATAGCAACATGAGGAAATGAAATGAAAAGTTTGCCAAGAAGTGTACATAGGTTTGTGTTTGGGTGCTTTCCCTGAACTCTTAACACTAAACCGTTAACTCTGCGCATGCCACATGCACCTTTTTTCAATAGTAATACACACAAAACCCATAGAGATGCAGTTTTACTAGCACACAAATTAATGAGCCATACACTCCAGCTCAAAGGAATTGGCATAGGGAAAAGGAAAGGGAAGAAAGGGAAGGGAGCCGCAGTTTTAAACCATAGTTTTTTTTGTCCAGTCCAGCATGAAACATGATGCTTTTTAGGCTAATGCATGTGTTTCATGCTGAACTGGACAAAATATACCATAGTTTAAAACTGCGGTTCCTTCCCTTTCTTCCCTTTCCCTTTCCTTATGCCAATTCCTTTGAGCTGTAGTGTATGTACAGTACAACCCTTTCCAGTGCCAATTCACATGTATTCATACTGATAGTGCGGTACAGTGAAGTGGCATGATGAATGCTACTGCAGTCTCAGGATAAGTGACAATAAAAGGATAAGTGCTAGTTCCAAGACTTTTTTTCATTTATGCAAGAATGTGTCCATGGCACATAAATCCTTTGTGCACCAGATGAACTGCTGCTCTATTCAATTTGTGTGTATTACATGTACATACATGTGACAAAAAGACACAAGTGGCAAACAAAGGGTGAAGGGTTAAGAAATCAAACCCACTCAAATCTAAGAGCCAGGGAACATTGAGAATCATGATGAACAGGGAATGCAGCATAGGTAGGTCGGTGGCGCTTTACCTGTTTACGGTCGCTCCTGCATCTGGTTTGTCAACAACGGTGCCATGCGGTGATCGGATTTCTCATTAGCACACCCCTTCCAGTCAAAAAAAAGGTGACGGACATCGTCTGGGCCAGATTAAATTATGGAGTCTGACGCATCCCCCAGATCGCATCGGATAGACACCGCCGACACGTGTGTGCAAAGATGGGTTTTCTTCTATAGAAAGGCCGCCGGGAGAGAAGTAATGACCAATCCAGCGAAGAGTTTCTGGGCTTGTTGCTCTTTAACTATTTGAGTGTCACAGTAATTCACGCAAGGAAGAAATGGCACACAATGGTTTAAGCCATAGGTTACAGGAATAGCTTTAATCAAGGGCCATTTGTTTTGAGAATGTACGATGACATAGTTGCTATAACAACAGTAGACAGAATGTTCTGTGTCTGTAGATCATTGGATCTGCTGAAATTAAAAGAGTTTTTCTGGCACATAAATGATCAATCTTTAATCTCGAGGAAAAAAGAGCAAGAGGGAGACAATGAACCACATACATGTATTTCAAGAGAATCGCTTAAAAGTGTGGGACGTCCACTCTGGAAAGTTAATAAATCACACACACAACGGAAATAATTGGCAAAAAAAATTTGAACAAGAAGAAGATTTTAATCCACAGGTTACAGGTATAATGTAATGCAAGGTTACAAACTTGATTTGTAGTAATAATAATAATGATATTAGTTCTTGTATAGCGCATAACACATAGCTAAACTTGATTTGTACAACAGAAATGATTTGCAAAAAATTTTTGAAGGAGAATATGAAGTCTTTAGGTTACAGGTATAACGTAACTCAAGGACCATTTGATCTGAGAATAAACAGTGATATATTACATATTACAATAGCCCTATAGCCCATATAGATGAATATGATTTATAAGTAAACTGTTTTGGTTGAATTTGTGACTAATACATCTATTTTGATGATTGTGTCTCATACTGCACTACCAATATCACCCTCTATTCAAAAGAGCTCCCAGAAGTGTGTGTGATATGAGTGAGTTAAGTGGTTTGACCGACATGACGTCACATCCAAGAGTTCTGGGTTCAAGTTACAAAAGTGTTACTTCCGTCATATTATGTTTTTCCAAGAAATAGACGACATAACCTATCTAATTAAAAAAAAGGAATAGTGTTATTTTTTGTAATTTTCACATTAAAATTCACAATAAAAAATCAACGGCTAAGATGATAAAGCATGGGATTGTCGCCTGGCAACATCTTTTGAAGTAACATGAAATGTATAAACTGGCAGGATTGCCCCAAAAAGGGAAGTGGAATGAATCTCCGTGGTAACACGCAGCGAAGCATTTGGTTTCCAAGCATCTCCCAGAGCCCTTGATTTCTCAATTGCTCCAGTCTAAAATTTCACTGTTATTTGCGGACTGGGTAAGAGCGTTTGAGTGTCACGGATTGCAGGAACAACGGAGCATGCTCGCACTTGGCTTGATACAGCCTCCCTTAGGGTTCATTTCTAAAGCACTCTTCTTTTGCTTTGTGATGGTGTTCTAGTGTGAATTTGATTATGATTGGACTAGGTCATTGAATCTGTTACATGCTTTGATAAGTGTTACCTTTTCAGTTGGCCTTTTCTAAGTATAGAACAAGAGCTCTATTTTAGGGAAAGGGCTTTCTGGGATTATTTCAGTTTACAAAGAAATTTTAGGCATACACCCAGATATAAGGATACCGTGCTCCATCCTGTAAATGAATGAAAAACAAGTCGGACGAAAATCTTGGAACCAGACAGGATTTGAACCTGCAATCTACTGCTTACCGGGTAGCTACTTAACCACACAAGCTATTTTTAGATCATGGATGAAGACATGACAACTTGGAAACAAAATACCGAAGAGTCTCATTTAATCATACTCATTAATATTCACAAGTAGTCTGTTGTAAGGACCATTCTGCTAGATTTTAGTGAAAGGGCTTTCTGGGGGTTTCTGACTTGTTTTTCATTCATTTACAGGATGGAGCACGCTATCCTTACTACTGGGTGTATGCCTAAAATTTGTTTGTAAATTGAAATTACCCCAGAAAGCCCTTACACTACGAGCTCTCTTGTTTGAGCTAATCTTAGCCCAAGACATAAAGAGTGAACTCTTTCCTTGACTTGACCCCCGTCCCATTTCTTACTCTCATCTTTGTGCAATCCTTCATGGTGCGAGGCGCACATGGACAACTCAACAAGCCTTTCAAGGGCATATACTGTACTGGAAAGGCAAAAAAGCCTTCAGAAGGTAATTGTTAGCAATACAGTACAGTATATGCCCTTTCAAGCTCCATGATGCATATCTGATTTCAAGTTTGAAAAATACAAGGGGATTTTTTAATTAGTGATGATTTTTCATGATCTTTTTATTTCATATTTCTCTTGCAAATCATACCTCATTTACAGTTCATGTCTGAAGTGATAAATAAGCACCAGATTAGTCAATTTTCCTTGGTGTGATTTTCAACCCTTTTCAATGAGAGAAGATTTATAGAAAAACTTAAAGGAAAAGTCTACCTTGGATTTGAATTGGTTTTGATAAAAGCAGACAAATAAAAGCAACATATTATTTAAGGTTTTACAAAAATCCATCAAAGGGTAGGAAAGCTTTCATTTTGTGATGTCCTGTTCGAGATGCTCTCCCATATGTGACCTGTCACCACAAAACGACCAATAAGTCGGATTTTTTTTTTTTTTTTTGATGCACCTTCAAAGCCTATACTCTAAGCTTTAAAATGGTATATTACTCAACTTGTATGGACCAAGTTAACCCTCTCAAATTACAAAGAGAATGTGAAGGTGTCAGACGCACTAATCATTTGGATTACAAGCTCTAAAGAAAGGGGTTCATTCAAGAGTGCTGAACCGTGCGCCATTGTCCTTGGCACAAAAAGGTGCAATTAAAACCCCATAGCAACCACTATGAAGGAACAATGGGTTTGAGCTGAAACATGGCCCAATTTTTAACAAGGTATCAATCATCACTACTACAAAGTTTCAATGTCTAACACTGAATCTTCTTTAAGTTATGCTCAGTTGTTTGAGAGCTTGATTATGATGAGGACAATCTCAGCAAAGTGACATTTTTTTTCAATGTCCGAAAAAAGTTATCATTTTAAAACCAAGAAAAAACATATTTCTATTTATCATTTTAATCTCAAATTTTGACAGATGGAAGATCAAGAGTTGTACTATTAGAAAATACCAAAAACCCAAAATCGACTTTTCCATCCCAACCAAGCTATTTTTAGGATTGCAGCTGTTTACGTGGAAACTCCCATTGCGACTTATTGGTCGTTTTGTGGTGACAGGTCACATATGTATAATGCCATATATTCCCATCTTGTTGTTTTGAAAAAAGGAACAAATCTTTTCAATAGTGGTATATATTTTTTTTGTCTGCTTTTATCAAAACCAACTTAACGTCAGGATGGATTTTCCCTTTAAATAAATTTTAAGGAGAGAAAATCCTCCCTCTGGTGTCCAGCTGCTTCATGAACAACACTTCACTTAGATATGCAAATAAAGCATCATCTACCAAATTGCGTCCCCATTTTCTCACGTTACTCCCTTTTGTACCAGTTGCCTGACCTAATTTTTCTCTTCTGAGAGCGTCACTTCATGGTGAAGAAGTTGGGGATTGAGGGCGGAGGATGATCATCGCGCAAGCAGAATAGTTTAATGCCTTTAAAAGTCACATTTTTGGAGTGATTTGTGACGGAGATTGGCTTCAATTTGTGTTAATGGTAATAATGGGGCTATTTTGTTGATCTGTTAGTTTGTATGATTTCTTGTTAATTCCTTTGCTGTACATTGATGCTGCCGTGATGTTTTGTAATTTTGTTTTAACATTTCATTGATGATGTATGAGAGATTATGAGAGGGGGAGAGAGATGGAGCGGTGTGTGGGTGTGTGTGGGAGAGAGAAAGCTCTGGAGGAAGAGCATAAGAGAGATCGAGGGGGGCAAAGAAGGAAAAAAAGAATGGGGGAAAGGATAAGAAATGTGAGCGAGTTGTAAGTTTCTTTTAACTTCATAGTGATGATGTATGAGAAAGAAAGAGAGAGTTAGAGAAGTGTTGGATGTGTGTGTGAGAGAGAGAGAGAAAGAGAGAGAGAGAGAGAAAGAGAGAATGAGGGGAGTATAGATTGAGAGAAAGAGTGAAGGGTGTATGCGAGGATTGGCATGATTATATAAAAGAACAGGCCAGGAGGCTTGATTATTTTTGAGCTAAATGAAATGAAGAAGAAGAAGAAGAGGAAGAAGAAGAAGAAGAAGAAGAAGAAGAAGAAGAAGAAGAAGAAGAAGAAGAAGAGGAAGAAGAAGAAGAGGAAGAAGAAGAAGAAGAAGAAGAAGAAGAGGAAGAAGAAGAAGAAGAAGAAGTAGAAGAAGAAGAGGGAAAAGAGGAGAAGAAGAAAAAGAAGAAGAAGAAGAAGGAGAAGAAGAAGAAGAAGAAGAAGAAGAAGAAGAAGAAGAAGAAGAAGAAGAAGAAGAAGAAGAAGAAGGAGAAGGAGAAGGAGAAGGAGAAGGAGAAGAAGAAGAAGAAGAAGAAGAAGAAGAGGGAGAAGGAGAAGAAGAAGAAGAAGAAGAAGAAGAAGAAGAAGAAGAAGAAGGAGAAGGAGAATAAGAAGATTAAGAAGAAGAGGGAGAAGGAGAAGAAGAAGAAGGTTATGTCAGTGTTAGTAAAGGGGGGCATAGACTCACCCCCGTCTGTGACAGACAGTCTGTCTCTCGGTGGGATTTGCAATACCTTATGCAAAAATGCAATAATGGAATCCTAAGAGAGAGGATCAAGTGGCAAAAAATGATGAATGGAATCCAAAGAAAGCTGACAGGAGAAAAGAGTTCATCGTCTGCATGGCGTAGCAGTGGCTTACCATCGGGCTAAAATTAGCCCATTTGGGCTTCTTTCTCCATCTAATCATGTGCTATTACCCCTGAAATGAAATCGATATAGTCCTGACACATTATCTGTATTGGAATTATTTATTGTCAAATGAGTTTCTTAATGCAACCCATTCCCCGGTAGGCCTCAACAGGAGCCAGGCTCTCGCAATTTTGAAACCAAATACGAAATGTTGTTTCTGAAGATAATGTGTCCTTTTACATATGTCTGGAAACTCTGCATGGATCAACACTTTGTGATGTAACAATAACATGTATGAAATCTCAGTTGGAGCCTCACCAATCTATTTCAGCAAAAGCGAAAAACTATCCTTATTTACATTTGAAACATAGTCTGCATTCATGTACCGTGTTACACCTGTCAGCGCATCACTGCGGTGCGAGCTGTGAAGTGCGCTTCTGCGGTCTCTACAGGAACAACTGGGTTTAGACCGCCTATCCAAAACTTCACATGAAAACTAGCAATCAATATACTTCAGCTTAAAGTCAGTATCCTGTTCTAATATTATAAGGGAATTTGTTATACAGTATTTTCTTTCATTTTCTGTGATTCTCGCACAATCTTGTTTTGGTACCCTACAAGAGAGCGACGTGACCTTTAAATTACGCATTCACGTCTCATGATCACTGCTCCTATGCCATACAGGTATTGACTTGTTGTTTTTACAATCAATGTATGTTCAATACTCATGCATAGAGATTGATTTCAATTGATTTGTACATTTTGGATTCTGAGTGAAGCTCCAGTTCATATTAAGATCTCTGCTTCTGAGCATGTCAGTAATGGGTTTCAAAGATTGGCTGTCATCGCGGAATATTTGTATCATTTTGCAGTTGATTTTGAGCTGAATGGAAACATAAAAGTACTCATACATGAAGATTTATTTCAAATGATTTATACATTTTGGATTCTGAGTGAAGCTCCAGTTCATATTAAGATCTCTGCTTCTGAGCATCTCAGTGTTGGGTTTCAAAGATTGGCTGTCATCGTGGAATAGTTGTATCATTTTGCAGTTGATTTTGAGCTGAATGAAAACATAAAAGTACTCATACACGGAGATTTATTTCAAATGATTTATAAATTTTGGATTCTAAGTGAAGCTCCAGTTCATATTAGGATCTCTGCTTCTGAGCATCTCAGTGTTGGGTTTCAAAGATTGGCTGTCATCGTGGAATATTTGTGTCATTTTGCACATTATTCTGAGCTGGATTACAACATGACAAATTAACTGTCCATGTTTCAAAATGATGCACATCAGATATTCACCACTTCAGATTGCGTAATCTGCTCTTTAAGATTCTGTATCATTTAATTTGCTTCCCCTCATAAAAAATTCAAAATAAAAAAAAAAACACTGACTGAATGGCGGGGGCATTATAAAGATCTATACAGCTTGTAACATGAGAAGAGAGGATCACGGATCTCCTAATTTGCGTTGAGCTACGGCAATCTGATTTTCTATTGGATCCAATTTTACTCTGATTGAAACTTAAGTAACTTTCAAGCATGAATGTTGAATGTGCTGGGTTGTATTTCCGTGACTAAATACCACTTGAACCCTTTCAATACCAAGCCAGGAAAAGCCCATTGAGTTATCTCACATGTCATGCGTTAATAGTACTAGGATGCTTAATACTATGCTCTTATATGATGTCATGTCAGTAATTTTACCTGAACAGGTATCTTTATGAAAATATTTTGCAACAGATTTGACCTATACATGTATTTTGTTGAGAAGGGGGAAACTGTCTTAACATGCAAGTTTATATTTTTGAGTCGGCACTTTGCTCAACATGCACCATTTCTTCTTATGTGGTAATGTTAGTGTTGTTACTAGATATAATTTCTAAAATAATAACATTATTAGGTTAGCGATAGAAGTGGTGAATAAAAAAGTGATTCAGCCAAGATTGGTAAGTGCCATCGAGTCCTTCTTGACTCCTGGGCCCCGTTGCATAAAGTTCACCATTAATGGTAACTCTACAATCAATGGTAACTATCATAGTAACACAGCTTGACAGCTAATCAAATTCAAGGTTCCCATAGAAATTGCCATTGATAGCAAAGCTACCATTAATGGTAAGTTTTATGCAACAGGGCCCTGGTGACCCCATGGACAAACTTTCTCCATGCTGTTCTATCCTGTGCAAGTATGCTCAGTTCCCTCAAAGATTTTCCAGTTTCCTTAGTAATTCTTTCTAACCGTCCATTTCTCGGTCTTCCTCTTCTCCTTCTTCCTTGTAATTCAGCAAGAATGATGTCCTGCTTCGTGCCTTTTGATCTGATAATGTGTCCAAAGTAGTTTAGTCTCTGTGTTACAACCATTGCCTCAGTGGAGTAGCTTGGTTTTACCTCTTCAAGTACTGATTTGTTTGTTTTCTTGTCAGTCCATGAAATCATCAACACCCTTCGCCAGCACCATACTTCAAATGCGACAGCCAAGATTACAGGTCCCATTCTTTAGGATGACAGGAAGGATAAAAAAAAAAAATGACATTATCTTTTCAATCAAATTAGATTGGGAGCTGTGATTTACTACTGCAATCCATCACCTCTAGTACATTTAATTAGTGAAATAAGTAGAGATTACCCAGATTCTCAGCTTTTAGTGTAAACATTTGTATTCTAGCAGATATTAATGTGTGTGGGGAGAGAAAGGTGTAGATGAGAGAGAGAGAGAGAGAGAGAGAGAGAGACAGAGAGAGGAAGAGAGAGAGAGAGAGAGAGAGAGAGAGAAAGGAAGAGAGAGAGAGAGAGAGAGAGAGAGAGAGAAAGGGAGAGAGAGAGAGAGAGAGAGAGAGAAAACAGGAGGATTGGGGAGGAGAGAATCCGTGATGGCCTTTATAAGTAGATGGTCTTTATGAGCAGTGACCTTAATACAGGTTACATTGAGATACATTGTTGAGGAGAAAATAAGAATGTGGTCTTTGTAGACAGGTGGTCTTTATGCATGTTTCAGAGTATCATGTTTGCAACCAAAAGTTTATCCCCCCTTTGTTTCTCCTTCTTTTTTTTTTTTTTGCTAAGAGGAACATCATTCAAGGGAAACAAATGATGTGGTTTTATCAACAGATGGTCTTTCTGTACAGGTAGTCACTGAGCAGGTTTTACTATTTTATGTTTGCTATCTATCTATCTATCTAACGGCCGCAGCCTTTTTTGGCACGGTAACTTCCAACATGTGATGTCTGAGACTACTTGAATGATCGCACGATGACAGTGACCAGCAAATCGTGCACGGCGTTGGGCAACAGAAGATGAAATTGGGGGATAACTCCATATATCTGTGCTTTGGTCTTGTGCTCATGCCAGGATATGTTTTGAATTCGCATGAGAAGTATGGTGTTTGCAACCAAAACTATATCCCCCCTGTTTTTTTTTCAAAATGAAACATTGTTCAAGGGAAACTAAAAATGTGATCTTTGAATAGAGGTGGTCACTAATATTCACAACTAAAACTGTATTCCACTTTGTTCTTGTATTTGTATGAAATTGGGGGGATAACTCCATATATCTGTGCTTTGGTCTTGTGCTCATGCCAGGATATGTTTTGAATTCGCATGAGAAGTATGGTGTTTGCAACCAAAACTATATCCCCCCTGTTTTTTTTTCACAATGAAACATTGTTCAAGGGAAACTAAAAATGTGATCTTTGAATAGAGGTTTTCACTAATATTCACAACTTAAACTGTATTCCCCTTTGTTCTTGTATTTGTGCAGGATCGGACGGTCTGGGTCTGAGCATTATTGGGATGGGAGTTGGCGCCGACGCTGGTCTGGAGAAACTGGGCATCTTCATCAAGACGATCACCCCCAACGGGGCTGCGCAGAGGGACGGGAGGTAAGCATGTCATATGCAGACAGGATAATGAAAGGGGGGGCCTCCCATGACCACCCACTCCCCTCCCCCATATTCCTTGCAAAACCACAACCACTCCAACCCCCAACCCCCCCCCCCTCCCCCCCCCCCAAAAAAAAAAATAATAATAATAATAATAATAATAATAATAATAAAAATAATAATAATAAATAAATAAATAAATAAATAATAAATAAATAGGTAAATAAATACAAAAATAGCAATAAAAATAAAAAATAAAATTAAAAAATAAAATTAATAAATACAAATAAAGAAAGAGAGGGAATTCTCATTTTTGGATCAGTTTTATACAAAGGCCTGTTCATATTCACAATGGTGATTTGACTTTGACCGCATATTAGGCTTGCTTCATGGGGCGCATAATGCATCATCTGATGCTGTCACATAATCGTAAAAACACTGACGATATCTTCAATCCGCATTTAATGTCACTTGTAATATCAGAGTATGCTGCAAATGATTTTAAGTGATTTAAATGGACTTGCGTAAGTTCATGTGCTTGCTCGAGTTGGAAGGCATGTGTGTATAGTGATATCATCCTTGAGGAGAAAAAGAAGTTCATCTGGAGTGTCGGTGTCCGCGCTGTGGGTCAGCCATCCTTTTTAAGCTGTCTTTTCTCTCTCTACAAGAGTGCCACTTTCTTGGAAAAGGAAGATATGTTTTGGAGATATCCCCTTTCCTTGGCATCAGTATGCCATTTTGTTTGAATACACGCCAAATTCAAAATGAGAGCCAGTACACTTA